>CM035415.1:53946046-54008546 GCA_020310875.1 Ceratopteris richardii | reverse complement strand
TAAATTGGGAAACTTGGAAAATGGACAACGGGGAAAAGTAGGCAACTTGGGAAAGTGGGCAAGTCGGAAAAGTAGGCAACTTGGGAAACTAGGCAATTTGGAAAATGGGCAATGAGAAATTGGGCAACTTGGAAAATGGGAAACTCGAAAAAGTAGGCAACTTGGAAATTGGGCAATTTGAAAAATAGGCAACTTGGAAATTGGGCAACTGGGGAAGTTCGGACATGGAAATTGGGCAACTGGGAAAGTTGATTCCTCCCTTCTTGATGAACTGGATCCTCTTGGTTTTCTCCATCTTAGTCCTCTTTGTTTGTGTTCCTTGCATAAAATCAAGATAACTCCTTGCCTCCTTTCTTGTCGCATGCCACTTAGACATTCTCATTCCTTAGAGAGAACAAATTAAATGCATTCTGTGCTTTTCTTTCTTTTGTGGAACTTGCTCCCAAGTATGTTACTTTTTTCTCGAATTTATTGAAGGACAATATGTTATATTGCTAACTTTCCTGCTGATTGCAGGGGTGCTTACACGGGCTGCATACCTCTAAAAACTTGGCCCCATGGAAGAGGGTGATCCATGGCTTTGAAGTTTGTCTTCATGTCTTTGGCTGCTGCATAGTGAGTGTCTTCATGTCTTTGGCTATTGCATAGTGAGAAGACTCATTCGCATCTCGACTGACAGTGGCCACTTAGTCTACTTAATAAGTCATCCCATCAAATCTGCTAATTGGACACGGGAAAGTGGTTAACTTCAAAAATTGAATCTTAGTCGACTACGAAAGTGGTCAACTTGAGAAACTTGGTCGACTTGGAAAGTGGTCAACTTCAGAAATTGAAACTTTTGAAACTTAGTTGATTTGGAAAGTGGTCAACTTCAAAAATTAGAAATTAGTAGACTCGGTAAAGTGGTCATTTTGTAGGTTGAGCTACGTTGATCCATCCAAAATCGGTCTAGTTAATATTTACTTGACTCCTCAAGAAGTGGCATAGTTTGGTCGACTGCACTCCAAAGAAGTTAATCGGTCTATTTATCTATAGTTTGGTCAATTGCACTCCAAAGAAGTTAATCTTGTTGATTGCTCTCTCAAGAAGTTGGTTGACTTTCTTGAAGAACTGGTCAATTGTCCATACTCAAGGAATAGGAGGACTAGTGCTTAGCTGAAGAACAAACTCCTCAAGAAGTGGCATGATCCATAGTTTGGTCGACTGCTCTCCAAAGAAGTTAATCTTGTTGACTGCTCTCTCAAGAAGTTAGTTGACTTTCTTGAAGAACTGGCCAATTGTTTGTACTCAAGGAATAGGCGGGCGCTAGTGCTGAGCTGAAGAACAAACAATGACTTGCAATAAAAGCAACATTACATAGACAAGAATAGGACACTTCTTCTAATACAAGATAATTTGATGACTAATTACATGGACAAGAGACAATAGCATAACATAAAGAGATGCACAATCGAGGTCGCAACTCACTACTGCAAAAGGGAAGTCATCTTTGCAGCCTAGGAACTTGGGAACTAGTAAGGAAAGCAGTGGAAGCTACTCTTGCTCACCTCCACCAGTTCTAGTTAAGTGCTCGACCCAGTCTTCCTTCATGCTTCAATCTTTAATTCACCCCTTGAAGAAGCTGGACGGGACTCCCCCCTCGACACACTATGATGGAGAGATCTGTCTCGTGTGTGTCTTGTGTGTTCCCCTTGTGTCATGTCTCCTTCCCTTGATGGAGAGGTCTTCCTATATAGTTTTTTTGGGACTCGTAGGGGATGGCCGGTAGCAAAAGGGATAAAATTAGTTTTTTCCTTTTGCAGGATCATTGACAAATTCACACTTTGGTCCACTTAGTCGTTTCCTCCACGCCACTATCTTCTGAATTCTGATATTTAGCAAAGATTTCTTCAAAAGAAAAGGTCTTTCTCGTGCCTTTATATTGGCCAGCCCCTCCATCCAATCCGTCGCCGTCCATCTCCATCGGCATGCAAGAAGTCTGTATTGGAAAATTTAGTCACCTTTTACAAGTGGGCAAGTTTTCAAAACTGGTCGATTAAATTTAAGTTGCTCACTTTATAAAAGTAGGGAACTTTTATAAAGTGGGCAACTTTTGAAACTTGGTCTAAACTTATTATATAGATTTGGTTCAAAAGTAGGCAACTTGGAAAATTGGGCAATTTATAAAATGGGCAACTTGGTAAATTGGGCAACTCAGAAAACTAGGAAACTTGGGAAATTGGGCAATTTGGAAAATGGGCAACTCGGAAAAGTATGCAATTTGAGAAATTGGACGATTAGGAAAAAGGACAATGGGAAATCGGGCAACTTGGAAAATGGGCAACTATGAAAAGTAGGCAACTTGGAAATTGGGCAATTTGAAAAGTAGGCAACTTGGAAATTGAGCAACTTGGAAAGTTGGGACTTGAAAATCGAGCAACTAGGAAAGTTGATTCCTCCCTTCTTGATGAACTTGATCCTCTTGGTTTTCTCCATCTTAGTCCTCTTTGCTTATGTTCCTTGCATAAAATCAAGATAACTCCTTGCCTCCTTTCTTGTCATCTCATAAAAGTAAAAAGGATAAAAATACATTACTTATCAAAGTACCCCTCTACAACATGTACGTATGTATATGTAATGTAATGTAATGTAATGTAATGTAATATGTAATGTGCTTGCATGCATGCGTGTGTGTAGTGCAGTGTAATTTAATGTATTGTATTGTAATGTAATGTAACATATTGTAATGTAATGTAACGTATTGTATTGTATTGTATTGTATTGCATTGTGTTGTATTCTATTGTATTGTCTCGTATTGTCTTGTAATTGTATTGTAATGTAATGTAATGTATTGTATTGTATTGTATTGTATTGTGATAATGTAATGTATTGTATTGTATTTTATTGTATGCCATTATGTAATGTAATGTATTGTATTGTAATGTAATGTATTTTAATGTAATATGATGTATTGTAATGTAATGTATTGTAATGTAATGTATTGTATTGTAATGTAATGTATTGTAATGCAATATATTGTATGCATGTATGACATATGTATGTAGGTATGTATTATGTATGTATGTATGTATGTATGTATGTAATGTGTATGTAATGTATGTATGTATGTATGTATGTATGTATGTATGTATGTGTGTGTGTGTATGTGCGTGTGCATGTACGTACGTATGTATACATGCATTTATGTATGTGTGTGTGCGTTAGTTTGGTTTCTCCATTTGGAAGCATGTCGTGACGTGTTAGTGTCTATATATTTCATTTCGACAGATGGAGTGGAGTGTTAGTGTCTATAAATTTGATCAATCCTGATTTTGTTCAGGAATTATTGAGTTCTACAGTCTACTTTTGATTCAAATCGGACACTGCATGCCATGAGGATTGGGGGTATGTGCTGAGTTTCTTTTTTTCTTACTGCTGGTATTTTATAAGGAGGACATGTTAGTGAAACCATCAATGGATGCAAATTCAAAATTTTTGTGGTGTGGTTCTAGGGGAAAGGAGTGCCACTTGTTTTCTTGTGACATTGATGTGTTGAGTAATTTTCGTACTGTTTGAGTTTATTTGCATGTTCTACTTTTGATCCAAATTGGACACTGCATGCCATGAGGATTGGGGGTATGTGCTGAGTTTCTTTTTTTCTTACTGCTGGTATTTTATAAAGAGGACATGTTAGTGAAACCATCAATGGATGCAAATTCAAAATTTTTGTGGTGGTGAAAGGAGTGCCATTTGTTTTCTTGCGACATTGATGTGTTGAGTAATTTTGGTACTGTTTGAGTTTATCCCCTTATTTGCATTGATGTGTCTTAATTTGTCCAACAGAAATTATGGCTAGAAGGATTCGCTGGTGATATCCATGAGGTGCACAAGAAATCATGCTCTGTTTTGGAGGATGCAGTGAGAAATATCTACACAGTTGTGGCCTTTTCATCAGAAAGGCGTATCATGGAAGTGTACAGCAGACATCTTTCAAGAATTGTGTTGCATAGCTTCATAAATGGTCAAGCTAGAGGTTTTGCCTTTGGGGTATCTCAGTTTCTTCTTTTTGCATGCAATGCACTTCTCCTTTGGTATGCTGCCCTTGTTGTGAGAAGATCTGAAGCTGGGCTTTCAACGGTGCTGAAACAATTCCTTATCTTTTCGTTTGCAACGTTTGCATTAGTGGAGCCTTTCGGACTTGCTCCCTATATTTTGAAAAGGAGAAAGTCCCTCGTTTCTGTGTTTGGAATAATTAATCGCAAACCAAAGATTGATTCAGATGACTCGTTAGGGCTTCGTCTGCCAAATGTCTATGGAACCATTGAGCTGAGAAATGTCGACTTTAAATATCCTTCTCGACCAGAACAAATGGTTTTGAATAATTTTAGCCTGAAAGTGACAGGAGGACAGACTGTTGCTATCATTGGTGCATCTGGTTCTGGAAAAAGCACTGTCATTGCATTGATTGAGAGGTTCTATGATCCTGTTGCTGGACAGGTTTTTCTGGATGGAAAAGATATAAAGACTCTGAATCTGAGATGGT
This sequence comes from Ceratopteris richardii, assembly GCA_020310875.1. Classification (NCBI taxonomy): domain Eukaryota; kingdom Viridiplantae; phylum Streptophyta; class Polypodiopsida; order Polypodiales; family Pteridaceae; genus Ceratopteris; species Ceratopteris richardii. The sequence continues at coordinate 54,004,023 of CM035415.1, read as the reverse complement.
TGCGAAATCATATGGGTCTTGTGCAGCAGGAACCTGTTCTCTTCTCAACATCAATCAGGGAGAACATTATCTATGCTCGCCATAATGCAAGTGAGGCAGAGATGAAGGAGGCAGCTCGTATAGCAAATGCTCACCATTTTATAAGCAATTTACCTCATGGATATGATACACATGTAGGTATGAGAGGTGTCGAGCTCACATTGGGACAGAAACAACGGATTGCAATTGCTCGTGTTGTCCTGAAGAATGCTCCCATCCTTCTACTGGATGAAGCAAGCTCTGCCATTGAATCAGAATCTAGCAGGGTTGTGCAGGAAGCTCTCGAAACATTGATTATGGGTAATAAGACCACTATTTTGATTGCTCATCGAGTTGCAATGATGCGGCACGTGGACATGATAGTGGTGCTTAATGAAGGACACATTGTTGAAGAGGGAAGCCATGATGCACTCATGGCAAAAAATGGCCTTTATGCAAGATTGATGCAGCCTCACTTCAAGCCTAATCTAAGGCAGCAGAGGATATCTTAATCCTCATTACCTCCTGAAGCTTGTGCTCCTTTACTAATTTACCAAGGATTTTCACCGAGTATTCTCTGGTCTCCTTGTTGGATTTTATTTACCCCTGCCTGATTTGTTTAGGGAACTAAGCAGCATGTTCAATCGAGGCAGGGAGTGGGAGCTGTGTAAAGCTCATCAAACAGGAATATACGTGGACAGATGAGATTGCAAAATACATGTACAATTTCCAAATTAGATAGAATTGTTTGCATGTTGAATCGATAATAGACTGTTGCCCATTTTAGGAGTTTGGCAATCATAATCGTCTAAAATAGTATCAATTTAATGGAAAGGTCTGATGGAGAAACAAGGTTTCATTATCTTCTTTGGGGAGATAGGGCAGTAAACATAGAACATGGATGTGTATTGTACGAAATGTATAGTGAAATACCGAGAAGTGCATCATTGGCAATTTGTTGATTTCACGGCTGTAACGAATGTGTCATACCAATGATTGGTTGTGATATTGTGATCCTATTCATGATTATGATGTTGCTTTAGAGTGAGCGTTTTGTACATGTTGAAGGTCACTGCTTATCATTTGCTGGCCATGTAGTTCATGCATGGAATGATAGTCAAAGTGGCTGAACGTTTTGAGAATTATTTGCTCAATGGATAACTATTGGGATATGGAGTGCTGCCCATCATGGCATTCCACATTGCGAATAAGTTTACAAATTTGCGTCAAAATTTTGGTGAACTTATAGTGAAATGATGACGAGATTTATCAATTGCTGTTAAATGACTATTGTCAGAGGCATGCTCGAGGGAATGGTGTGAAAAGAGGCCAACTATGGAGGATACGTGTCGATTTTGGTGATGATTATGTTGTGAGTTCACTGAGGCATCAAAAAATATGGCTGATTATTTAGCATGTGTAATGTCAATATGTAGAGCTTCACTTGAATTGAACTCAAGTTTTAAGCATTTGAAAAGGTGACTCCCTTTTTTCTTTTTCCTTTTCCCCCTTGTGTTTTGAGCAGAAAGGGTCCATTGTCTGTATGTAATAGCTCCAAAAAGAGTCTCAGCCACCTAGGTTTGTATTGTTACCATTCTAAAGACTTTTGACTGGTTATTCGAAGGGGGTGAATAACTGAATTGTGCGATCAAAACATTGTGACCACAAATATAGCCCACCGTGCCCATGTTACAACTTAAAAAGCAGAATTGCAGCTGCCAAGCTTTGTATATTGCCGTTCTAGAGTCTTATGTCCATTACTCTGGAAAGGAGTGCACTAATCTGAAGTGATCAATTAAGACCGTATGTGCACGTTTTTAGTAGTATTGTCATAGTTCCATAGGAGGTGGGTCATTTAATGTTGGCCCAGATAGATAAAAAGGTCCTCCTGTATTTGTAAGGTGTTTCAATTGTGGCACTTGTTAAACATATGTACTTTACAATGCATTTGCTATGGGTCCTTTGTGTCCATGATGAAGATATTTGGTAGTGCATTTGTGATGGAATTCCTTGGAGTTTCAACGTAAATGAAATGAAGGTTGGAGTTGAACTTGCCAGTTTAACTCACCTCACCATTAATAAAGGAGAATATGAGTGCAAGAATAGAGGGTATGGAATGTCTATTTGAGTGGTCGAAGGTAACACTGAAATTTCAATGCAAGCATTGGTGATGCATGTGCATTTCTTGTGTGATACTGCATCTTTAAGCTGAAAACAGTGCTAGAGAAGGGAAAGTCGAGATTGAGTTTGTGTGTTGGAGTGGGGATCGGCCTGGTATATGCCTTTTTTCCGAACGTATATAAGCCGAAGTCTACGAAATCAACACAGTAAAGTTCGATCTTGTTTCATAGCAAGCTCTAGTCTTCATGCTGTGGACTTAAAGCTAGGTGTCTGTCCTCAGGGTTATCTGGACGTTTCTACCTCTATACTTAAATCTGTCCCACAATAAAGTTGTTTACCATAGTTATTTGGTTCTGTTGTTTTCTCATAGAGCAGTCTTCATATCTATCATTGGGAACCGAGTATGGCCCAATTGGTGGTTTGGCATTTAAAAGTTGAGCATTTAGAGGTCCTGGAAGCAAATGGAACATACAAATTTCACTGTAGAGTGATATCCATGTTCAAACAGCTTACAAATCACCAATAGCATTATTTTCATGAGCAATCAGACATGGCTGAGTGTAGCTCTCCAATTTTAAAGCTTGAAAAGACAATTAGGTGCCTTGCAAGGTACAGGATATCCAGGAAGGGGATGCATGCCTGTCTCTAAGGTAGGTTGATTAGAGAGAAACTAGTTAGCTTCTCCGACTTTGAGGATGCTTTTGATTGGGAAAAGCTTGGTATCCAAGGAGTGGTTCGAGGAAGAGAAGGTCAAATTTGTCTTGTTATAAGACATGTCTGATTCAGCAACAGGGCAGACACATAATTCTAAGGCGACTGCAGATCGTTTAGAGTTAATAGGGAAGCTCTAATCGTAATCATTTTACACAATAAATGTTTGACATGGATGAAGATATTATAAAGATCAAGGAAATTTCACATGTTACGGCTTCAATACATATGGGTTCATGAGAGAAGCAACAGGCAAGAGGTGTTATAACGTGTTACTAAACAGGGACACTTTGTAAGTTATTGTTGGCACACATACATATAAGAATAAGAGGTAGTAAGGTGACCATGCGCTCAAGGTGATTAAAAAGTTCATGTTATGGAGCAATCAACGGATGCAATCACATCTTATGTCTTTTAATGTGATAATTGGTTTGTAAATTCAAGTTACGTCAGGCTTTCTTTATAAGCTTTAAATTACTTGAAGGAAGAAATTATAGAAGAGGATTAAGAGTTACAAAGCAAGCTGATGAACTTAGAGGATTACTCCTATGGTTTCTAATTCTTCTGCCCAAGTATTCTAGGTTCTCTCTTTGGACCATTCTTTGGGGAATTTTCCCAATTTAACCATGTGTCTTTCCTTCCAAAATTTTGTCTTTCCTTCCAAAATTTTCAGAGGGTCTCATTTCTGATCACGTTCCAAAAGAGCATCGAGAAGCCAATAGTCTCATTGAGCAGTGAACTCAAGGATTCTTTGAACACGTCCACACTTTGCGTCTCTTAGGGCATGAGAAAAAGAGGTATCCAATGTTTTCTTGCATTTTGAAACATCTTTTGTACCATGGAAGGGCAATGCAAATCTTATTGGCTTTGGCATTGGTTTGAGTACCTTGATGAGCTATACCATTCACGATTAAGATTTCGATAGGAGTCTAACTTTCTATTCATCCTTGGGATGTCTTTTATTATGTTGCCATTATTCCACTTCAGCCACTTTGGATGTGGACAACCGATCAGGAAGCAAAGCTCCATCTTGTCCCAAGCCTGTCTATGAGCAAGCACATTGTCATAATTCAATATGTGCTTAGCATCAATATCTTCTTGCCTCGTCTAGTCACCTCTGTTGGAGCAAGTCTATGACAAGCCTAAGTATTGGCTTGAGTCTCACAAAGTCTTAGAAGAAGCCTTAAAAAGAAGACTATGTAAAGTTCACTTGTGAACTACCTCTTGTAAATTTTGAAGAGTTTACTTAATGTAAAAGTGAAAGAATCTTAAGTGGTTTAGTCCACTTGATCAAGAATGGAAAGAGGAGCCACGAATTTGTGATTTGTGGTAGGTAGAGAATCAAATCAATCATTGATTGATTGGAGAGTGATTGAGGGAAGTTAGCCTCCCAAACTCAACTATAAATAGATGGCAGTTTTAGTCGTGGTTAGAGAGACCTATGTGAAGACCTCCAAGAGCTGAGCTTTATACCATATCAAGGTGTGATTACAAGGCACACATATGTATCAGTAAGTCATTGTATTGTACAAGCAATATACTTTCATTTTCATGATTATTTGAGTTCATCTTTCCATGTTCTTGTGAAGTGTACTACTCACTACCATATCTCTCAGTTTTCTCAGTCAGCTTGCAGAGATGTTTTCTCTAAGCTTGGTGCATCATTTTCAGTAATTTAACTTGGTAAAGTTAGCTCTATAAGTCTACTATATGACCACAAATTTTCATGTCATTTGGATGTTGCCATCTTCAGTTATGTTCATTTGAAGTCAACAGGGTCTGTTCATCTTCACTTCTCTGTCAGGTACCCGACTTTTTCACTCATCTTGTCAGAGCCATTTCTCAGTGGTTACTTATCGAAATTCAGTGATTTAAAGCTTGTTGGATTCAGCTTACTGTCTAGTATAACCATACAAATTTTCATAATCATTGGATTCTTACATTTGGAGTTATGTTGATTTTTCTGCTCACTGGTCTCAAATTGTAGCAGCCCGTGAAAATCGGGATGATGTCATCACTTGTTAAAACTCATTCTTAGTGTGTGCTTCATTATTTTTTATGAGATTACTCTTGAAAGTTAGCTCTTTAAGTTACCTAGACTTCTCCAAGAGGAAGTAAGCTAATTGCTGCTGTGCTCAGAGAATTATGTAAAACACTGGACAGGTGTATGAACCAAGAATAGCAAGTTTTCACCTCTGAGCTAACTCCAACTTATCTGTTTTGATCTATCTTTTTGAGAGTGATCTTCCAAGGTACATAGGGTGTCTAATACATCCATTGGCAAGCTAAAAGGGCCCACCATATACTTATGGAGTTCATTTGGCTGGTGTAGATCAAGGATTTTGCAACATCTCTTCATCTTCAAGCACATACCTATCCATCTCTTCATAGTGGTATCAGAGCAAGGTTGGACAACATGGCAGATGGATTTCCTTCATTAATTGACAAATTGGATAGAGGTAACTACTCAGCTTGGTCATTAAGGATGGAAGCTTATCTCCAAGGTAGAAGTTTATATGCTTATGTGGCTGGAGATGAAGTTATGCCAAGTTTCAGGAACAAAAGTCAACCAACACAAGAAGAGCAAGAAAGATTGAGCACATGGTGCTCCAAGGATGCACTGGCAAGGTCTTATCTCCTCAACTCTATCTCAGATTTTTTGTTGCCTCACATTAGAAGTTGTAAGACATCTCAGGAAGTGTGGGATGCACTTGAAGCTTTCTTTTCTTCAAGTACTAAAGCTAGGAAGCATCAACTATGGCTGGATTTCACAACTCTCAAGAAGGCTCCCAAACAAAATGTGACTGATTTTGTCACAAAGCTCAAGGACATAGCGGATCAGTTGGGAAGCATTGGAGAGGTAATAGATGAAGAGAAAATTGTAAGGAAGGTCATCAATGGCTTGAAGGCAGATGACAAGTGGGAAGCATTCACCACAGCTATGGATCTGTACATGGACATGCATGTACCTGATTTCAACACACTCATTGGACAACTACTTACTCAAGAGGCAAAGCTTATCGAAAATGGAGAAAGCTCTAAAGGTAATCAATCTTCAGCTTTATACACTGATAAAAGCAAGTCCAAAGATAACAAAGGAAAGGCAAAGAAAGTGGATGATGAAGCAGGTACATATCAAGCTAACTATGCAGGTAGAGGAAGACATGGCAGAGGTAGAGGAAGAGGAGGTAGACAAGGCAGGGGAAGATCCCAAGACTCCAACTCATGTTCTATTTGTGGATTAACTAATCATACAACTGAAAATTGCTTTAGAAATTCCAGGAATCAAAGAGGCAGAGGATACAATAGAGGAAGTTATGGCTACTCAAGAGGAAGGTTCAACAACTACCATGGCAACTACAACAACTACAATCATTCAAACTATCAAGGAGGCTACAAAGGAAGGAGAGACTACAATAACTACACAGAAGACTCAAACAAAGAGGATTCATTATTGATCATGAACATGGCTATGCCACAAGGTAAATCTGATGAGCATGTTTTCTACATAGATTCAGGTTGTTCAAATCATGTGGCAGGAAATGTGGCACTCCTATCAGATTTAGAAGATCCAAGGAATAAGCATGAGGTACAAACAGGAGATGATACAAAACATCCTGTGGAGAAAATAGGCAATGTCAAAGCACCTGATGGAAACATCAACCTACTCAGTAAGGTACTCTATGTCCCTACCATTACAAAGAATTTGATAAGTGTTGGGCAGATAGTAGAGAAAGGGTTGCAAGTCAGGTTCACAAAAGCAGGAGCATTTGTTGAAGATCCAAGTCAAGGATTCTAGAATAATTCCAAAAGGTGAAAAGACAGGTAGATTGTTCACATTTGAATTACAGGACACTAGAAACATTGCTCTCTTTAATTATGGTAGTCAAACACTCATAGAATTGGAAGTATGGCACAAAAGGTTAGCACATATTGGTGAAAGGTCATTAAAGCAAATCTGCAGGGACCAAAGTGTACTTGGACTTCCTAATTTGTCAAAACAACATATGATTTATAAGTGTAGTGCATGTCAATTTGGAAAGTCTCACATGTTACCATTCATGAAGAAAGGTTATATGCATGGAGATCTCTTGGAGTTGGTTCATACAGATGTATGGGGACCTAGCAAGGAAGCTTCAATATCTGGATCAAGGTATTATGTTTCCTTTATTGATGATTGCAGCAGATGGACTATCCTATTCTTTATGAAACACAAAGATGAAGTGTTTTCATGTTTCAAAAGATATTTGGCTCTGGTGGAGAATCAAACAGGTAAATCACTAAAAAGGCTAAGGTCAGATGGAGGGGGAGAATACTTCTCCCATGAGTTTGATTCTTTTCTTCAAGAAAGAGGAATCAAAAGAGAGGTAACTACAAGGTACACTCCTGAGCAAAATGGAGTGGCAGAAAGGAGGAATATGACAATTGTTGAAGCTGCAAGGTCTATGTTAAATGAAAAGCATTTACCTAATTACTTATGGGCTGAGGCTGTATCTACAACCACTTACTTAACAGGTTGCCTTCAAAATCCCTTGATGGGATGACTCCATATGAGGCTTGGAATGGAAGAAGACCAAGCTTAGATCATTGTAAAATTTTTGGATGTATTGCTTTTGCTCATGTTCCTTCACAGGTTAGAGGCAAGATGGATCCAAAAGCAGAAAGGTGTGTATTTATTGGATATGACAACAATCAAAAGGGCTACAGGTTATACAACCCTACCAACAAAGGATTCTTGGTAAGCAGAGATGTACTTTTTGATGAGAATAATTCATGGTATGAAGATTCATGTAGGAAGGTCAATTTACCATATAATCTTGAAGAAGATTTTCCAAAGCTTGGTAGAGAACAACCGAAGATTGAAGAACAAGACACCTCAGAGGATGATGAAGAATCTCAGATGGAAAAGATCAAAGCATGGAAGTCTAAAGGTAAAGCAAAATTGCAGGAACTTGGACATGAGGCAAAATCATCACATCATGGCCTAAGAAGATCTATGAGGGAAAAGAAAAAACCAGAAAGGTATGGGTTTGACACCTCATTAGTAACTAAACATTCTATCTACATAGCACAGGACATAAACCAAGAGGAGCCATCATCATTCGAAGAGGCCAAAGCAAAAACAGAATGGAAGCATGCAATGAAGGAAGAGATTGAAGCACTTGAGGAAAACAACACTTGGGATTTGGTGCCCAAGACTTCATCCATGAAGGTAATAGGCTCAAGATGGGTCTATAAACTCAAGAATAATTCTGATGGTTCAATTAACAGGTATAAGGCAAGGCTTGTGGCAAAAGGCTTTGCACAAACTCAGGGAATTGATTATGAGGAGACTTTCTCTCCTGTGGCAAAGATGCCTACTATTAGGGTTTTGCTTAGTATTGCCTCTTCCAAGAATTGGAAGATACTTCAACTAGATGTAAAGAATGCATTCTTGAATGGTTGGATAACAAAAGAGATATATGGCACAACCACCTGGTTTTGAGAATCAAGTTTATCCTGATTATGTGTGTAAACTTAACAAAGCATTGTATGGTCTCAAGCAAGCTCCAAGAGCTTGGAATTTCAGGCTTGTTTCATTCTTGCAGGACAAAGGCTTTCAACCAAGCAAGGCAGATCCTTCACTCTTTATTAAAAAGAGTAATTCTGAGGTCATCTACTTATGTATATGTAGATGATATTATATTGACAGGAAATGATGCAGATGGTATGAAGAAGATCAAAGATCAGATGAGAGAAGAGTTCAAGATAAGTGATTTGGGTTCACTTACCTACTTCCTAGGTTTGGAAGTTGTCTACAAAGATCATGGTTTGTTTCTCACTCAAAGAAAGTACATTAAGGACATGTTGGCAAAATTCAAGATGCAAAATTGTAAGATTGCAGGTACTCCAATGGAGGTCAATCACAAATTGAGATCACATGAAGGTGAACTCATAGAGGATATCACATCATATCAAAGTCTAGTGGGTAGTCTCAATTATGCCACATTGACAAGAGTAGATATATGTTACAGTGTGAGTGTGCTAAGTCAATTTATGCACACACCAAGGAAACCACATATGGATGCTGCCAAAAGGACTCTCAAGTATCTCAAAGGAACCATAAATGAAGGACTTTATTACCCTTATGTATCTGATTTAGGTTTGAAGCTATTTTCTGATGCAGATTGGGATGGCTCCAAGGAAGATAGAAGGAGCACTTCAGGTTATCTTACCTTTGCAGGTTCAAATCTTATTTCATGGTCATCCAAGAAGCAACCCACAGTTGCTCTCTCTTCTACTGAAGCTGAATATAGAGGTCTTGCCATAGCTACTCAAGAAGCTATGTGGATGAAGACATTGTTCAAAGATCTTGGATTGGAGTTTGGAACTCCAACTATTTTTGGTGACAATATGAGTTCTATTCACTTAGCTTCTAATCCTATTTTTCATGCAAGGACTAAACATATTGAAGTTCATTATCACTATGTATGAGAGAAGGTTCTAAGCAAAGAGATTCGAATATCATATGTGTCCACTCATCAACAATGTGCAGATAATTTAACCAAAGCATTGGATGGTACAAAGCTTTGCAAATTCAAGGCTATGATTGGTTTGCAGGCAATCTTGGAAGATTGAAGACCTCAAGCATACTTCGCTTGAGGGGGAGTTGTTGGAGCAAGTCTATGACAAGCCTAAGTATTGGCTTGAGTCTCACAAAGTCTTAGAAGAAGCCTTAAAAAGAAGACTATGTAAAGTTCACTTGTGAACTACCTCTTGTAAATTTTGAAGAGTTTACTTAATGTAAAAGTGAAAGAATCTTAAGTGGTTGAGTCCACTTGATCAAGAATGGAAAGAGGAGCCACGAATTCTTGATTTGTGGTAGGTAGAGAATCAAATCAATCATTGATTGATTGGAGAGTGATTGAGGGAAGTTAGCCTCCCAAACTCAACTATAAATAGATGGCAGTTTTAGTCGTGGTTAGAGAGACCTATGTGAAGACCTCCAAGAGCTTAGCTTTATGCCATATCAAGGTGTGATTACAAGGCACACATATGTATCAGTAAGTCATTGTATTGTACAAGCAATATACTTTCATTTTCATGATTATTTGAGTTCATCTTTCCATGTTCTTGTGAAGTGTACTACTCACTGCCATATCTCTTAGTTTTCTCAGTCAGCTTGCAGAGATGTTTTCTCTGAGCTTGGTGCATCATTACAAGGCACACATATGTATCAGTAAGTCATTGTATTGTACAAGCAATATACTTTCATTTTCATGATTATTTGAGTTCATCTTTCCATGTTCTTGTGAAGTGTACTACTCACTGCCATATCTCTTAGTTTTCTCAGTCAGCTTGCAGAGATGTTTTCTCTGAGCTTGGTGCATCATTTTCAGTAATTTAACTTGGTAAAGTTAAATTATAGTTAGCTCTATAAGTCTACTATATGATCACAAATTTTCATGTCATTTGGATGTTGCCATCTTCAGTTATGTTCATTTGAAGTCAACAGGGTCTGTTCATCTTCACTTCTTTGTCAGGTACCGGACTTTTTCACTCATCTTGTCAGAGCCATTTCTCAGTGGTTACTTATCGAAATTCAGTGATTTAAAGCTTGTTGGATTCAGCTTACTGTCTAGTATAACCATACAAATTTTCATAATCATTGGATCCTTACATTTTGAGTTATGTTGCTTTTTCTGCTCACTGGTCTCAAACTGTAGCAGCCCGTGAAAATCGGGATGATGTCATCACTTGTTAAAACTCATTCTTAGTGTGTGCTTCATTATTTTTTATGAGATTACTCTTGAAAGTTAGCTCTTTAAGTTACCTAGACTTTTCCGAGAGGAATTAAGCCAATTGCTGCTGTGCTCAGAGAATTATGTAAAACACTGGACAGGTGTATGAACCAAGAACAGCAAGTTTTCACCTCTGAGCTAACTCCAACTTATCTGTTTTGATCTATCTTTTTGAGAGTGATCTTCCAAGGTACATAGGGTGTCTAATACATCCATTGGCAAGCTAAAAGGGCCCACCATATACTTTTGGAGTTCATTTGACTGGTGTAGATCAAGGATTTTGCAACACCTCTTCATCTTCAAGCACATACCTATCCATCTCTTCACAACCTCTAACATGGTTCCAATAGATGCTTTCAGTTTCTAAAATCCTTGGACCAAAGTCTTTGAACTTTGAATATTCTCGTACTCAGTCTATGTGATATTGGAGATGGGGAACCAAATGGAATCATTTTGCTTGATACACTCCGTCCACTTCCATCACAACTCACAAAGCAATGGAGTTTCAAGTTGTTCCATACTTTCAAATAGAAGATACTAGAATTGTTAAAGATGTGTCCTCTCACAATGAATCTTTTACATCATCTTTGTGAAGTTCTAAACTTGGAAAAAAAGATAGGATTCCATTCTAAAAGGATATCTTAATCTTAGAAGAATTAAAGATGGAAGGAGATTTATCAAGTGTGCGGTGTAGATGAGTGATTAGTGTGCGGTGTCATTCAAGATAGAACTATTGAAGATTCAACCTATAGGCCTCAACGCTTTAATGGTGAATAGTCTGAACCTCATGGTTGGATGCAAATTCTTGTTGCCATGGATATATCTATAAATGAGAATACCTTGTTAGAACATTGTGATGCTAAAGGGTATGATATGAATGGATTGTTCATGATGCCTGTTATTAATGAAGAGCCGGCTAAAAAGCCATGGCTACACGCCACGTTAGGAATAAATTTTAAAATGAAGATGATGGCACATATTGATTCAAGTGCATAAGAAACTATCATTAGTTTGGACCTAGATTCTACAAGATTCCATTTTCCAAGCAAACATTTCCATAGCCAAAGTAAGGGTAAAGAGCTAGCTTTTGTAGGAGAAACTTTCATTTTTTTAAATATTGAAGGGCTGTTCTCTTTAGAGGAATTCTTGGTAATTGATGAGCCACCTTTGGAAGAGGAATTTGTCCTAGGACAAGATCGGTTAGATGAGGATTCAATTTTTTTTTACTATTCCATTGGATGTATAATGGTGGATAATGGACACATGAGAGGAATAATATTGTTCTTCAATCGATAAAAAATTATATCTAGACCTCAATGCTTACTAGCAGCTTAAGATTTTCATTCTAGTGATCATGTATTGGTAGAACCATTGGAGAACACTCTAGAGGAAAATGAATGCAAGGAACAACATCAACCATTTGAAATTGAAGAGTTTTTCGAGTCGTAGCAATCCGTAGAGGAAATCTTGCATCCCTTTGAGGAGGAAGAAAAGGAAGTTTCACTCAAAAATCCCTAGAAAAACACCAAGGACACAAAAAGCTCGAATATCTAACTCTTCACATGCTAAATGTCGGCAAGTATGTGTCCCTAGAGTGTTGATTCAAGCTCAGCAAGGGAAATCACTTTGCTGGATCCCTAATAGGGCTTCATGTGCAAGGCAAAGCATGATTTCACCTCCCAAGATCAAACCCATAGGGAAGGCTAATATCCAACCAAAGGGTATACAAGGGCTTAATTCCAAACCTTTTGGAAAGGGAAAACCAAAGAGGATGGCAACCCCATCAACTGTGTGGGTCTGGAGACCAAAGGAAACTTTAAATCAAACTGTGATGGCTTTGATCGGATCACTCAAGAACACGACCTTCCACACCACGTGCGTGTCATGAAATACTTCCATCCCTAGGAAACCCTCTATCACACAAGCTAGATGAGTAAAAAAATTCAAAAGCCAAAGCCAACACAAGAAATGACATAGTGAATCACTTGAACCACACATACTCAACAATCGCTGTGAAAGTTGCCATATACTGAGCCTCACAACTAGAAGTGGCCACAGTAGGTTGATTCTTGCTCAACCAAGATATACATGAGCTACCAAGCATGAAGCAAAAGCCACTAGTGGACACACGAGTGTCATAGCAAGGAGCCCAATCAGAGTCAAAAAAAGCATATAAATCTGGCGGTAGTGATCCCCTCTTGGGATAAAAAAATCCAAGTAGCCGAGTACCACTCAAGTAGCAAAAGATGCACTTAATCGCCTACCAATGCTTGACACCTAGGAAATGCATAAACCTGCTCATCTGTGAGACAACAAACTGAATATCTGGCCGAGTAATGCATAAGTAAATCAAGCATCCAACAACTTTCTAATAGAGAATAGCATCAAATGCATCTCCAACATCATGAAGACTCAACCACAAACCTATCTCCATAGGAGTGGCAAATAGGTTTACAGTCTTCAAGGCCAAAACACTGCAATAATGTGTCAATATATTTTGTTCGATGCAAAGCTATTCCACCATCAACTTGCATAAACTGAACGCCCAAATATGACATCTCAAATGAGGCATGCAAATCAGACTTAAAATTAGCAATATGATTTTCATGAGCACCAGTGAGAAGCATGTCATCAACATAGACAACAATGATTAGAAGCACATCATTTGCATGCTTAACATATAAGGTGCTCTCAGCTGGACAATTCTCAAAACCATGTGCAATCAGTGCATGTATTTTTTCATATCAAGCATGTGGTGCTTGCTTCAAACCATATAATGCCTTTTTCAACTTGCACACTTGGTTTTCATGCCCTTTCTGCACAAAGCCATGAGGCTGCAAGACATAAATTCTTCATGCAAGTCACCATTTAGAAATGGAGTTTTAATGTCCAATTGATGTGCATTCCAACCATGATGCGTTGCAAGTGTAGAGATGCTACGAACAATAGTCATTCGACATGTCAGAGCAAAGGTCTCAAACAAAATCAATGCCTCTTTCTTGAGCATAACGCTTTGCAACAAGCCTAGCCTTATACCAATCAATTGTTCCATCAGGCTTACACTTTAGCTTGTATACCCACGTAGTGCCAATGGCCTTCTTGCCAGGAGGCAAGTCACATAAAGACGAGGTACCATTTTTCATGATAGCTTCATATTCTGATTGCATAACAACCATCCAATTTTTTGAATTTTATGCTTCATCAAATGAAACTGGCTCATTCTCATCACAAAGACTAGACAGCCATAGCATAGCAAATCTGATGCAAAAGAAGCACTATGAGATCGTGAATGAGTACGATATGACAGAGGTGCATCTAATTTGCTATCATGCAAAGTTTACACTAGCCATTTTGGCATATTTTTTACCTCCTCAATATCTGCTCTCTCATCAGCAAGTGCATCATGTAATTCTTCATGAAAAATGGAATGATCTGCATCATCACATGAAACCTGTAAAGGTTGAAACCTGTAAAGGTTGAGAAGTTGCCTCATTAGGACCAGCACTAGACTCTCCATATATAAAAAGAGGAAGCAAAGTGTCTTATATGTCTTTGGAGCTAATTGATGTCTCTTTAGTACATGAAAGTAATGACTGAATATCATCTTCCACAAAAACAACATCACGGCTAACCAAAATGCATTTAGTCTATGGATGATATAGATGACAACCTTTGCTTTTAGAACTGTACCCAACCCAAATACATTTCATTGCTTTATCATCCAATTTCTTGCATTGTTGTTCAGGTGCTAGTGCATATGCCAGACAACAAAAAACATGCAAGTGAGCAACATATGGCTTACAAACATGCCAAGACTCATATAGAGTTGTAGACTACAATGCTTTAGTGGGACACCTGTTAAGTACATATGCTGCACACATAACAGGCTCAAGCGAGAAACTATGTGGTAAAGCTTGAATCTTGACCATAAGCCTCGCCATCTCCATGAGTGACCTACTCTTCCTTTTAGTAACTCCATTCTGTTGAGGTGTATATGACACTGTACACTGACGTCTTATCCCATGTTTAGCCCAAAATGCATTAAATCAGAAGACATATATTCCCCCCCTTAATGAGAATGGAGGGTGCCCATTTTACACGCTCACAGATTTTCAGCCAAAACTAAAAACTGTTTGAAGCACATAAACACTTCGAACTTTGCTTTCGATGGATATACCCATGCATGCATGGAAAAATCATTGATGAAAGTCATTGAAGTAAAGATAGTTCCCAAAAGAAGGTGTCTTACATAGGACGACCAACATCACTGTGAACAAGCTCCAATTTTTGAGCAGCTCAAACTCAACCATCTTTTGGGAAGGAAAAACGCTATGTTTTTCCAAAAATACAGCCTTCACATACATGTTTACTAGGTGCCTCAAGTTTTGGCAAAGAAGACAACATTTCAAATTTCTACAAGCATAGCAAACTAGCAAAATTTAGATGACCAAAGCATGCATGCCAAAGCTTTGCATCTGACATAGCCTGAGAATCTTGAACTTCACATGCTGAATCATTCACAAAATTTTCATAATTTATGAACTTATATAGCCCACGACATAAAATGCCATAAGCAATAATGATATCGCCATTTGACAGATCATGAGCTGTATATCTGTCATCAACAAATTTCACAACCAGGCCAATCTTGGCCAATGCTGAAACTGATAACATATTTTTCTTGATCCTTGGCACAAATAAAGCAACTGACAATGTAAAAGAACTACCATCAACAGTAGTCAGAATGATCTTACGAACTCCCATAACAGGATAAGAGTAGTTTTTGGCGCATGTGACAATATTCCCTCAAGGGGAAGGCTCAAGTGAAGTGAAGAAACTATGCTGTGAGGTAATATGTTTGCTTGCCCCACTATCAAAGTACCACACATCCGAGTCTACTGCAAACATACATTGTTCATGTGAAGATGGGTCATAACTACAAACAGTAGTAAATGCCCATTCTTCATTCTGCACAAGATTAGAAAACTCTATTTTGGGTGTAGATGCCTCTGCAAGAACCATTCTAGCCATTGTGCCTAACCGGGTAGGTAACAAAGTGCAAGTGAAGGTAACACCAAACACAATTAAGGGACCTTTGAGATTCCCAAAGCCTCAAAGGAAAATATCAATAGATAAAGTCTACAAAGACTTCTTTAATTTTGAGGATCTCAGAACTTGAAAAACACAAGTTCTTTGGGGGGAATGTGGCTATCGTTGTGATAATATATGAGAGCCTAAATTGTAGCGATGCTATCCTACCCACTCTGCCAAGAATAATTCTGGCTAGATGTCTATTTCAATTCACACATGGGAGACCACACTTACCTATGCAAAGGAATCAAGACCAATGACCACAATAGAGGCACCAACTATAAAACCATGCAACAGGAGAAACTAGCCACCAAGAGGAAGCAATAGGATCAATGTTAAGATGAAGATCTAGAGACACATGGGAAAGGATGGAAAGACATGGCTCTAGCTTTTGGCTCATTGGAACTGCAAGTGCCACTTGAACCTATCACAAAATATTATAAACATATCAATGGTATATGCAAGACAACCTTTAAGTCCAAGTCAAATGCAAAGGCACAATGACCAAAAGAAATGGGGGAGAAGGTAAGTTCTTCACATAGAAAGAGAGTAGTATAAAGTCCTCAAGAAGAAGCTAGTCCAACTCACTTCCATGAGGAAGAAGCTTTTCACATGCCTACATCGAGAGGTGGAACCTAAAACTACTACTCCACAAATCTTCAAACCACATTTCTATCACCACCTTACAATATATTTTATTCTCTCTCTATCTTTCTAGATTCCTTCCCCACTACATAGATTACTAATGCACCACAATCCCAAGGCTAACCTCCTTACATGAGCAAGAAAATGATCAAAGTTCTGCAACATCTTGATCTACTACCTAAGGAGCACTATGATTTAAAGACTAGAGCCAAAAATACGGATCAAATGTTGATAGAGAAGAATAAAATTATGGAGCTATGGCTTGATATCAATAGAGAAAAATAGTTAAGTCACAGTGCAAACAAGTTGCTGGAGGAAGCACATGTAGAACAAAGCAAGGTGACTGGAATAATTTAAATCTCAATTGTTTTTCATAGCTCTTGAGGAGTTCTATGAAAAACAGATGAGATTGAAAGAGAAAGAAATCCTTTAAGTCCAACAAGAGCTCTAAGATATACTCGAAGATGTAATAGGTGGAAAAATTTTCAAGAACATGGACACACATGCTCCTTAGGCACAAAGCACACATGAATAGATAGCTAAAGTGAGAGCACACTTTGAAGAGCAACTAGAGGCCCAAGTTCTAAAGGATAGAGTCAAAGCTCAAGCATAGATTGATACAAGAAAAGACCCAGAGTGATCCTCAGATGCTATACAAGGCAAGAGGAAGTACTCAAAAGATCAATAATCTATAAGCCATAATTGCTTAGATTTGAAATAACATAGAGACCTATAGGAAGGAAAATAGAACACTAAACCATCAAGTAGATGATTTAGACAGAGCTATAGAGTAAGCAACTCATCAAGATCAACTTGGGCATGAAGACCCAATTCCAGAATCCCTTTCACATTCTCCTATAAGTGTATGATCTTGACACACAAGGTAGACACATGGATCTCCACAATTCCTCATACCTGAGAGACAAATAACAAAATCATGACCATATGAGAACCTGGAGGACTGGACCAAGGAGAAGTTGTTTTTATGGAAGAGAGCTTCTTAGAGTGGGAGGGTGAAGTAGTAACAAATCATCTAGCCTCAAGCCTCACTCCAATTGAAGTAGTAGATCTCCTATATCCCTTTCATGTACCATACACTCTCATGAAGGCACAAGAGTTTAAACCACTCATCTTCATGGTGGGATAAGAGCCAAATTTTGAATTGAGGTAGGCATTTCTACAAAATTCCCCAGACTTCCAAAGACATCTCATGAATTTGCTGGACACATTGCAAAAACACCCAACATTTTGTCCCATGCCATGAAGGAGAGACCATTTGAAGTTTTTGCAACAACAACATGAGAATACAATACCAATAACCTAGTTGAATCGCCTTATAATCTTAGCATTAGAGCAAGGAATACTACGTTGGGATTACATGCTACGTGTGTTTGATCAAATAAATTATCTACTTGCCATTGTCCATCTAAGCACAACAATGCTGAAAATGATTCTCAACCTAAATTAGCTATGCCTCATCGCATTTGAGAATCTACAATTAGTCGAAATGGAGGTACTATGATTTCAAAAGGGACTACTGCATGGTATCCAACTTATGAATCACACTAAGCAAGGAATGCCTTTGTGCTTACTACTCACATGACTGATTCTTGCCATCCCATTATATGTAGACATTTGAAGAAGTCTTTACAACATGATTCTTCAAGAAAGGATTGGTGATATTCTCTCCAAAGCGTCGATTAATCACAACACACATAAAAACATATGACTCCACTTGGAGAAGGAATGAAGGCAAGTGTTACACAATCATTACCTAAACCAAAGTCAAAGAATGTAATAAGTGAAGCACTCAAAGCTCTTAGTGTAAGGGACAATGAACAAAAGCTTTGGGCCTTAACCAAGCTTCAAAACTAGATAACATAACAAATGGAGAAGTGGCACCCAAGTCAATGATAGAAACGGACATTTATGATGCAAAATAGGAGGGTGGAGCTAGTACTGTGAATAGATCGAGTATACTTTGATGTACCTTCACATAGCATCATAGGCATGAGTTCACATAAGGTTAGAATTTCTAGTAGCATCATCTATGAAAGTGACAAAGTAAAGAGAACCATCTAATGAACTTGTGGGGATAGGACCACACATATCTATATGAAAAAGATCTAAATGTTGAAATGAAGATTCAATGTGCATCTTATGCACATTCCTAGTTTTCTTTCAATATTGACAATATTCACAAAATGAGAAATCAGAGAAAGATAACACATGTGAGTAACCAAAATGACAAAGATTTTCCATTCCACTATGAGATATGTGGCTCAAATGGCCATGGCAAATACAAGCCATAGGTTGTTCAGTAACAACTAACAAGTGTTAGAAATAAAGGAAAAAGTGAGGCAACTTTGCTTCATTTTGCAATAACCATATTGCCCTTGGAAATTCAAAAGGATCGAGAATAGAAAACTACCTTGTAACTAGGGTCATCAAGTTAACCATTTGACATCAAACTGCTTGATAACTGAGATACATACCATACATTTTGCATGGTAAATTTTGAACCATCAATGAACTGCACAACCAGATCTCCAATCTTGACAACATCATAGACGTAAGAGTCACCAAGTCTCACAATACCAAGAGACTTTGGTGCATAACTAGATAACCATTCTCTATGTGATGTCACATAGAAAGAAGCACCAAAATCTAGCATTCATGTGTGGGAAAGAGAATCAGCCATAAGAGCCTCAATGGGCACAATATTGTCAAGTTTCAACACCTCAAGATCATCAAAAATAGCATAATTTCTTCAATCTTCACAATCAAAGTAGATGGTTCAGGTAGCTATTTAACATTCCAATCAACATTTTGTCCTTTAGAATTCTTTAATGCATAGAAATCTTTCTTCATGTATCCTTTCTTATGAAAATAATGGCATGCGATATACGACTTCCTTAATGTACTTCTACTCTTATTCTGTTGACCATTCTTTTTTTTTTTTGGCTCCTTCCATGTTGCTGATTCTTTCCTTGGTAAGAATCATGCACATTATATGCATCTCCACTCTAAGTGCCAACCATAGATTTTCTACGAATCTCCTCATTCAAGAGTGCTCCACATATGTCATCGTAGACCAGTTTACCACCAAGTGCACTATTGCTAATAGATGTGCAAAACGTATGCCATGATGATGGGAGGGTGCATAGCAAGAAGACTGATTTCATTTCATTGTCCGTCTCCATTTTCTAAGCTTCTAAGTGACAAAATTGTTGGAAGCAATGTCCAACAATGTCACAAGAGGTCCAAAAGCTTCTTGTAAGTTATGCATAACAAAAGGTTATACAAGAAAGCAACATGGGTAGCATGGTTAGAAAAGCTCACTCTCATCTAAACAATGTGGGTTCAATTCCCCTTCATAGCGCATCGACGAAGACTTTTTGAAAAGCTTATTTTTGGCAAATACTCACGGACAGTGCCAAATTTGAATCGCGATAGCTTGTGTTTTATTAGGGCTTCGTAGGCATCGATATGCTTTTTAGATTGAAAAACACTCATAGGCTCAAAACTATATAAGGAAAGCCTCATGCTCATTACAAACACACAAGAAATCTTCTCAAGCTACTCAAGGAGAACTTGGAGGAGATTTTGGAGCTCATCTTGGAGGAGTTCTCACACTCTTGGGGGAGTTGTGTTCTACATCTCGATGATTATTTGGAGGAGATTCTGCCAGCATACCGTCAACATCCATTGTTGATTTACTGTGAGTAGAAAGTCTTTTTCCGTTCTTACTTGCTAGGTCATTCGTTTTTAGGTTGATTAGAATTAGTTTTTGTTGTACAATAGTTCTAAACTGTTCTTATTCTCCATATTCACACACACACACACTCTCTTCATACCTCTTAGGCACACAATCTCTTGTATCTAGTTCCTATTTCTGCCTAGATACAAATATTGTCAGTTTGTATCATATACACACATCGTAATTTGACATTCATATATAAGTTAGTGTAGGTGAGGCTTACGATTACACTTGAAACCCTATTTATTCTCTCTATATCTCTCACTCATCTATTTTTGAGTCTTAAGGTGTGTATGTTAAGGTTCATCTATTCCTACAATCTCGCATCCTTCTACCTAAGCATCCTAGGGACTTCTAAATATACCATTCTTTGGGTGAAGATCCTGTAAACCTGTGATATATTGTTATTATGGCCCACTACCACTTCCAACATATGGTATTCAGACCTTAGACTACCAACATTTGGTATTAGAGCCTAGTTGACGTACACCCTTAACAAGATGTGTGTCTATAGACTTGAGAATGAAGACAAGCTTGAGGGCATGCCTAATTATCCAATGTGGATTTCATGATGATAAATCTGTTAGTATCAAAGGACTTATGGAATATTGTCAATGGAACTTATGGAAGGCCAAGACAAGTTGGAGAAGAGGTTAGTTCATCTTCTAGAAGACCTGCTATTCCTATTTCTAATCAATAGGAGGTTAGTGAAGAAGAAGAAACTCTTTCATCATCAGGAGTCTGTACTACTACCAGATTAATTCCTATAGAAGAGAAATCTAGATGGGATTCAAGGGATGCTTTAGCACTTTCATATATTGCTATGGGAGTTGAGAGGCATATTATACCCCAGATCAAGTCATGCAGAACCTCTCATCAAGCTTGGTTGGAGTTAGAAAATCTCTATCAAAGCAAAAACCCTTCTAGGAAAGCTCATCTAAGAAGACAACTAGCCAACACAAGGATGAAAGTTGGTGAATTGATTCAAAGACATGTTTTGAACCTTAAAGATTTACGAGATCAGTTACTGAACCTTGGAGTCAACATTTCAGATGAAGAGATGGTAAACACACTTCTAAACTCACTTCCATCTACATATCGTGCTTTTGTTACTTCTTTATCTCTCTCTACAAGATATAGAGAAATTTCATTTCAAGAGCTATAGTTCCTGTTACTTCAAGATGAAGAACGACAAAAGAGAATGGAAGAGAATGATGAAGCCATGTTATCATCATTAAAGGCAAAGAAGAGGAAGGAGACAAAGAAGGAGCAGAAGATTCAACAATCTAAAAAGAAAAGTAAGTCTTCTAATCCTAAATTTTCTAGTTCTACCCCTAATACTTCCTCTACACCCAAAGAAAAATCTTCAACTACATCTGATTCAAAGAAAGGAATACGTCATTACTGTAAAAAACTAGGTCCTTTCATAGCAGAATGCAGAGAAAGGATTTTCAATGAGAAGAAGAAAGCATCATGTTATAGTGTTAAAGATGTGAGTGAGAATATACTCTTGCGGAAGCGTGCATTAAAAATGAAAAGTGTGAGTTGACTCTAAGAGTTGCACATAATCGAAAATATGGTTCCACTTGATTCGGATCATGAGCATAACAATGAACTTCAATGTGATGTACTCAAGAATACACTAGAGCATGTATGATGTATTATATTAATGTGAAACCGAATGGTTTATGTGACAAGATCACTCCCGAAGTGATGATGTACTATTATACCTTGAGTATAGGAGTTGTAGTAGTAACTACAATTTAGATATTGCATACATGAACATGAGTGACTTAGTGCACATGACTATATGTGTTAAACTTCGAGAGTAGCTCCGTTTAGATTCAGCAGCACTCCTCAATAATATATGAAGCTTTGAGGTAAATCATCAATCCTAATGATATCTTGCTTATGCAAAAAGTGCATGAGTCGGAGTTTATGACTTTGTTTGAGTCTTGCAACAGTCTTCACATGTGTGTGGCTTTGATCCTCAACAGTAGCCTTAATGATACCTACTTAATTGAACCTGTACCTTGCACATTACATGATATCAGCAAGTTTACAATTGTGTGCACCTATAGACTTCATTGGCAGTCTACATGACTCAAGTACTGATATGCAACACTGATCATACGGTGATATTGGTTGTATTATATACTGGACGAAGTATAGAAACAATTTTATATTTTGTATGCTAAAGACACGCACATATATGGTATACTTTTAAATAAAATTGCAGGTACACCTCATATCAGTGTGTTTGCTTATGAGGGTATAATGCAAATAGAAGTATGCATTGTTAATGCCTTATTGCAAAAAACATGTCTCTTAATGATTGATGTGAACACTTCAGCGTATAAAACAGTTATGATGCAACCCATTCATGTTGTTGTAATTCTATATCACATAGGTCAATTATTACCAACTCTGTATTTACCCCAATTCATGATCGAATGGTAGATTACTAACGTTGACTACAATAAACGTAAAATTGTGTATTTAGGCATAGGCTTGTGTTCTAGTATATATATACCTACTGACACTGAGCACAATAGACTCAGAATCATGTATATACGTGCATGCTTATGATTGTGCAGATACAGACTTATGATCGAACAACTGATAATCAATGTTGAACATTATAAACTTCATCCAAGTGTATATGCGCACGTTCCTCATCAAGTAAATAAGCAAGCTCTTCATTGCATCAAAAAAGTTGTTGTAAGTGAGAATCAGAGAGAGTATACAGAGATAATGTCAATCATGCTCAAGTCATATAGAAAGAGAGAGTGCAAGCATCACCGGGGTCAACAAGCAATAGATATGCAAGAGATACATAATGTCGCCCAAAATTTCCATTGCTTTCTATATGTTTATATACACATGTTCTGATGCGGCAAAAGTCACCGCATTGCATTGCTTTCTAAACAAGAAAAGAACATTTTGAGTTCCATGATTTAAGGACATCCCTTTTTCATATCCTTGATTCCTTGTGACATCCTTGATCTAAGGAATGTGGTTGCAAGTTGGCCTAAGATGTGGAGAGCTCACGAATATTAAAGGGTAGAGTTCATATGATATATATATATATATATATAAGGCTAGAGTCATATGAGAATAAAAAAAGAACTGTAAGAGTGGAGTCATATGCAAAGGTACTAGGGGTGGTGAATTTGGAGATTGCTTGCTCAAACAGCTCCCCCAAATTCAATCCGGTCATATTTGATGTTACCTCTTCTCTCTCTTGCTTGGCTTTTATTCCTGTTATCTCC
This sequence comes from Ceratopteris richardii, assembly GCA_020310875.1. Taxonomy (NCBI): domain Eukaryota; kingdom Viridiplantae; phylum Streptophyta; class Polypodiopsida; order Polypodiales; family Pteridaceae; genus Ceratopteris; species Ceratopteris richardii. The sequence goes on along the minus strand of CM035415.1, from coordinate 53,980,624 downwards.
CCTTTGATCTGACTTGTGTTTGTCTTGATTCTTTTCTTCCATCTTTGGTTCTTGCTTCCTTCTTCTCCATTCTTTGCTCCATGGTCTTCATGTGTGATTCTCTTTCAAGCTTTTCATGGAAATATAAACCCTTTGATACTGATGTAGTCATTGATTGGAGTAATAGCTCTTTCCATTGGATTCTTCAAGGATTTTGTGTTGATGATTTCTTGCTTCTTGACCTTGATGGCTTTTCCTACTTGATAGAGATTTCCTTTTGATTGGTGATTGATTTTTTATTTATCATTGTCTTCCATCTTCGAGTATTAGCTTCTTTTATCCCCTTGTTGTTGATGCCCTTTTGATTTCGTCCATCAATGCATTCCTTACTTAATGTGATTGAGCTTTTCCTTAAGGGTGTAGTCTCTCTTTGTATGGTTGTTTTTTCCCTAAAAGAGTATTATCCTTGCTTGATGTAGTAGAACTTCTTCTTAGGTGAGTAGTCCTTGCTTCAAGAAGTTGATCTTTTCTTCAAGTTGGTAGTCCTTGATGTGTTGATCTTCTCCTCCAATGTGTAGTCCTTGATTGATGTGGTTGACCTTCAAAATTCTAGTCTTTTCTTCATGTGGTAGATCTCCAAGAGTAACTCCCCTTTGACCCGATAGTTCTTTTTGTATGGTAGTTCTTGACACAAAAAAACTTCAAATGAAGAAGTACATGAGCTTAATAGATACGCTCATGATGATGATGACTTTGGACCAAGTACATAATGAAGTATCGGAGACAAGTTACAAAGCAACAAAAGGCTTTATCTATGGCTTTTGCCATCTATGTGTAACAACTTAACTTTGTCCTAATGCAAAGTTCAAAGGTTGTTGTTTTTCACACTCATCTTGGGGTGAGCAAGGCTCTAGCTCTAGAGTGATTCTATTCCTTCAGTAGTTCGATAGCTTTCATAGAGAAATGAAGCTAATCAAGATCCAAACTTCTTGATTATTCTCCATTCGTTATTTCACCTTGTGTGTAGAACAATTCTACCATAACTATTTATCAAGTGCTCACACCACTTGTATTGTACCTGACTATATATGTTGGTCCTCTACATTGGTTGATGATAAAGGGGGTTTGATTCACCATGACTACCTTGACTACGCTTTACAACGAAAATGTGATTTTTGTGATAATATGCAGCCCTTGTCAAGTCTTTTAGTATGAATCTTAATGAGAGTATATCCAAGTCTTGCTTTTGTAGATGAATATAAGTCATATTGACTTATGAGAGTACATATAAAGTGCTTATAATACTTCAAGTGGAATAACCTTCTTTAACTTTGTATGAGTGCATTGAACGTACTTCCTTCATCTTCCTATTATGAGGACGTCTTCTTGAATGAATCTCCTCCATCTTTGATTGAATGCTTGTCCTTCTTCTTCTTGATATGTGGAAGTCTTCCTTTTTTTTTATTGGGTGCATTGGATGCATGCCCTTCTTCTTCCCACTATGTGGAAGTCTTCTTTAAGCCAATGGCTTCTTTTACTTCTTCCAATCGATGTGGAAAAGTGGGCTTCAATGTAATATTTTCCATTGGATAGGTAAGCCTTTGAGGAGTGACTTCTTTGGTCTTTGCCTTGGACACTTTGAACATTCCCTTTTTTAAGCTTCTTTGATAATGGAAAGAGTGCTTGAGTAGCACTTGGCTGCAAATACAATTAGTATTTGTGTGTACAAGTCTCAAAGAAGAGATATACCTTTTATAAGCTAATACGGGATGGACTAGGGCTATAAGAGATATCGTTTAAGATATTCTTTTGATACAAATGTATGTGGTAGATAATCGATTTACAATGGGGATGATCATTGAAATATGGATTCCTATGAGGAGGTTTAGAAGGGGTTGATGCTAAAGAATGGGTATTCCTCAAGATAGAACTATAAGAGCAATGATCCTAACCATGGTTTTAAGTGCACAAGGATCATGAGAAATGAAATTATATCAAGAGAGATACCGAATTGATGAATAATACCAAATGAGTACTTTAGTGAAAAAAATGCCTTCTTAAAATGAACTAATTTATCTTCAATCACTAGGAGCTTGTGAATAGGAGCTTTTGATTTTACCATCAATTTGATCCTTTGGCTTTGTAGGTTGTGTAGAACTTCTTGATATCTTCATTTGAAATCATTTGTACTTGATGGTGAGCCTTGCCTTGAGCCTTGATTTCCAACCCTTCTTGTTTTCTTTGAAAAATGATCTTCTAGTGTTGAATCCTTTGAGCTTTCATCTTCATTCTATGCTTCATGATTTGATGACGCTATCTTTGTTGATGCCAATTTATAGAAGGGCACTATTAGGGCCTACCTCTATACAAACCTATTGTACGAGGTAGTCAAAGGAACAGAACGAGAGCCTGACAAGGATAGTGATCTAGGAGCTTGGAATATATGGAATGTAAAGGACAAGCGAACGTTAGGCCAAATTCTCCTCCCATGTGATGAATTGACAAAGGGTCACATCAATGCATGTAAGACTTCAAAAGAAGCTTGGGGTACTCCCACAAATCTCTATGAAGATAAAACACCTTCTAAGATCTATACTCTAGAGGCCGAGTTTTACAATTTCACTATACGTCCACAAGACACTATCACAAAAGTGATAAGCCCAATTTGAAAATTATCAATGCAAGTTAGCACTTTGTGGAAGACAAATTTCAAGTGAAGACATGGCCATTAGGTTACTCAACAAGCTTCCTCGGTCTTATGAGACTTTTGTGACCACTCTATATAATAGAGGTCAAGCACTCACTTGGGAAGAAGTTAGAAGATTGCTACTTCTCCATGACTCTAGGCAAAAGACCCAAGCTACCCAAGAAAAAGCTATGAAGGCTAAAGCCACCTTCCACAAGAATAAAGGACAAAAGGGAGATCAAGAATCAAAGGAAAAAGGCAAGAAGAAGTTCACTTGCAATTTTTGTGGCAAGCTTGGACACATCAAAAAATATTGCTTCAAGAAGAAGAACAAGGATAAGTTTAAGACTACTCCAAAGACTGAACATCACTCTCACTACACAAGTGAAGATCTCTTTCTCACAATTGAACACAAGGCACTTGTAGCATCCACTCCAAGTAAAGAATGGATTTTTGAAAGTGGGGCTTCATCACACATGTTCCATGAAAAAGATGATTTGTCGCTTTATCTTCTCCAAGTACTTGAAGCAACATGGAATCAAGTGTCAAGCTAAACAAGATACTCAACAAGGTATAACCTTACAAAAGATTCAAAGTGTGATCTAGATGGCCAAGGTTATGCTTAGTCAAAAGCGATTTCCACTAAAGTTTTGGGGTGAAGCAGTATAGATAGCAGTACATATTTAGAACAGAGGATTCTCAGATGTCTTGAAGAACTAAACACCATTTGAGGCTTACTTTAAGAAGAATCCAAATATGAGATATTTTCGCATCTTTGGTAGTAATGCCTATGTGTAAGGCCATGATGATGATCCGCCTAAGCAGTACATTTTCATCGGATTCTGCTTTGAGGGGAATTATCCCACATGAGATGTACTTTGGAGAGCCCCTCCCAAATCTATATAAGGAGGGCCTCTCCCCCCATTTGTGCTTGGTTAGAAGCTTGAGCAACCTACTCCATGCTCTTGGCAAGCTCATTTCTAATCCATGTTATTTTACCCATTTCTTGGTCTACTCACTTTGAGTCTCTTTCACTCTTTCTTTTGTGAGTACACTCTTCTTTTCATTTTGCTTCTGTTCATGTACTCTCTACACTTAAGACTCCCAGTGATTAGAGTAAGCAAAGAAAAAAGAATGAGCAATAGAATGGGAGAGTAGCCACTATAGAGACTAGAATTTTACTACAAAAAATAAAAAGCAAGAAGTAGTGTCATAATAAGTAATCTATGTAAGAGAAATGCAATAGACTCCAACTAAGAGATACTAGCCAAGACTACGCAATCACTTTATTAAGCTAACTACCACACAACTAAGAAGCCAACACCCTGTATAGCCACCATAGGGTAGCCTCAACACACAATGGGCAAGTTGCAATGGACTGTAGAGACCAACCAAGTGATAGCTTCAACTGACAAAAAACAAAAAATTGACATAAGATGATCTTCAAAGATAGGATAGTGATATAAGATATATGATGATAGCCAAAATGAGTGCCAAGCTTTTGTTTATATAGACTCTAGAGGCCAAAGGAGTGGGATTTGCCGAATCCATTCCTTCACTATCACACATGCCAATTTGAGAAGATTGGTGGAGGAGTGGGCTGATTTTGGCATCAATATCTGACTAGTTTTAGGTCCACCAATCAAATCCTCTGACACCACCAGAGATTTGTAGTGGTCTCTCTTGCATTAACTCATACTTTAACCATTTAGTGATAAGTTAATAAGAAATTTACTTTATGCCTCATCTCATGATACTATCATCCAAGTAGCTCTTCCAAAAATAGATGGAGTAGATGCCTTGTTTTGACCATGTCCAAAAGAGGTGGTGGTGGTGCCCAATTTTGGGAACATGGCAGCCTTGGGCCACCTGAGGCCTATATTCCTTACTATCACATATCTTCTCATGCAGTGAATGTAACATCTTCCAAAATAATGGAATCTTTATAGCTTGATGATTTTCCACTTAGATCCTTCAATTGAAGTCATACCCTTGATGGATACATTACTCCATGCCCATATGATTATACCCTTATTGCTTACAATTCTCTTACTATTATAGGGGAGCTTGCCATGTGACAACTTGCATCATAAATTTGGATTGCCTTAGCCCCATAACCATATAGCTCTAGGAGGAGGAGGAGTTAAGTAGAAGAGGCCTCGCCTCTTGAGAGCACAAGGTTGCCCTCCTAATGGCCTTGCCCCTTGAGAGTGCAAACACCCTTAGTGGCAAAAGTGGAGGTCACCCTGGCAAAAGTGGAGGTTGCTTAGGGCACTCTGACCCTTAGTGGAAAAAGAGAAGGTCATCCTTCTTACTAGAAAAAGAGGAGGTCACCTTGTAGGTATAGATGTCAGCTCCTAAGGCGAGTCCATGCCCATGATGAATCCAAGAAGTAGTTGCCCTAGGTTGCCAAAGACTTGGTAGTCACCTCACATGCAAATCAGGAGCAGGAGACACCTTGAATTCATGGAGTCACATATCCCATCTTAGACCAGGGTTCACATTTTCCTTGCCTTGCTTGGTGAGTGGGCCAACTTGATCTCTTTGCCTTGTCCCTTTGCCTTTGCCTCCTCCATTTTGTATGTTCCTAGGCCTTAAACCTTTACTTCATTCTTTCGATATGCTATTGCTTCTATCTGTATTGCATCATATCATCATGCTTTCATGTTTTCATGCTTTCATTATTGGGACCCTAGGGCTAGGGGTTGCCCCAGGGGTAGCGATCACCCCTATTGGGTGAGGGTCACCCAAGGGTGACCCAAGCCGTTCAGGTGAGGGTTGCCCAAGCCCTCAAGGGTGAGGGTCTTTGTAGCTCAAGCATAATTACCACCTCCTTTACTTGTCAATCCACGGAGACATGAGGACTAGTATGAAGACCATGAGCGAGTGAAGGCACAAGTGCGTGAGTGAAAGCACACAAGCATGCACACACATACACACACATGCGTGCAAGGTAAGAGCAAAGAGTGGAACAATGGAAGAACTTTGATTACAAGAGAAATCTAATACAAGAGCTCCAATCTCTAACAAGCTAACTCTCTAACAAGCTAACCTCAAAAATGATCTCTCTAGATCTTTTTATAGTTTTTTGACTAGTTTTGGCCATGTCCGGACCTAGTTTCCGGCCTAATTAAAAACTAGGTTCCAAGGCTTATTTGAGGGCTCAAATTGAGTCAAAAAATTATGAAAATTGGTAGGATGATATTTCTAATGCTCCCCAAGCTCGGGAACTCCTCGGCTTGAATAAAAGGGAGCTACAAAAATGTTGAATGGTACTTACAATGGTTTTTAGTGAAGAAAAACACTATTTTTGTAGGGGATTCTTCTGAAAATTTGACATATACTTCTTGGAGCTCCCTACTTTCTCCCTCTTCTTGTGCATCCACTTCTTTGAAGCATTCCTTTGCCTTGTGCTTGACCTTGAGAGCCAACACTCCCCCCTCTCGAGTCTATCGTCCTTGATAGACCCTCGTTGTAGTGGTTCTTCCATGTAGTGCTTTGAGGGGTAGTTTCCAACCTGTATGAACAAGATCCATCTGTCTTCCAAAGGTATCCGAGTGGATTGTCGGATTCTTCATTTTTCACTGCTAGTTGTTTTAAGTCTTAGTTCCTTTGTATGTGCTTCATCCATGGATTCTAGCGAGAATGTGGCATTGTGAACTTTAAAAAATTGCTAGTTGCTCAAAAGAGGTTGTCAAGGTTGAGTTGGAGCAACTACTAGCTTCAAATTGCTTCCTAAGTATTGATGTTGTCCTCGTGTCCTTTAGATCTTCCAAAAATGATGTTCATAGTGGTATGCCAAGTACTCATAACCCATAGTGAATGATGGGTAAGGGTGTTAGTGCATGGGAGGAAGAAAATATGTGCCTTGTGCATGGCCTTGTAAGGTAGCCCTATGCATGCTTACTTGGGGAATGTATTATAAGAAACATGGTGCAAAAAATCAGGTCTTGAGTGAATTGCTCAAGGGTACATTGAGGAAGAGGTTTCCTAATCTATCAGTGTTGTTGTGATAACCAAGTAGAGGATTCTTACCATGAAAGGTCGATCGATAGTTTGGTCTTCATGTTGCACTCCCATCATAGTGATTGACCAATGGGGCATCTTTCGTGGTTGATGAATGTCCTTGTTAATGTTTCACTGATGAGATTCTTTGACCATCTGTTGATGTCCCCTCTTGTCAATGCAACATTTGCCAAATACTGAGAATTGAATTTCGTGATATTCCTTGAAAAACAGTATTGGGTAACTACACCAATCTTAGTTTCACATATTCTCTTTAGCTCGCCATAAGTAGGAGTCTTCTCACCTAGTATACATACAAGGATTTGCAGGGTATCAAAACTACCCCTGGAAGATATCTCCTTGGATGCTCTCATACATACAGTAATTAAGCATCGCTCAAGTTGTGGACCTTCAAGCTCTTCCCTCTTACCATGGTAAGGGGGAACAATAGTTGTGGATGCTATGTTCATGCCAAGTTCTGGACATCTACTAGATAAGGCAACAATAATATCGTCTACTAGCCAAAACACATTTCTATCCAAATTGATAAATGCCCAATCATCAATGGTTACACCTTCAAGTAAGCATGGCTCATTCATGTTCCATGAGCCAAACTTGGAAGCAAGCTCTCTCTCTCTCTCTCTCTCTTTTCTTTTCTTCTCTTCTCTTTTTTTTTTATTTTTTTATTTTTTATAATAAAGAGGAGCAATGTCACAAAACAAGAAGAAAGATGTTAGTATAAAAAATAATGTACATGTGCCAATGTGCTCTTGTGCCTGGGACTCTCAAATGTGTCTATGCATGGCTATGTAATGTGGCCCTATATTAATGCATGACCTGAATGGTGCAAAAGACAGGGTTGTGCAAGGAGCACATGGTTGTCACTCATAGAGGCTTCTGATGTTACTTGCATACGTTGATGCTGCCTTTGTTGGAGGTATGCATTGGATCTTGAAATGATGTAAGCAATTGATTATTGAATGACAACTGATCCTTCCTCTTTATGGGGATCCATTTGAGAATGGTCTTTGACTGTGTGGTGATCACCCATGGCTTGTTCATCCTTGGCTGGCTTCTTACATTTTGTATCCCACGTGGTTGGTTCTTTGGTTCTGTAGGGGCTACTAGTGCTTTTGGCTTCCACATACCATTGTTGCTGGTCTTCTGACTTTTGTTGAAGAGGTGATTTGGTCTGATTTTAGTCTTGGTGTTTGGTTTCGACCCTTGCCCCACCTTGGATTCTTTGTTGCAACTTTTCTCATGTGGGAGAGCATAGGTTGTTGTGTATGTAAGAGCTTCTTGGGTACCCATATTTGCAATTGTCCTTGTTGAGCTGCAACTAATTTCTTAGGCACCCAAACTTGTTGGATATCTTGTGGTTTAGTTTGTCCTAGCTTCTTTGTTCGTTTTTTGGCCTGGTTGCAATTCCTGGATGGGAATTGTGGGGGCAAGTCTAGTGGTTGTCCTCCTTTTTGTACCCATACCTGCTTCATGCCTGGAATTGCTTTCTTGTCGAATGGTGTCTTGAACGGTTGTGTTTGCCTTTGTGGTGGAACTATTGTGGCTACATGAGTCTTTGAAGAAGAAAAGATATCCACGTGCCTGGGAGTTTGTTCTTCCAAGATTGAGTCCTTCTACATCATAGAGCTTTTGATACATACAACATCTTCTTCTATAAGATTAGTCTTAGAAGAACAAAGAGAATGTGTGACACCTAGATTTGTGAGCATGCCGTTATCTAATTCTAATGTAATGCATTGTTCATGTACCCAAACTTGAAGAAGTTGACTTCTTAGGTTTAAGTTAACTACATGGTCATAAATCCCATCTTGGCCCAAGACAAGTGGTTCAGTAAGGTCTTCATCTTGACACTCTAGCATTTTGACTCTCATTTTGGGAGATCTTGAAGGTAGATGGGAAACTCCACCTCGCCCAAGCAAGGGGTTTCCACACCTGCCAACCCTATGAGATAGGCTTCTACAGGCTTGATGTTCAATGGTAGGTCTTGACAATATGAAAGTCTAACTGCACTAGTTGCTACACCTGAGTCAATTAATGCTCTCACAATCCTTACATTCTTTCCTCGTCCTACCTCTACGGTCATAAAGGGGCGTCGGTCGATTATTCGAGAAGTAATTATGCCCGATTTGTGGCACATGTCCATGTGATATTTTGGGGCTTTCGGGTTGAGATCTAGGCCTAGTCACGTTAACTTATTTCTCCTGATGCACTCTCTTGCCTTGGCTTTCACTTCTTCTCTAACCCTCAACTCTTCTTCTTTTCACTTCTTAGCCGTGTTGAGTCTCATTAGCATATCCTCAGTAAGAGGTTCTTGATATAGCTTGACTCGGGATCCACTAATATAGTTTGACAAGATGTCACCTTCTAGAGTGGCCAATTGAACCACACCGCTAGTGGAAATTCTATAATGATCATGGGTCCATATCCTCTTTTTTCCAATTTACGGGCATATTGCTTTGGTGTGTAAACCATCAATAGGTCTCCCTCTTTCAATCATTTATCCTTGATGTGCGCATCAAAATAAGCCTTTTGTCTTTTCTTTGCAATGTAGATGCCTGCTACCGCTCGTAGCCTCGTCTCACCTAAGCGTTCTAGATCAAAGATCCTAGAGGACAACTCATGTCCATTCCACTCGTACTCTTGTGCTACTTTTAATGCTGGGATTAGGAAGTCCAATGGTAGCGCAACATTCTATCCGAAGACCATATGAAATGGGGTGGCACTGAGTATCATTTTGTAGGCAACTCGATAAGCCCAAACAACATGATGAAGTTGTTTGTCCCAATCAGAGCGTTTATTGTTTACCAATTTTGTCAATACATTACATAGGATCTTATTTGTGCTCTCGGCTTTTCCGTTAGCTTGTGGATGATAGGGGGCAGAATTCTTATGTATCACCAAGAATTCTTGGAGAAGGTTTTCAATGACTTCGTTCAAGAAGTGCGTACCTCTATCACTTACTAACTCTATTGGTAACCCATATCTGGTGAACACATTCTCAAATAAGAACTTAGTCATTGCTTGAGTATCATTCTTTGTAGTGGCTTTTACTTCTACCCACTTTGTAAGGTAATATGTGGCTACAATAATGTATTCAGCATGGGAGTTTCTAGCTAGGGGGTTAATAGGACCAACAAAGTCTATACCCCACTTCAAAAATGCACGTCCTCCCATCATTGGCATCAAAGGCATTTCATCTTTTCTAACCGGATATTGTGCTCGCTGGCATGTTTCACATCTCTTCACATAGGTATGTGCATCCATATGAAGAGTGGGCCACCAAAAACCTGAGAATAGAATGGTCTTAATTACTCGATCAGGACCAAAGTGTCCTCCTGAAACACCACTGTGCACAATTTCTAAGACTTTCAAATAATCTGATTCATGAACGCACAATCTTAAGTAAGCATCTTTTCCTCTTCGGTATAGGTTGTCTCCAACTAAGGCATAGTCTTGAGCCTCTTGCCCCATGCTTCGTTTCCTTGCTAGACTATCTTCATTGGGTAATGTTACCATTCTCATGAATTCTACAAATGGAGCACTCCAATCTGGAATTAATGACACATGATAAAGGGTGGCATGCTCGATTGGGGGTCTCTCTTGGCATATTCGATAATTCTTAATCCATTCATGTATTTCTTTGTCACCCTCTACATCTTGTTTGTACATACTTCTTGCCAATATTTGATCGTTTTGTGATCTTACAATTTCATCGTGGTTTGTTTTCACATTCTTATTTTCAAGTCCGAAGGTTAGGAACAACTTCTAAATTGAAGATATAAGCATCGGGCAATGCATCAGACACTCCTTGCGATGACTCTCCTGAAGTGATGCGAGAAAGGTGATCTGCCCTGAGGTGGGTTCTACCTTTCCTAACAACAACTTCAAAGTCATATTCCATTAGTAAGAGGAACCATCTTACTAAGCGTACCAAAATTTCTCGATCTTCAACTTCATATTTCTTGAAGTTTTCTGGTACTTCAAACAATGACTCCCCCTCTTCTTGTTTCACTACTTTTCTTTTATTTTCTTTTGACCACCCTCACTTCCATCCTTTGAATTTATCATTTTAATGCTTGTGGTAGGTTCTTCTTCTTTTTGGTTAAACACTCCAACATCTTCTAAATAGTGCTTTTCTAAGTTAAAGCAACTATCCATCACAATGGACTCTAGATCCTTGTCATTCTCCTCTACTTCTATGACATCACTATGATCACATTCTTCTAGCAAGGGCTGACATATGAACACAGAAATATCATAGCCCTCCTCATCACAATGAGGTGTCCACTGTTCTTCATTGACAGTAATGTCCATGGTGGCTAAGATTTCTGGCCAGCCATGAGGCTCAAATTCCTCATCTGGAAAGATCGTCGGTGTGTAGGCTGGGTCTCTAACTTGTCTATCTCCTGGCGAAGTTCCTTCTTCTCTTGCCTTTAAGCGTTTTTCCTCTTCCTCTGCAACTTTACACATCCACAAATGAGTATCTTCATGCATCCCGAATGGATAAGAAGAACTTCTAGAATGCACAGAGATTGAATCTTCTGGTGCCTTGTGGATAGGATTCCACTGTAGGGGTGGTACATCTCTAAAGGTATAATCTTTTAGATTTACTTTTGTTGTGACCCCTAAGTGCTACAAGTACAAGGAGTTGGTTCCCTAATCCTGTACTATCTATAGCTGCCATAGGAAGGGTCTTCCTAGGATCATTTCATAGACATTATTTTTGCCAAAGTCACATATAGCAAAGGTGTGCTCAAAATCTACTCCACAAGTGGTTAGAGTTATCCCTTCTAGCAATCCTAGAGGTCCTTCAATATGGCCATCATCCATTTGAAGCTTCATTCTAGTTGGTCTTAATGCGGGTTTTCCCCATTGCTTCCACAAGAAGGTGGTTGCAATGGCAACACCTGCACCAGAATCTATGATCGCTTTGGTTGTGTAACTGTGGTAGGTGATTGGAAGATAAGTATTACCTTCTTCACCTTCACTCATGCCTCCTATTTTGTCTAAAGGTATCTCTAGTAATTTTTGCTTAGAGCCTGCTTTTGACACATTGGAATCAAGTTCAGGAACTTGATTTGCCACATGTTTCCATAGCTCCGGTTTTACTTTGAGTAGCTCTTCTACAATGAGATTACCCTGAACCTTAGTGTTCCTCACGACATCAGTGTTCCTTGGAACCACTGAGTCTTCACGTCTTACCAATATTGTGGGAGCTCTGATATGAAGAGATTCAGATTCCCATGGACTTGTGAATTGTGGCAGTTCTTCTAAAGTATTAGATTCAAAATTTAATCTTTCGTCTTCTTGTTGCTCTACTTGATCTCCGTAAATAGATGGAATTTCTTGGGGAAGTGGATCATAAAGGTCATCAATCTCATGAGTAGGAGGGGGATTACCCTTCTTCTTGGCCCATTTCTCCTCTTGTATTTCTCGAAGAACTCTTGAGAGTACTGTTGAATTGAAAGAGGTGTTTCCCCATCCATGGAATGAGGAGCATAAACTCTTGTCGGTGATGAGCTTCCTCTTTCAACAACTGGTTGAGCTTGTGGAGGTAAAGAAACCTACGGCTTGTTTACCAACTGCTCCAATCTTTCTAGTAAGCCCTTGAAATGCAAATCCGATTTGACAGAGTTTGTTTGATTGAATATTTGACTGGTCTCAAGCATAACCTACGCTAATTCTACCATTTTCATGCATATTTTTGCCTGTTCAATCTCTAAATCTGCTCTAGGGTAACCCTTGTCTAGGTTTGTAGTTGTTGGCCCTTCTTGAAGACGAGCCTGGTAGGCCTTGAACATCATGTCCAAGCCTTCTAGGGTTGGATCTGCAAGAATAGACCCTGGTTGTGGTCTATTTACAATGGGTGGTGGGGTGGGATGAGGTGGTGTGGATGGAGTTTTGGCAAGCAAGGGATTTTGAGATGCAATGTGTTCTATTTTGCTTTTTGCATCTTTAAGGCTTTCATCTAGTTCAGACAACTTTCTATTCCACTTGCGATTGGCTTTCTCTCTGGTATCCTTCCATGTTCTTGTTTTCCTCTGACTGTTCAGTTGGCTTATCCTATTTTAAGGCTTGTGCCCTAGTGACTGTCTATATAAGAGCCACATTACTGCTACTTGCACTAGAATCCACCATTAAGCCTACGACATTAATGGGTGTAACCTTGGGCACACGGGAGGGGTTTCTAGGACAATCTCTTGGAAGATGTTCTTTGCCACACTCAAGACAAAAAGCTTGTATTGTGATGTTTTGTCCTTGTCCTAGAGTTGATGAGTGAGGACATTCACGAATGAAATGGTCACCCTGACATCTAAAACATGGTCCTCTAGGGGCTTGCAGTCTTACTTGTCTCGCTTGCGGCATGGGGTTAAGATTCGTGTACATGACATTGGAGTATTCTGGCTCCCAATTTTGATCCATAAGTGGTGTCTCATATTGGTAGGAATAAATCTCACTATGCTCAGGTGACTATGTAAAATAAGCTTGTGGACTATCTTCATGGGAATAGTCAAAACTATGAGCATGAGAGTCATTTTCTGAGACCAACAGGGTTATTGGCACCAATGGTCTATTACGGTTTTCCTCTGCCATTGCATACTTAACTTGAATCACATTGGTAGGAGCTTGCGGTTAGTTTCCTAGGACCGGATGTGGCCTATATGGTTTGATACTGATGTTGTGGCTTATGATATGGCTATTCGTATTGGTTCTAATACCTACCTTGTGGGTAAGGTTGTTGATAATTATGTCTAATAGCCTGCCTATTGTATGGACAATCTTGAGCTGTGTGGTTCGTGTATTTCCTCTCAATTGTGCAGTATGGAGCATTCAAGTTTCCTTGGGGTTGAGCCATCATCGGGCAAACATTGGCCATGTGGTCTCCCCCACAAGTATAACATTTCCTCAATGAGGTGATCCTTGGTGTTTGCCTATTTTGAACTCCTAGCTTCTTGGAAACTTGCTCAGTTATCTCATAAATCTCCATGGAGGTTCTAGACGTATGACTAGTTGAACTGTCAAAATCCTTATAGAGTTTTGACCATTCCAATTCCTCACCCAAATTGTCTTCTACATCAATGCACATCTGCACACACTTTTCTATGGATCTATGCTCTTTCAAGTACACATATGATCTCAACTTTGTGCTTAGTAAGCCACCTAAAAACAAGGCCACTTGTTTGGTTGGTGTGGGTAACTCTGGAACACGACATCTCTCTATGTACTATCTGAACCTTCTTCCTGCTAGTCGCACTGTTTCTTGGGGTGTCTTCTTGAAGCTGTGGATCAAGGATGATGTATTATGCCCGATACCACTCTTGGAAAATTCTACAATGAATTCGTCTAGCAATTGACCTATATCTTGATAGTTGCATCTATTTAGTGGTTGAGACCAAGCTAAGGCAGTGCCCTTGAGAGGTAAACCAAATGCCTTGAACTTGGTGAACAAGTCCTCAACTTGTTCAGCTCTTAATACTTGTTTGAACTCAGCCACATGATCATAAGGATCTCCTATCTTGTCAAAATAGTTCTTTATTGTCTTGACCACTTGAGAAGGTCTAAGGGTTCTTGGGTGCTCATGGGGTCTAGGCAATGGAAAATCACATTCATCTCTTTGATGTATTTGTGCTTGATGTCTCTCTCTTTCAAATCTTTCACCTTCCATTCTTGATATGCCTCTACCCACATTGTGTGTGAAGCTTACCTCAGGCCTCTCTTTGGCTCTTTCTCTCTGGTTTTCATGATCCTTGGATGATCCTACACTTTGGAGGCCCTGAGAAACATTGGATCTTGGTGGAGGGAAAATCAACTCACTCTTCCGAGTATATGCGTGTCTATCATGTTTTGTTACCAAGAACATTCTTCCCAAGGTGTCATCCAAATAGACAACCTTGCCTGGTGTCTCTGGATCCCTGAACTCATAGATGATGAATATGCCCAATTGGCTTTGTTGATCTGGTTTGAATCTCCAAAAGGCTTCCTCTGTTTCTCTATTTAAGAATAGTTCTATGCTTTGTTGTCTTGGGGAACCCACTCTGGCATGATCACTTTGCTCAAGATAGATTTGCCTCGAGAAGTCTTGGGCTCTTGTCCTATATCTCCGTGCTCTAGGTCTCCTATCTCATTCTCAGAAATGATGTTTCCAAACTCATATGTCCTGTCTGGTAAGTTGGTGACCACATACATGGTTCCTTCCTTATTCAAGTCCGAAGGGTTGATCACGATTTTTGAGTTGGACCACTGATCGCCTCAGGCCATCCTCATAGATGTGAGCACCTAATCGTTGGTCCGAATATATTCCAACTATGTCTTATATGGATCTTCTGGTGTTTGTAGATAGGAAGTGCCTGATCCACCTGCAGGTTTCCCCATGCTAAAAAACATATCTGATTCACTTGTGTCTGAACTTAGTACGTAAGGATAACCACTTAGTTGTTTTGCCCAAGACTTAGCTGTATGGTTGACACTTTCCTCAGAAGATCTAATGCTTTGTCTATCCTTGCCTAAGTGTCTACCAGATCTGAGGTTCATAAGCCTTGGTTAAGAGTCCAAAATTTCCCCTTGGTATTGCTCAAAATCTTTTGGAGTCCCCTTGGTTTCCTAGTCCCACCTGAGGGCCAACTTCAAATTAGTCTATCTGAAAATCAATGCATTATTCTTAGAACAAGCTTTCCAATGAGCTATAGAGCCCAAAAAATGGACTTTTGATGAAAACGTTATGTCAAATTAGACTCTTGGGGATCAAAACAGTGAAACAGGGTCTTATGAGAAAATCATGATTTTGACTGAAAATCGTGATCTTGAGAGGACTTGAAAATCACAGTTTTGAGTGAGAATCATGAAAAACATGATTTTGAGTGAGAATTGTGGAAAACATAATTTTGAGTAAGAATCGTGAAAAATAAAATTTTGAGTGAGAATCGTGAAAAAGCGATTTTGAGTGAGGATTGTGAAAAACACGATTTTGATTGAGAATTGTGAAAAACACGATTTTGATTGAGAATTGTGAAAAACGCGATTTTGAGTGAGAATCGTGGGAAACACGATTCTGACAGAAAATCGTGATTTTGTAAAAATGGCAATTTTGAGAATGACGAGAAAATCCACATTTTGATTCAAAATCGTGTTTTTGACATGAAAATTGCACTTTTTAATGAAAATCATATTTTCTCAAAATCGTCTTTTTGACATGAAAATCACGATTTTGATTGAAAATCGTGTTCTATCACAATCGTGTTTTTGGCCTGAAAATATTTGAGAATGATCAGAAAATCACGATTTTGATTGAAAATCATGTTTTTGAAAATCGTGTTCTAAAAATCACGATTTTGTACCTTAGTGGAAATTGTCTTTTCTGAAAATCGTGAAAATCGCAATTTTGAATGAAACTCATATTTTTGAAAATCGCAATTTTGGAGCCAATAGAGAATCGTGTTTTTGGCTGAAAATCGTGATTCGTGAAAATCGTGAAATCATTTTTTTTCTAAAACTCAAGTCTCCATGACATCTAGAGAATCACGTTTTTGTGTGACTTAGGCGGGAGTTGAAAATCGCATTTTTTTTGAAAAATTTGAATTTAATGAAAATCGCAATTTTTAGTCAAAATCACATTTTTTGGCAAGAAATTCAAATTTTTGAGCGCCGAGCAATGGTGAGCTCCATATGTGCAAAAAATCATGAAAAAACACAGGCTTTTGCTCTCCCTTGCACTTCCTAACTCCTTCTCGCACAATAATGCATGAAAAATGGTATGAAAATGCACTAAAAAATAAGAAATGGGTTCATAAATGGAAACAAATTTTGAATCCATGGGAGTATCAAAGTTACATGACTAATCACCAAGGAGCCATTGTGGAGAAAATGGCCCTGATAAGTAGGGAGAAGAAGCTTCCCAAGCTCGTGAAGTGGGGACAATCAAAAGACTAACAATGCCATCCACTTTAGAGACCCATAAATCAAGTCTTTGCATTGTCTCAGTGCAACTTCTCCTTTATTTGATTATTCAAACAAGATGAAATATAGAAAATGAAATGGATTGAACTATAGTATGTACAATGAGTGAATTTCTTCCTCCTTGATTTAATTTAGATAAGTCTTCACCCTAAAGATGTTGACCAGGGGCATCTTCTCACCTTGCAAGTCTTCCAAATGTATTTCTTCTTGTGGTAATACCTTCATCACTTTGTAGGTCCTATTCACTTAGGTACTACTTAAGTGGATACTGGTACAATCTGATGTACCAAAACCAAAGATCCCTCTTGTACTTCATTGGCCCTTAGATACCTATCATCCATCCTTTTGTGCTCCTCTTGCTTTACCTTCAATTTCCACATAGATGCTTCCTTGCATTCTTCCAATGCTACCAGTCTCCTAATGTGAGGTTCAATTCCAATAGTTTTGGCTTCAATTTCTTTCTTGATGATAAAATTCAAAAAGGGTCAATGCCTCCTTACCATAAACCAAGAGAAAGGGAATCTTGCTAGTGGTGCCTCTTCTTGTAGTATGAAAGGCCCATATTGCTCAAATAAGAGCCAGGAACGTAGTAGCCTAATCAAAATCTTGTTAGAGCTTTCTCCTTGCCCATTTGCTATGAGATAATAGGCACATGAATTTTTGCAGAGAATCTTGTACCTATCAAAAATGAATTGGAGCAAATGATTTATAAAATGAGTGCATCCTATCACTAGTAACTTCTAGTGGGAAACCAAATCTTGAAAAAATATGTTTGTACATAAACTTGGCCACTTTCATGGCATTGCAATCTATAGTAGCCTTAGTGTCTATCCACTTAGTGGCATAGCATGTGGTCATTAGAATATAATTTTTACCACTAGGTTGACCAATTGGACTAGTGGGTCCAATAAAATCAAGAGCATATCATTCAGAAGGTTGCCACCTAGTTGAAATCACTAATGGTTGAAAATTTAGCCTTGTTGGACTAGGAACACATCTCTGGCCAATGTCACATTCTTTGGAAAATCTGATAGCATCCCTGTAAATATATGGCCACCATAATCCCTTGCGGAGGATTTTTTGTGCCAAGTCCTCTCCCTTGAGATGGCCTTCACTATGTGCTACATCCAACAAAAAGTTGGCTTCCTACATATTAACACATTTCCACAAAATACTATCTTGGAAATATTTATACAACTCACCATTTATGAGTGAAGATGCTTTGGCCTCAAACAATATTTTCCTCTTCTCTAATGGATTCATGTTCATAGGAAATTTTCTAGAAGCGAGAAATTGTGAAAATTCATCATAACAATCAATTTGAGCCTCTACAAGAAAGAGACAACTATCCACGAAATTATCATTGATACTTGTTGCTCTCTCGCTCATGGCCGTTCTTGACACCTGATCCACCATGTAGTGCTCTTTCCCTTGCTTAATGTGAATCTAAAATTCATATCCTTGAAATAATAATAGCCACCACCAAACCCTTCTAGCTACTCTATGCTTATTAATCAAATACTTCAGATGGTGATGATCAAAAATAACTATGAAATGTATGCCTAGAAGACAATCTTGAAACTTTTGAAGTGCAAACATAATAGCCAAACCTTCTCTCTCTGTACTACTGTAATTTCTTTCTACTCTGGTAAGCAATTTGCTTGCATAGGCAATAGATTGCTCTACCTTGTGTGTTAATGGTGTGCTAAGACTCATCCAACTGCATGAAGACTTGCATCTGTATGCACATGGAACTCAAGTGACCAATTAGGAGCAGCTAAGAGTGGCACAATACATAACCTTAGTTTTAGCTTACCAAATTCTTTTTATGCTTCAGGACTCCAAGAGAAAGGGATCTTCTTATTGGTAAGCCTTGATAGAGGCTTTGCTATCTCAGAGTACATTCGTATAGATCTTCTATGATACCCTGCATGGCGTAGAAAACTTTGCACTTCCTTAGGATCTGTGGGATGGGCATGGAAAGAAAATAGCTACTTTGGGTCAACAAGTATCCTTTGGCCAAAACTATATGGCCGAGAAGAGTACCTTTGGTGATCAAAAATTGACATTTAGTAGGGTTCAATTTCAAACCTATTTTGAGACACCTCAAAAATTTCCTTCAAATTTTCCAAATGTTGATGAAAATCTTAGATCACTACTCTTCTATCTGTACTTGAGAATACTAAGACGTCATCCATGAAAATGTGAAGAAATGTCATTAACCATTTACCTAGTATTAAATACATTGTTCTATTAAAAGAAGCAAGCGCATTTTTGAGACCAAAATCCATGCAAATGTATATAAAAGTGTCCCATTCAATAACAAAGGCCGTTTTGTCTCTATCTTCACGATGAATAAGAATTTGATTGAAGCCACAAAATCAATCAAGAAAACTTTACAAAGTGTGTGTGGCTACTTCTTCTAGTACCTGCTCTATGAAAGGTTGAGGAAAACCATCTTGAATTTTCACCTATTCAAAGCGAGAAAATCAACACATAGTCTTATTTTGCCACTATTTGTCCTAGGTATAATAACCATATATGAAAGCCATCTTGAGTGCTCTATAGGAATAATAATACCTACTTCTTCCAGTTTTGTTATATCCACCTTGAATGCCTCTGCATATTTGGGATTGAAATAGTATGGCCTACTCCTTATAGGTACAGCTCCCTTTACTAAGTGTATTCCGTGTAATCCAAGATCCTCTAGAATACCTAATAGATCCTTGTAGGAACATGCAAAGGAATTTTTATAGATAAAAAGAAGATAGATTACCTTCTATAATAAGAATGGGTAGTGCCATAACCATGTGATGAGGTGGACTACTTGCAAGTTTTCTTCATCTCCAAGATTCACTTCTCGAACAAGCACTTCACGAGTATCCTCACTTGAGAATTCATCAACATTGTGAGTAAGGGTAGAATTGATCTTTTGTTCCATGATATGTTTCTTAGTCCACCCATTTGGAATATCTAGAAATAGGAGGTCTTCTCTAGTCACGGGGTCAAAATTAGCCTCCTCATGTGCCTGCATAGTTTTGCCACCTTTTGGTCGTGCATCCATAAAATTGTTGAATTCATCATGATTACCTATCTCCATCTTGTGTAACATTGTAGTGGTGCCTTTTGGGAATATTTGACCACCTTGTTCAACTGGCCCAATTGGAGGTCTCTGCCTCTTGGGAGGTGCCTGCAAAAAATGAGCTTCACCACCTATTCTAGAGAAGAAGTCAGTTCAGTAGAGAAAATTGCCCCATTTTTTTTAAGGGAAGGCTCCTTGCCTACTTGCCAAGTACTTTCTAGGTGCCTACCTTTAGGTGGCCCATCATGAAAATCACGAAAAGCTAGGCACCCAATTTCTTGAGATGTGTCAGATTTTAGTCACCTATGTTCACCTTGCATGAAGATTGCTCTCCTAGAAACTTCATTTTGACCACCAAAAACTAGGCACCCAAATTGGCCACCTTGGCTACCGGAGACTTCTTTCCCACTTGGGCCACCCTAAGAGAAGTGCCCAACTTGGGCCTCATGATGCCCACTTGGGCCACCCTGGGAGAGGTGGCCCACTTGGGCTTCATGACTCCCATCCTGAGAAAGGTGTCCAACCTTGACCTTATGAGGCCGTATTATGGCCTCTGCACCTAGTTTTTCGTAATCACTTGATTTACATTTTTCCTTACTGTTCAAGTGCAAATTATCTCTTTTTACCTCTTTTTGGCCTCCTTGTGCTTTTTCTATAAAATCCTCGTTTATTTCACTTATTTCAATTGTGCAAGATTTTGCACCGCCAATCATCCAATTTAACATATCATCATCTTCATGAGGTAAAGAAGGCATTACTTGAGTGTCCACTATATACCCAATTGCCTAGGCAATGTCAGATCCTTCCTCCAAGTGTATTTGGAATTGATTATTAGCCTTTGTAGAAATCCATAACCTATTCCTTCCCCAATCCTATAATGCTTTTTCTTGCCTCATCCAAGGCTTTCCTAAGAGTAGAGGATAACATGTCCCTTAGGACAAGGTAGTAACCACAAAATCCAAGAGAAATTGACAACCTTGCAGTGTCATGGGCACCTTTTCAATGATGCCTAGTGGTGTGACTCGATGTTGATCTGCTAGTGTGACAATAAAAGGTGCTGCCTTGGTGAGGTCCAAATTTCATTTCTTCATAGTAAAAGTAGGCATTAGATTGATGCTAGAGTCACCATGTATAGCAACACCTATCAAAAATTCACTTTTTATAGAAACATACAATCTGGAAATTTCATGGTCTACCAATGATGTAGGGAGAAAATACACCATGAACCCGTATATACTAAGTGGTGGGCTCAGGTAGGCAGATTGTATGACTTTGAGTAGATCATTTCTCACCTTTGATTCCACTTTTATAAGTTGGAATAAACTAAACTTGTGGTGGATTCCTTCTAAAATTTCTTCAATATTTACCTTCTGTATATTCTCCTGAGGGCGAGTAAGTTGGTCCTTCACTGAAATTCTCACCTTGTTCTAGGCTTCTTCAATGGCCACCCCATCCTCCAAATCAGCCCTCTTGTTGTCTTCTTTTTCCTTGACTCCCTATTGCTCTTCTCCATGAGTTGCCACCGGTTGCCTAGCCCTAGTCATCATAGGTAATGTGAATGATAAAACAACATAGGATTGTGGAGTCATATGTTCTTCTTTTGGAGAGACCGCAATCATATGAATCGGGGTGGGGTGGTTGCGAGGATAATCCCTTGTGTAATGATCCTTGGCATTGAGACAATCTTGACAGGGAGGTGCACCTTCAAGTAGAGAGTGTTTGCTTTGTACATGATCATATTTTCTACAACGATAACACACTAAAGGTTTAGTATATCTGGGTTGATTGTGATTATTCTCCTCTTTGTTGTGTATATTTGAAGTACTAGAATAAAAGGTTTCATGACCTTGGGTATTACCTCTCTGTTGGTCTCCTTTGAGGTAGTAACAGTCGTGTGCCTCATGGCTACTGCTACCACAAAATTGACAACTTACTCTATCTGGGTAGTTTATGTTGGAGTGACCATTACTGTTGCATGTGGTACACCAAATTTTCCTTCAAATGTCCTGAGTGGTCCACAACTCCTCCAATTCATGAAGAAGTTGTGCCACTAAATCTTCATTATAGCACGCACATGGTGAACTGATCTTCTCGTTTTGACTTTGTTGCATCTTTAGCTCTTTTAATTCCTTTCTAGGTCACTCAATTGGGTTCAGATTTGTGGTGTATTTTTCTTGAATCCCTCCTTCAAAATGCATTCTAGCCTCCTTTATGTGAGAGGAAGTTGCCACAAAGTTGTTTAGTGTGGCATCGAGTCTGAGAGATTCCCTAAGCTTTTGTTGGGAAGACTTAAGAAGAGCCTTCTCTATCCATTTTGTTAACTAAGAAGTCTCCTAGAGCATGTGGAAAATGGGAAACGAGTGCTTTAGTATGAGTATTTAATCCATGAAAAGATTCCCTTGGCCATAATTTTAGGTTCTCGAGTTGATCTAGGGCTTGCTCTAAAGAGTCTCTTGGCTAGAATGTTTGAGAGAATGAAGTCTTTGATGCTTTCCACATGGTGAAGTGCCGATCCGCATACTAGTTGTACCATTTATCTGCAAGTTCTTTTAATGTAGAAGGGAAAAACACCAACATCACATCCTCTCGATGTTGAAGCCCATGATCATGGCATAAGGAGATGAATCTCCTTACCTGATCATTTGTGTCTTCATAAGATGATCCCTTAAAGGTAAGGAACTTATTGTTTAACCTTGACAGTAGATTTGAGAAGTCCTCCATTGGCACTTGAGATTCCTCTGAGATATCCGAATGAAATCCAATGTCCTTCTATGTTTCTCCTTTAAGAGAGGTGTAGAGGCCAATTCAATGGATAAATCCAAAGGTAGAGGAATTTTGAGTTGGCTACCTGAAGGTTAAGCTGACTTCATGGGACTCTTCTATGCATCAAGAGGTTCTCTTTCTCCTCGAGTGTGGGTCATGTACTCACTCACAAGAATCTAAAAATCAAGAAAAAAATGTAAAAAACAATTGTTTCCTTCTACTCAAGGGGATTTCTTCCTTAGGGAAATATACCTACACACAAACATGTCACAAGGTATACTTCCCTAAGGAAGAACTCCCCTTGGGTAGAAGGAGTACTCGAATTGTTGTCTTGATAGCCTCTTCTACAATAGTCCAATATTGTAAAGTAAACATTATCTTCCAAGTGCAATCAAATGGTAGACCTAGCCATTTCATCCAAATCATCCTAATCATCAGCATATCAACATGCCTCTTTGAGATTCCATTTACTAGCTTCCACTCCAAGTTATAGCTCCTGTTGGGAACACTGGCACTAGAGCCAGATCCACCAGATGTGCCTAAGATTTTTGATGCCATGATGATAGAGAGTTGATTAGAATGATAATGGACCTAGAATAGTCCAAACATATGATGAGTGTCAAAAACTCATAAAATTGTGATTACTGAAATGTAAACCTACATAGGGGATCACTAACTCCACTGTATATAACCACTTAACCGAAAGAAGCCAATTAAAATTATCAAGCACATATGAACAACTAGCATATATCTCCTATGGCAAGGCTAGGTAAGTCTTCCACCTGCATCACCAAAGAAACCTTGCATCTAGGTATCTCCCAGTTAAGAAAACCTCACCATGATCATCTTTATCAATGTCAAAGTCTTTATGCAAAAATGTAACCGCTATATCAATGACCACATGGACATACATAAGTGATATCCAAAGAAGCATATATAGTGTGTATGTGCTTAGTATATGCAACAAAATGGCACTTAAAGGCTGAATTTAGAGGCCAAACACTAGCCAAAAACAATTGCAAGTGTTTGTTAACTCTATTCTTTAGGCTCAAAAAACCTGCATAAACTTGTTGTGGCTACTCCCACCACAATTGAAGAATTTTCAAGAAACCTTTAAATTTGCTAGTGTGTCAAAAAATACGGTCCCAAGACAAAATATTGATCATCAAAGAAGTACAAAGAACACTCTTTTTGATGTCCTTGAACCTTTGTAAAGAAAATTGTGTGAAAGTACTCCAAGATGGCTATAAGAATCAGCCTGAAAATGTTTCAAAAAAAGCTTTGAAAGCAAAGGATGAAGATTTGAGGACCCAAAATGTGTTCAATGTGAATCTTAGTCTTTCCCCCTCCTCAAACACCAAAACAAGGTAGCTTAGTGGCAAGAGCTTGGAGTTACGCAAGCTCCAAGGAGAACGGTATTGGGATGGGTGACCTCTGGAGAAGTACTAGGAGCCTCTATTTTCCTTGGTCATTGAGGTCCTCCCTCACATGCAACCAATGGGGCCAACAATGACTTTGTTGACTCAACAACATATGCCAAGGTTTATGCATGGGTCCCTATCTAGTCATGAGCCTTGGAGATATCCATGGGTGGGTGGTGGGTGGTCGCTTCGCTTGTATAAAAGCAAAAACCTTTTGCTTTGAACTGCTCTAATACCTATGAAGTGATATGATTTCGATGTACCATAGAGATTACCCTTCATGGTGAGCTTAACAATGATGCCCTTGCACTATAAAATTGAGCTTCGGATGATGCACATAGAATCCATATGGAACTTGAAGAATATGCAAAAACCACACATAACAAGAACAAAAATTTCCTAGGTGTTACAAATGGAGTTGAACTTTGAGTCTATGGTTGACCGAGCCACTATATGTTTTATTAGAGAACATATACAAACATGTCCAATGGCCATTTGTCCTTTCACATGGACATTAGCAATAACAAGTCAGAGCACATTGGAAGTTGCAACAAACCCTGTGTTCCATGCTCACACAAAGCACATTGATGTGCACTATCATTATTTCAAGGAGAGGTTGTCTTTTGGAGAGATCAATTTGGCTTATGTGACCACACAGGATAATGTTGCAAACCTTTTCACAAAGGCTTTGCCTAGGGAGAAGTTTGAATTTCTTTGCAAAGGCTTACTTCCTTTTGTGGATTGATCTCTTTCCACATAAATAGGCACTCCCTTATACATGAGTGCCAACTTCTTATTCACTGCATCACTCCAAGGGGGGGTTGTTGATATATTTTAGTAGTGATGCATTTAAACACACTTAGAACCTCCAGAGCACTTTTTTCCCTCTTCAAAAGTATTTTGCCCCTAACTTGTATATATGCCTATAACCCTAATAGGTCACTAATCTTTGTACATTCACTTGTTCTATATTGTGTTGTGCTCCAAGCTTCTTTTTCTTCCTTGTGTTGTTTGTGTTCTCCTCTAGACCTTGAACTCCAAAAAAATGTCTATTGATAGTATGATATTTTGTCCAATGAAAAGACTAAAAGAAGAAAAACCTAATGGAATTCCATATGCCACTCGTTAAGCCCAAATGATGTGATGAAGATCCTTGTAAGAATTGATCTCTTGGAGTTCACTATCTTTGTAATAACTATCTATGTGACCTGATTGGTACCTTCTATATAACCATTAGCTTGCATGTGGTAAGGTGTTTACTTCTTGTGATTGAGCATGAATTCTTTTAGTAAATGTTATGTGATTTGATAGATGAGATATGTATTCCTTCATATCTAAATTCGCTTGGTAGAACATAATATATGGATTATTTTGTTGATGGCTTGTCTCAACCCACTTTCCTTTTACTATTTCATTGGCCTCAAAAGACGATCTATTACTGAAAGTTTGTATTTTACATAAGAATGCCTTCCCAAGGATTTGATACATCTAATGAAATCAAATCTTCCATTTGGAAAAAGCTCATTCACTCACCATATATTTTATTAACTTTTCATCTACTTCTATTGTCTGTTTTTTGCATTGAGAAGTGTCATATCATTGAACGTAAATTTTTGCATTTATATGTAGTTTTCTTCATCAAATTGCATCATTATTGATATTATGTTAGCCAAAAAAGGAAATCTTTCCATGACTACATGCATCTGTTCTAGAATTGGCAAGTTATCTACTTTGCGTACACATAATTTGGGAAGCCTATCTTGTTTGTAGTGGTAATTTTTTCTTTCTTATTTAAAAGATTTCACTCAAGTTTTGGCCATATTCTTAATTAGAGCTTCATCTTTTAGATATCTCACTATAGGTTTCCTCCTCTGAGGAGATTAGAGGAATGATACAAGATAAAAATCTCAATTAAGGTTAATGAGAACAATCTAGACATTGGGTACCAAAATCATGCACACCTGTTGTTAAAAATAAGCCAAGAGGGCCATCATTTATTATGTGTGGAAAAAGGGAAATAAGGTTAAGGTTCCTATCTTGAAGTTCATCCTAAGTTCCCTTTATATCTAGTAAAGCGAATGGCCACATGTTTACACTAAAGCACTCTAGAGACAATGTATTTTGGGGGCAAAAGAATAAGAAGGATGGAAGGACAATAACATATAAATTGTTCCATTTTACTTATCACGTTTAGTTTCTATACCATAGTATAAATGGGGAGACTTTTGGTAGGGAAGTATAGAGGCTAGTAAGCTACTTCTCCAAGAACGATTCCTCAAGTGTGTTCACCATTATAGTCCTTCTCTTTGCAAAGTGACGAAAAGAAATTATGGTGATATGTTGATAGCAATATCTGATGAAAACACACAAGTTTTCAAGCCAAAACTTTTAATCTCACTTTTAGAGAAGATAATTGTTTTTTTATCAATGTTTGTCTTTAAAGTAATCTCTTTTGGGCACAATTTATTCTTTCTAGTGAAGGAATTCAAGAAGTGTGTGTATATAATTGAATTGTGGAGTGCTTCATACCTCTACACATCTACAAAAAATAACATTATTTTATCAATTATGGTTATCAGCTTGAGTGTTTTTGTGCCCAACTAGTAGAATATGCTTTCTCGCATGGAAATTTTATTGAAGCATTTGAGAAGTAAAACTCGAAACATTACACTTTCCAACCAAAGATTAGAAGTTGGCTTTTTTTGTGACTGGGGTAATTGATTTATGCATCTGCAATCATGGTTAGTTCTTGAATGCACATATGGTTTTTGGAATGTTTGATTTTACTTCTAGAATGTTGTCAACATTTTTCTAGATTTCATAGAGATGCACACATTCGTGATTGTTCTTGCTTGGTATTTTTTATTAAATGTTTTTTCCAATTTTACCGTTTCATAACTTTTGTTTTTGGTTTTCCTACCTACATGCCATTTTTGGTCTCTTGCAAATAACACGTCTATATATATAGATGCACGTAAATAAACATTAAACAAAGAATTAATTTTTTATTATGAATAATGCACATCTTGGTCACATAATGCATGAGATTCATGAATTAGACTCATTCATGTTCAAATGCAATGAACCATAGGATTCAAATATCAAAGATATCATTAAGATAACACTCCATCACATGCACAAATCTTCTTACTAGACTCTAGTTAGAGTTCAATTGCAGACTCTAGTTAACTCTTGAGAACCTAGTTCATAAAGCTATACAAGGGCCATTTGGGTGCCAATTCAGAGGTCATTCTCTTGTGAGTGGTGAAACTATGGAATCCATGGGATCCATATGAATGATGAGGCATAACCAAACTTCTTGGTGCCCTTTGTCTTTTGTTCAAATTCTATGTGTCACTGTGCTCTTTTATCTACCCACACTTGCAAAAGTGTGTTTTCTTAAACTCCATTTACCTTGCTACATTTCAACAAGCTAGAAATCATTATTTCTTTTTTCCACTCACATAAAGAGCAACACATGTTTGAAGTTGACCAAGTACTAGGTGGTCACTAGTTGGAAACATTGACCAAAGATGGTACGTACGAGAATCTTCAAATGCATTTGGGAGATACCTTCTTCAAAGTTAAATTATATGCATGCTATACAAACTCCACTCGATACATAAGAATAAAACACAAGTCATTTGAGCACCTGATTTTGGGTTGAGCACAAACATAGAACTTTAGCAGTGTAGTTAGATAAGTCATCATGCACAACCATCCAAATGCATGCTCTTTTTCTTCCTCTAGAGATTTTTGTAAATCTTTTCTCTTCACTATAGTATTCCAAGTAGATAGAGAACAAACCCCATTATTACCTTTTTTCTTGGAGTACAAAAGAAGAAACAGAGCAAGAGAGTTCATTCGATTATAATGATTACCTCAATTGTTTCCCTCAATACCTCTAAGTCTTGACCACATAATCTATAAGAGGTTTCATTCTTTCTAAAGCTCACGAGAGAAATTATTTTTCAATTTATCTTCACATCAAAGAAAGAGCATGGACTTGAGAAACTTTTACCATCAAAAGTGCAACAATGCTAATCCATACATGCACACCTCTAGTGTGTATCCATCTAATCCCTCTTGGGGGGACTAGAAGACAAGAGATTAACACTGGTGTTTTACCAAAACAAGATAGTATAGGTTCCTTTTCTCTACAATGACTCCATTGCTAAGATACTAATTTTGAAATGAGTGCCTTTCGGATAAATTTAGGAGTGACTTTAAGCTCTTCCAATTTATTTTCCAAATCTAGAACTCTTGGCAAACTAGGTATGACTAATGGTAGCTATAGAAATTGTCCACATCCCAAAGAACTCAAATTTATAGAATGACCTTTTCACTATTTTGTTGTTCCTATAACTACTTTTTCATTCTCATGGAAAATAGATAGGGATGCTTGGGATACTCTTACCACATTATAATGAGAAAGAAATGAATCCTTTATTGGTTATCTTGAAAAACAATTTAAATTGGCGCACGAATGAAGGTGATTCTATGGAGATTTTTCTTACAAAGATCACTAGGTACTATGAGCTTGAATTATGGTAAATTTGTGAATGATTTTGCTTGTGTAGTTCAAAATTCACAAAATGTTTAGAATAAAAATCTTGGCATACACTTTTTTTCGTCGTAATTTTGCTATATTTCTATGCATACACAACTTTGAGTGTGGTGTCCTCTTTATGAAAACATAAGACACCTTGGGCAAAGGTAAATGGAGCTCATCTACTAGTTGGCAGAAATATGCTAATTCTACACAATCAAAGAAGGATGTCAGAGAAGAGAAGAACATGGAAAGCACAATTTTTTTTGCAAATACTATAAAGGAAATGATCATGTCATAAAGAGTTGTCCAAAATTGGCTGCTAAAGAGGCAAGGAAGAAAGAGGTTGGAATGGTTGTTGCAGAGGCCTCTACACCCAAAACAGAGTCTGCTAATCTTGTGCAAAATTAAGAATGGGAATTTATCATTGTTGGTAGTTATGACCTATCTTCTCGTGAATAGTGTATGTCTACAGTAGACTCAGATATTTGGTACTTTGATAGTGGGGCAACCAAACATATTACCTCACAACATAGTTTCTTCACTTCACTCGAGCCTGTCCCTACAGGGAATACTATCACATGTGCCAACAACTCCTTTTATCTCATCATGGGAGTTGATAAGATCATTTTGAGTACTACTGATGGTAGTTCTTTTACATTGTCAAATGCTTTATTTGTGCCAAGGATCAAGAAGAATCTGTTATCAGTTTTAGCTTTAGCCAAGATCATTTTGGTTGTGAAATTTATTGATGACAGAGGTAGATTCATGATATGTCAAATGGTGATGTTATTATTGCTTCTGCCATTTTATGTCATGGGTTGTATAAGCTCATAGATTGTGAAAAATCTGTGAATGATTTAGCATGTGAAGTACATGATTCTCAGGATTTGTTAGATGCAAAACTTTGGCATGCATGCTTTGGTCATCCGAATTTCGCTAGTTTGCTACACCTACAGAAATCTAAAATGGTGTTCTCTCTACCCAAAATTAAGGCACCTTGTAAACATGTCTGTGAAGGTTATATTTTGGGCAAAATGTAGTGTTCATCATTCCAAAAAGATGGTTCAGTTCGAGCTATTCAAAAATTGTAGCTTGTTCACATTATGCTTACTAATAGATGAGCGCCATTTACCTTTGCCCTTCTGACTAGCCAGGAAAGCTTGATCTACAACACGCATAATGGACCTGTTCTACCTAGACTGATCTTCCTGTAATAGAACAGAGACTAAGTCCTCAAATGTTAAGGAATTTGGATTGCCTTTCATCATCAATCGACGAGTAAAAGCAAAAGTTTGATATGAATCTGGAAGACCATTTATAATAGTCTGCACAAGTGAACTATCAGGCAAGAATTCATTAGCAAAAATCAATTGCTCCTTCACATCTTTGATCTTTATCAGAAAACTGTCCATGGAATCTCCTTCATTCATGTGCTCACTCTCCAACTATTTTTGGAGGTAAGCAACATGAGCCTCATTCTTTGCTTGGTATAAAGTGATAAGTGTATCCCAAGCATCCTTTGCTATTTTACAAGAGTGAATGTGAGGAATAATGGCATGTTTGACAGACAAGGCTATCAATGCATGTGCATGAGCATCTCTGCCATCCCAACAAAGTTGCTCTATAGTAGGTGCAACAGGAACCGCAACACAAACAAGAACCTAAAGAATATCATCGTCTTTAACCCGGTCTGCATCACCTTCAACAACTGTGTTTGCAGGTGTAATAGGATATTTTTCAACACCCTGCACAATATTCCATAGTCCTTTTGCAACCAATACATGATGCATCATATAAGCCCATAATGGGTAGTTGGTATCGCCCAACTTATCCTCAATAGCAAACATGCAGAATACATCATTACTTTTAGCCATGTCCACTAGCTAAAATACCCTTATGCAAAAAAATTATTGTATCTCAAAAAGTTGAACAAAACTATCCTGTCGAGTTCTGCTAAACCTGTAGTAGACTTTGAGATGCTTATACTGATGAACCAAAACCTGTATATATCTTTGGCATAAAAAGATAAATTTTCCTGCACAGGCATTTGGAGGTCGAAACGAGCTCAAATCATGATTTCGACACACAAAGGGAAGCAATTTTGA
The DNA here is from genome assembly GCA_020310875.1 of Ceratopteris richardii. Lineage (NCBI taxonomy): Eukaryota > Viridiplantae > Streptophyta > Polypodiopsida > Polypodiales > Pteridaceae > Ceratopteris > Ceratopteris richardii. Next base: position 53,950,056 of record CM035415.1, on the reverse strand, counting down.
ACGCCTAATCAACTTGCATGCTCACCAATTTTCATGCCATTCTGAGAATGTGACCGGAGAGGTGTCGACGATGCCCTAGATGAAGTAGCGACCTACTCTGATACCAATTGTTGGAGTCTAAAGTTTGCGGAAGCATGCAAACAACACAAGGAAGAAGAAGAAGCTTGGAGCACGATACATAATATTGAATGTATTACCTCTAGAATGTACAAAGATAAGTGAACCATTAGGGTTATAGGCATATATACATGCCGAGGGGAAAAACCTTCTAAAGAGGGAAAAAAGTACCCCGATGGTCCTAGTGTGTTCAGACACATCACTAGCTCAATATATCAACAATAGTGCCTTCCTTTGTTGTGATGAGGCATGTGCAACTGAGGACTTTTTTTGTGGGTGGCCAAGGGTCCACAAGGTGTGATGAAAAGATAGAGGAAGAAGAAGATGAGGAGGAGCATGCAATAAACAAGCAAAATGGTGAGTTCATGGTGAAAGGAAGGATACAATCTAATTCAAAAGGGATCACAAGGGTGGAAAGTGAATGTTAAAAGGCTGAAAAAGAAAGGGGTACATGGATAAAAATGAGGTGACAAGTGAAAAAAAATTATAAAAAATGAAAATTTATTGATTTTTTTTTCTTTTTATCTTTTAGAGGGTATGTTTGGGGATGTCTTGATGTTATCTTGGACCTAGTGTTTTTGTAAGGATCATGGAGGGGTAAAAGGAGCTGAAATCAAGATCATCAACATGTAGCACTGAATCTACATGTATTTCTCACCTAATGGTAGAATTTTGAGTTCAAGATTGACCCATTGCTCTTCTTAGTTATAGTTAGATTTCTACCTTGCTACCTAAAAATCCAATCCATCATGCCAATAGCAAACACATAAAAGCAAAGTATCCCTTCATTGAATACTATTCATAGAGAAGTAAACCAATCTTATCAAGACTAACTCCAATACTAAACTATGTATCCGCTTGTACATGGTAGTGTTTGTGTTGCCATTAAAGGCACAATATGAAAATCTATGTGATGTTAGTAATGCGGTGTCATTTGATCAAGGAATAGGTTCGGATTTTTTGCTTAAATCTTTGCAAAGTTATGTAATGTGCCCCTACTATGTATACGTGAGTTTAAGTCATGGAAGAACAAAAAAGTGGCTAGAGGCATGAATTTGTTAGCCTTAAATGGGAGTCTTGGGCCTTTTCTTGAATAATGGCATGCTTGTTGGTGCATGTTAGCTCAGTTGGTTTTACCTCTTGCCTCTTGAGGTGCAAGCGAAGGTTCAATCCCTGGTAGCTATAGCTAACATGTAATGGGCCTTAGGCCAATCCAAACTTAGTCTCCTTATTGCCTTTGGGTCATTATTATTGTATCGCCTTCGAGCATACTTAACCCCTACTTTGTGAGATAGGGGGTTCCCATGGGTACTATGCCTAACTATTGCTTCAATCGATTTAAGCAAAGGGAGATTAAGCTTTGATTGAACTTCCTCTAAAAAAAAATAGTTTGGTTCTAAGTTCTCTAGGTTACATACCCCCTTTCTTGTATTTAACTCTGAAGGCATGTACCTAACATGCTCATTGAATTGTACGTTATAAGAAGTGACTATGTGGGAAAATAAGAACGACCATATTCAAAGAAGTTGTAGGATCAAGTATTACCATTATCTATAATTATGTATTTTATACTAAATGAAGGCTTCTTCTACCCTTATTAGTCATAAACACAATGTTTTCTTAAAGTCAATGGATGTAGAAACTCCATACTTTTATGTACTATGGTATAACTATCATACTTATTTTGATCCATCTCTTTGTGTGCATTTGCATTTGTTACCTAATTTTGATACAATAATCAACTTTAACTTTGGAGATTGATTGGATCCGCCTCATCATATCCTTTGAACTCTTTGTTTGATGCTTTGCTACACTTTGCTTCTCTATGCCACAATGCACAGAAGTCCCCTCAAGTCTTTTCTTGCACTCCATTGTAATGCCTCTACAATTTTGTGATTGACTTGTAGTATCTAGCCTTCAATTCAACATTGGTACCTTCTTTTTTACATCTATAATCTAGAATTAACACAAGATTAAAATTTGACCTTTTATTCAAACACACTCAAACAACCCTCTTAGCCATTGGAATTGTTAGATATGACGTGGTGTATGAAGGGCCACAAGATAACCTTAAAATTTCAATTCAAAGTTCGATGAACTGGTACATGGAGGAATCCATGGATGTGGGAATACTCCCATATGAAGCATACGTGATACATAATCAAATAGGAACCAATAAGCTTTTTCCAAAACTTAATCAAGGTAACCCACCAGTAAGAAATGATCAAAATAGACTCTAACAAAGGTCAAGAATGGAATCTTCATCTTCTATGCAAAAAAGAAAAACATCAAATTGCTCACATGACATAGAAGAGCAACCCTAACTTTTTTTGTTTCAAGCCTAGATAACCATTGACCTTGTTACCCTACAAGTAAACATGATATAATGGCTACTAGAAACATATTGGAGAGAAATAAATTGATGAATATAAAACTATAACACTCAGTCATATGAAAAAGGTGAGGTAATACATCCAAGCCAACAACATCCAAATGCTTTGGATGCATAACTTTATAATACGACAGAGATCAACAAACAACATCTAAATGCTTTGGATGTATAACTTTATAATGCAACAAAGATCAATAAATAAGCCGAGGGTGCTGGTATAATGGTATAGCTTCATAACATAATAGAGATTTGCAGATCGACCTAATATAAACCCCTAGAAACAACAATTGGGATACACACATCTCCAAAGTACATGAGTTATTTGTTCTAAATTTCAGGCCTAGTTGAAAAGTAGGATAATAACCAAGCTTCTAAAAAAAAAAAAGAGTTGCAAATTGCAAATTCTTGGACAAAAACAGCAAGATACCCTACAATAACGTAGTATTTACACTTACATACCCTCTTATTTTAAACTTTTTACTTTCTCAGTTTCTTTATAAACAAATAAATAGTTTCAACTAGTCTCTACTTATATGCAATGTTTATCTCTTGAGGAACATGTACTCAAAGAACTACTATGAAACTTACAAAAGAGCTTTTATAAACATGCAATTCTTTTTGTACACCTAGTTATCAATATCATATATACATGTGCTCTTTTTTTCCTTTCTCTTCCTCTTTTCATCAAACAACACACATCCTTTTCTCTCCCATTTTCCTTGTTGCATGTAGTCAAATATGTTGCATGCAGTCAAATCCTTGTTGCATAGAGTCAAATCTCTATTGGACTTTCTTCACCTCATAGTATTCCATTTTTAGTTGGGCCATGTCCATTTTGTAGGCCCATGTTACTAAGATATAGAGAAGACCTCCAAACCAATTCAAATCAAACGAAGATAAAGCACGCCCAAAAGTAAGGAAAGGCACATGGCATATAAATCAAGGAAAACAAAGACCCCATCATTCATTTCTAAAAGCCAATACCTCTTAGATGCCAAACCAAAGATCCCACATTCTCTCCATGCCATGTAATCGAAGGATTTCTAAAGAATCTGCAACCCTAAATATGGCTATCTAGTGGTGACATGCATGTAATCTAAGGATTTCTAAAGGATCTACAACCCTAAATATGGCTATCTAGTGTTTATATGTCACCAAAGCCTAGATATCTAACAAGCCTAATCACAAAGAGGGTTATCACATAGAGGGATGGGGGGTGTTTATAAGATCGATGTTCTGTTATTTCTTCACATGAGAAATATTTGCCCCAAACCCCATATGTAGAATGTTTTCCCAATACTCCATGTAAGAATGAACTCTTTTCTCCTCTTTTACACACTAAACGATGCATTTTATTCTCTCCATAGAACTCTTTCTTTATAGAACGTGACTATCCTACTCAATTAAACATTTCATTTTTATCCATTTTCTCCTAGAGAACTCCATCTTCACGGAGCTCCATGAACATTTTCAATTAAGTAGTTTATGCATTTGATCATTC
>CM035415.1:53823546-53941046 GCA_020310875.1 Ceratopteris richardii | reverse complement strand
AAGCTTTCAGCCCTGTTTAGCTTACTATTACACTTTGACAAGTTGTGTATTCTCTCTCTACTTCTCATTCATCTAATTTTGAGTTTTGAGGTGTGTATGCTAAGATTCATATGCTGTAAGATCTTGAAAACTTGTGATTATTATTATTAGGGCCCACCTCACTTCCAACATTTGGTATCAGAGCATAGTTGACATATGCCCTTAGCAAGACGAGTGATTATAGACTTTGAGAATGAAGATAAGCTTGAAGGAATGTCTAACTATCCAATGTGGAGTTTTATGATGATGAATTTGTTAATATCTAAAGACTTGTGAAATATTGTCAATGGCAAGTACCCAAGGCCAAGACAAACAGGAGAAGATGTTGCCTCATCTTCCAAAAGACGTGCTTCCCTAATTTCTGCTCAAGAGAAGGTTATTGAAGAAGAAGAAAAAACTCTTTCGTCATCCGGGGTCCGTGATACTACCAAATTACTTCCTACAGAAGAGCAATCAAGATGGGATTCAAGGGATGCACATGCAGCTAAGATTCATTTGTTGGAAGATCTTGAAAACCTATGAATATTATTATTAGGACCCACCTCACTTCCCACATTTGGTATCAGAGCATAGTTGACATACACCCTTAACAAGATGAGTGATTATAAACTTGAGAATGAAGATAAGCTTGAAGGAATGTCTAACTATCCAATGTGGAGGTTTATGATGATGAACTTGTTAATATCTAAAGGCTTGTGGAATATTGTCAATGGTAATTACCGAAGGCCTAGACAAACAGGAGAAGATCTTGCAGTCCTAATTTCTGCTCAACGGGAGGTTATTGAAGAAGAAGAAGAAACTCTTTCATCATTCGGAGTCCGTGATACTACTAGATTACTCCATACAGAAGAGCAATCGAGATGGGATTCAAGGGATGCACAAGCACTTGCATTCATTGCTATGGGAGTAAAGAGGCATATTATATCCCAAATCAAGTCATGCAGAACCTCTCGTCAGGCTTGGTTGGAGTTAGAGAATCTCTATCAAAGTAAAAATTTTGCTAGGAAAGATTGGTCAGTTGATGAGTCAGTTGAGTCAACTTAGTCACATATGGTGAAACTCAAAAACTTAAGGGATATGATTGGCAGAGCTCTTTATGATTAAGTTATGGAATGGAATGATTCAGGCGTTGTTGAAGCCTTACAGATAGAAGAAAAGAGAAGAAAATCCATGGAAAGTAGAAAACCTTATTGAATACCCAAGATTATTAAGAGATATATTTACAGACATCTGAAGTTTTGCAGACATCCAAAGTTTTGCAAATTTTTGTACTTTATGCCATTATGACATTGAAGGGGGATTGCTGGAAACATTGTCAGAATAGAATAAAACTTTATTTCCAACAACCTTAATTTTTGGGACTTAGCCAAATTTTGGTCACAAAAGTTCAAAAATTATTATGAGTTCATCAAATAGTATGTCAAGAGAGCTTTCATATGGTATATACCTATCCAACGATTATATACTTGAGAATGAAGATATGCAAAGACAAACAAGTGAAGATGTTGCTTCATCTTCCAAAAGACCTACTGCCCTAATTTTTGCTCAACAGGAGGTTATTGAAGAAGAAGAAGAAACTCTTTCATCATCAGGAGTCCATGATGTGGAGAATGAGTTCTCCTATGCGCAACGGAAGTGTGTAGTGAGCCCTTGTATGTCCAGCACTTGGACAAACATCTGCACCTTAGATAGCTTGCTGCTCTCAATACAAAACTCAAATGGACTTGAGACTTTAGTCAATCAAAGTAGACAAAGAGAGCTTTCTAACAAGCTATAAATGACTTAATTTGGACAAGTTTTGATTAGGAAACAGAACTGTCAAAGATGAACTACCTGTCCACACAGATATGCTAAAGAACTAAGCTTCACTCTCGGACTGATAACTCTCTGAATATATATCCTTTGAGAAAGATATTTGCTAGAGAGAAAGTAGACACAAATAGCTTTCCAACAAGATAAAAAACAAGTACTTTGTATGAGTTTTGATCAGGAAACTCAACTCACCAAGATAGACCACCTTCACACATAAGTACACTGTAAAACTGGACTTTACTATCTGACAGATATCTCACAAAATATAAATGATCTCAATGAGATATTTGGGACAGTGAGAATAGATGCCAAGAGCTTTCCAACAAGACAAAAATCATGCAATTTGGATATGTTTTGGTCGGGAAACTTAACCGACCAAAATAGACTACCTATCTACACAGGTATACTGAAAAACTGGACTTCACTCTTTCACTGATATCTCACAAACTACATAAGCTTTCAAAGAGATATTTGATATGCAGAAAGTACACAAGATAAGCTTTCCAATGAATGTTTAAACGCACAAAATGGTTACATATGCACTGAGATATGAGCTCTGCAACAGAGCTGTGTACAAACTGACGTGCGGCTGGAAGGAGTCTAAGGAAAGCCAAAATGACAAAATGGCTAGATCCGACTACTGAGAGCTCTTGCCTCTTTCTCTCCTTGTTTTGAATGTGCTCCCACTTCACTTTTATAACCAATGAGCATGTGAAGAAGTTTGTGCCTTCTTCTTAACTCACCACTTTCTCCACTACATGCTACTAACTACAAGGCAAGATATTGTATCTCTTACTCATCATGAATTTTGACTAGACTTTTTCTTTTATTATTTTTTCCTTTTTTCCTCTACTTTTTTCTTTATCTTTATATTTGGTAAATTTATCCAAGCATGGCTCGTATGAAAATGAGCTTGTACATGATACTACCAGATTATTCCATACTGAAGAGCAATCGAGAGGGGATTCAAGGGATGCACAAGCACTTGCATTCATTGCTATGGGAGTAAAGAGGCATATTATATCCCAAATCCGGTCATTCAGAACCTCTTGTTAGGCTCAGTTGGAGTTAGAGGATCTCTATCAAAGTAAAAATTCTGCTAGGAAAGATCATATAAAGGTGAAAGTTGGCGAGTCAGTTAAGTCAGTTTAGTCACATATGTTGAAACTCAAAAACTTAAGGGATATGATTGACACAAGTCTTTATGATAAAGTTGTGGAATGGAACGATTCAGGTGATGTTGAAGCCTTACAGATAGCAGAAAAGAGAAGAAAAGCCATGGAAAGCTAAAAACCTTGTTGGATACCCAAGCTAAATCATGAATTATACGTGTGCAAGGTTGATTGGTGAAGTCTATTAAGAGATATATTTACAGATATCTGAAGTTTTGCAGACATCCGAAGTTTTGCAGATTTTTGTACTTCATGCCTTTATGACATTGAAGAGGGGATTGTTGGAAACATTGTCAAAATAGCATAAAACCTTAATTTCCAGCAACCATAATTTTTGGGACTTGGCCAAATTTTGGTCACAAAAGGTCAAATATTATTATGAGCTCATAAGAGAGTATGTCAAGAGAGCTTTCATTTGGTATATAACATTCAATCATCAGAGGTCAGATTTGGTAGAAAAACCTAACCCTAATTTCTGTTAAAAAAGGATTTTTACATATTCTTGTTCCTCTCAGCCTCTACATTCAGGAAAGCACTTTGCCATGTTCAGCTAATGCACAGATGAAGAGAACACACACACACACATTTGGAACTCCGAAACTCTGTTTTTGACCGGTCCATACCGACCGTTTCCATGTTGCCAAGGCACTATGATTGGCAGACCCTACAAGTAGCAATGGACCGGCAGTGCTCAGGTTTCACTGGTTTGATAAGACCTGTGCAAGTTTGGTCAGAGTTGACTGGAGTTGACTTTGCAGTTTTGAGTTGTCTAAGACAATATATCAAAGATAGGCAAAGCCTTAGTGACATGCAAGAAATTTCTCATTCTACATTGTTATTTCTTCCTATTCTGTTTGTATCATATGACTTTTGAATTGATGCAGTTATTGATGCCACTCCATTTTGTCATCCATAGATTTAAATAGTAATACATTATACAGGTCGGCTATTTGTTGTGTAATTGTCATGGGTTGCATTTGATAGCTGCTCATTTATCAGCGTTAAGGTTTCAATGAAATGGTTGACTTTGGATTTCACTTTAAACATATGGTAAGTTTCTTATTTGGTGTAGCTTTTTGGCTTTTATTATCTGGAGTTTTTCCATGTGGTATTTGTTGCAAATATATTTGGCACAGAAACAGTTATCATAAAAATTGTTACTCTGAAGAATCATGAAGAATCTTGCATCAGAGGAATGAGTAATGGAAGACTGATGTTGTGTGAAAGATGGAAATGATATTTTTAAGTCCTTTCTGAAGGCTATTTTTGCCAAGTGGCTCTAAGCAAAAGGCAAGTAAAACTTATGCAGGTTCTCTCACTCAAGGCACATGCAGTTCAACCTTTGTGCTGAGAATCAACCATCAGCAGATAGCTGGACTGAAGAGATGAATGAAGATATGTTGAAAATGAATAATGATCAAACCACTAATAAGAACTGGCTTTTAAAGTTGCTGATACTGGCTGTCATAATGGCTGCTATATTTACAATTACTGGAGCTTTGCAGCCTCAGACAAGCAATGTCATGTCAAGTACAATACCTGTGAATGCAGGTCATTACTACAAGATCAGGTTGTTCAAGAGAGACTTATTAATTGGTGAGCGCTCTCCTGGGTAAGCTGAAAAGTTGTAGCTGCAATTTCTTGTTATAATTTGATTTCAGGTGATTTATCTTTTTATTTCATTGATTTTTTCTCCTCTGCTTTTTTCAGAATAAACACAAATCACAAAATTTTATATAATCATAGATGGATGCAGAATTTCCATATTTCCACGTGTAAAATGACACTAGAAGGCTACATTTTTTATGAGAGACTAAGCACAGAAGGAAGAGGTCAAATCATTCACATTTTGGCTGTACAAACTTTAAGGAGGGCAAGATAGCCAGACATGTTACTTGAATGCCATCAAACAATTTGCAGTTCTTTACAAATAATTCATCTTTACAAAAAGAAAGAAATTCAAAGATTCGTCTTGTCCCAATGGTGGAGTACTTTGGTATTCAATGTGCCATCTTTATTGGAGTGGAGCTTGCTATAAGGACTGCTTATCATTTGTATCTGTTGATGGTCTCCTTTTACTTGTGCTCTTCTCTGTTTTTTTTCCTTTTTTTTTTCTTTCCTTTTGTTACACAAGCACATATCTGATATTACCATAACCAATATGGCACAATGTCAACTGGATACAGCTGTAACGTCTGGGACCTGTGCTTTGCTTTACTTTTGCCCTCCCTTAGAGGCAGAATCTTTGCTGGCTTTTGTTGGCTTTTGCTGTCTTTCTGGTACCTTGTAAATGCCAACTTCCAGTAGATACCCAGAAGCGTTCCTATTGTTCAAGGCCATCACAGCTTGTATGGGCACTTTCACTGACATTATTATTCATTATTTTCTCTCTTTTTTGTTTTTCTTACCCTAGATTATGTGAGATCCACCATGATGCAACTTTTGATCTCATGGGCCATTTCGGCTTTTGAAAACTTCTTTCTCTTTTTTGTTTTTCTTACCCTACATTATGTGTGAGATCCACCATGATGTAACTTTTGATCTCATGGGTCATTTTGGCTTTTGAAAACATTAATATATTGTTCTGTTTCATCTCTGTATCTCTATCTCATTCATCTATGCTTGGGAGAATCTTGCATGGACTAATATTCATCTTGCTTTGAAGATGTCAATCATACCTTATCCAAGTCCACCACATTTCAAAATACATCAACTTCTATTCACAATGGGGAAGACATTTGGATCCTGGTATATACAAGAGTTTCATGATTCATCTCACTTGGACAAGTTATACGGGCATGTTGTTTAGTTAGAACTTAATGTGAATGTAGAGAGGGCTGAGATTAGAGCACAAGGACAAACTAGATTTCAAATGCACTTTCTGTACTGTAGATCGCCACTTCACTTTGAAATGTTTGATTGATCATATGAGAGTATGAAGATGTGGACCATATCGGTGCTTGGTTGGCATCTGGAAAGCATTCGATACAGTTTCTATAGAGAGAGTCTTTAGCAGACTACAAGTTTATAGGTCCCAGATGACATGATTTGGGATACTCACACCTTAAACAAGCAAGTGTGGGACGAGTACATTGTCTTAGAGGCCTCTTAGATAGCATCACAGTATGGGCTTTTAGTCTCTTATCATATGTTTGTCTATAATTAGACAGATCACTAACCATGATGCTATCTTATATGATACATAATAAATGATATCATGCAAGTAAACTATGCCATGCCCCCTTTACCAGTGGAGACACCTTTTTCAAGACGTGGGATTTATCCAGAGATTATGGGAACTTCGCAGAGATATGTCCTCTCAAAGAGCTCATGATGCATCCAAAGCATTGTTAGAGTCTTGGGATAGGAGGTTCAGCATAACCGGATGGTGGTTTGGTTCTTTGAGCATGGTTTAGATATTGAACATCCACCCTTGTTCTTACATAGTGAGTGGAATAGAGTGATGAGGCAGGTGGGATGTGTAACTGGTAATTATACAAAACCACAATAAAAATGATGGGGAAGGAGAGAGTGCAGTATGCAGTGGCTGCTGAGTGGTCAGAAAGAAGCACAACAAGGTTATTAGGTCAAGCAAGAACACTCAAGATATCAGCCTTCCATTATCATGAGAATATCCAATAATATCTAGCAAGTTTGCCATCTCATATGCCTATGACGGCAAGAGTCCTTATGGACCAAGGTCCTATGCTTGGGGAAGGCTCTAGTAGAGAGCCCAAAGGTTTCTCTCTATCCTTCAAACTCGTCATATGAACGATACTTGGAACTTAGAAAAGGGTTCTAAAACTACATGGGGGCAAGGGCTATATAATGGTTGGGAGGTGAGTCAAGAGGCAGTCCATATCTTTTCCTTGCATCCTACAACGAATCTAATAGAACTTGCACAAGGTGCATCATATAAATCTTTATCATGTTTTTTGATTTGCTTGATGAAATGGTATATAATGCCTTGTGGACTTATGGTGTCGCTTGAATGACTTCAACAATATTGTGTTCTCTTTTTTTTGGAAAAATGCACAGAAATAGTAGAAGCATACACTTCATCTTTGAAGATATTGCATTTGGTTAATAGAGAAGATTTATCCATGGACCTCATTTATGAGCTCATTGATAGAATGTTGAAAGAGGTATCCAATTTGACGATCAGTAATCTTGAAAGGCTCGATGAAATCAAAGCTTTTCTCGTAAATACATATAGTGTGATTCACTCTTTAGTCCATGTATTCCATATGTTTTCCTTCCTATTTTGAGTGAGAAATGCCCTAATTCGGATGAAGAGGAGTCAATGTTGTTGGTCTTTAGGCCCACAATTAATATAGAGACAATGAGAAAAAAGAGACAAGATGGAGAATAGACAAGACATAAGAGAGAGAAGAACCATGCTCCATATATATTCCATACATTACAAAGATTAAGTACATGAAGTTACAAGGTAGCATTGTGAATATGCTTGAGATACAAGCTGCTCAAGGCTGGATCTCAGATCTTCGCCGAGGGTGGATTAGACTATCTTGACCACCCTACTCCTACCACTCCCAATAAACCAACGAATAACCAAATTGAGGGTGTCCAATTGACTTTCCTGTCTATTTCACACATACAAGCATAAATCATACTCCAAATTAGTCACGCCACTTGAATTCGATTATGCAATCCTAAATCCTATCCTAATTTTGGCAGCGCAACAGCATCCTCTAATTTTGGCAGCGACTCAAGCCACAATTTACCCTCAGCTTGCCTTATTTATCTACCCAGACAGCATTGCGTTCCATCGACAGCTGCTCAATTCCAATGTCCATCTGTGTGCCTTTCCATCGCCAGCTGCTCACGTCCACTGTCCATCGCCAACAGCTCCACTATGCATCGCCAGCGTCTCAATTCCTACATGTCCATTGCCAGCAGCTCAATTCCTACAACAATCCAATGAATCACTGAGCAGAGCTCTAATTCTTGCGAGTACCAGCTCGATAGGAGATGGCTCCTAGGCTCCTCAGCCATCAGACGGCTCCTCTCATCCTGAGCAATCAAATCACAATCAAGTCTAATCTAGACAGCTCCTCTCGTCATCAGCAATCATACGACCATCACTCCATCGACCATAATGGAAGTACTTGCAGAGGTTACTCCAACTAGAGCAGTTCACTCCAGCCTTGCACTCCATCGACCTTGCAGAGGTTACTCCAACTAGAGCAGTTTACTCCTTGCAGAGGTTACTCCAACTAGAGCAGTTTACTCCAGCCTTGCATGAAAGGAGTATTCAAGGTACTTGCAGGGCAGAATTTCGTTCGATCAATACAACCAAGGTAATTTGCACCTCAGCTTTCCTACCTGCACCACATCATCAAGTCACTGATATATCATCAATTCCGAGTTACCACTCAGACCATAAAATCTGAGTTGTCTACCTTAGTAATGGCATCTTCCTCTGTGGAAATAGAAGACACATTTTATGAATTCAAAACAGATACAGAGAGTGGATCAGGGCAATCCTCTTCCAATGGCGACTCTAGCGATTCATTGTATGTGGTCTCTCAGGAGAAATCTTCGGAATCAGAGTCACTAGAAGAGGAGAATCAAGACGATGAAGACACATCCACAACAACCACTCAAGCAACTCAACCAAGCACTCAAACCAAGGACACTGGAGCACCATCAGCAAATGTTGCCAATGTGGCCACGACAACCGAAATCATCATCTCCATTTCAGGGGAGATCTCTCTGAAGGTGGATTTAAGCGTTTCCGATAAGCTTCAAAACTCCTTCACTTTAGAGGAATTGGGAAATATGGGGTTAATCAGATAGCAAAAGCCATGCTTCCGTCCCTCAGTGACCCTCAGAATTGTGGTATGGAGCTCCTATCCCTCTTCAAGTCATTTCCATCCCTTTTTGGAGGTAGGGTCACTAAAGAGAAATTAACAATTATGTTGGGTAGCCGAAGGATTCCAGAAACAAAGATTGCAGGCAGTTATGCTGAATTGCCAGTTCCCGATATCTTGCAGGCATGTGCAACTAATTTTTCAATTGCCAACTGTTGTCAAGTCATGATGAAGCGGCTACTCTTATTCAAGGCATTCTTCCTCCTCAAAGATAATTTACACTTCACGGATATCAAGATATGTGAACCCCTTCTTTGCTTCCTCAATGCGAAACCCTATCCATATCATAAAACTCTTTTGCAGATGCTCGCTGAACGAAAGAAACGCTATGGGCAGCAGGTAGGCAAGAAGGCTCTTACCTTCAAGGTGGTAGGTGGTCACATTATGCTCTACATCTCTAGGTACTTTTCAGCCCTACATTCACGAGATGTGTCGCGCCTGGCATCATCTAAACAACCTAGAACAGCGCATCCTCAAAAGAAACGAAGAGTGAAGATACAAAGGGATTCTAATCGATCAGCAAGGATATGCCCGAACAAAAAAAATGGTACGCACATCAGCTAATACCCCATTTCCACCTATCAAACTCGTGCCTACTTCCTCTAAGAAAGCTTCTCCCGCCGTTCCATCTCCCCCACCTTCGCAAACCCCACACACCTCCGACGCACCCACTATCACACCCCATTCCACTCCCACTCCAACTCCCACCCTACCCACTCAAATCACAATCGACCCACCTATAGACCCCATTCATCTCCAATTTCAAGCATTACCCACACCACCACCTTACCCTCCATAACCTGCATCACCCCACTCCCCCTCGCCACAAGCACCATCACACCCATCGCCACCCCCACCACCACCACCAACATCTATCCCCCCAAATGATACACCCATCCCACCTACTCACAGTCAAAACACTATTCAGCAACCACCGTTCGAAATATTACCCTTTCCACCTCCATTCGGGTTCTCTCCTACTCGACATAATCCCGCTACAGATTTACCTCCGAACCCATTTCTTGACTCTTTCCGAACCCCAAGAGCTATCTGCAAAAGAAAGGTACAAAAAAACATATCTGGCCCTTAGTTCCCAATCACTTACAGAATATGTGTCAGATGGATGTTGCCAAGAATAGATTTTCCGAAATTACTAACAAACTTTTGGAAGACAGGAAGGCTTGTGTCGATTTAGAGAATCCGCTAAGCACTCATGCTAACATGCTGAATGAAGAATGTCTCAGAGTGAGTCTAGTCAACAAGGAAATGTACATGCAAATAGTAGAATTGTCTCGACACTTCAGGGATGCAAACAGGCTTGAAAAAAAAGTACAGAACCTAGAAGCATTTTTGCAGGATGAAGAAGAGAAGAGCACAAAGTTGAAGGCTGAGAATAAGGACCTTAAAAAAGCTAACAAAAAGCTATTGGCTGAAAATGCACTGCTAAGGAAGCAAAGAGATGCCCTAAAATCCAAATTTAGTGCCTTAAAATCTTTGCTAACTTCTTCTTCAGACATAGAGGATGTCCCCCATGTAGAAAGAGAAGATGAAGACCAAGAAGATAATCCAAATGAAGATCAGGAGGACACTCTAGCTAAAAGCCTGCATGTGACTAGCATAATTGTCAATTGGACAGAGATCACACATTTTTGCTGTAGAGTGTCCTAGTACTTTATTTTATTGCTGCACAGTGTCATAGTATTTTATTTTGTACCAGTTTTATAGGACTTCATGGGACTTTATTTTGTATTGGCATTACTCCTTGCAAGATTATATTTGGAAGTTCATGATGTATTCACTCCACTTACTCTCTTGATATGTTTGGCACTTCATGATGTAATCACTCCATTTATTCTCTTGAAACACCTCAGTTATTGATTTTTCCTTTCTCTCCGAGACGGAGAGACACTAGTGGCGGGCAACCTATAGAATGAATTTTTTGAAGTATAGAATAAAGGATGGGCACCAAGGAACCAAATATCCAAACGGGGCACCAAGACGTCCAAATTCTGGAGTTGGGCGCCAAGACATCCAAAATCTAGAGTTGGGTGCCAAGACGTCCAAAATCGGAGTTGGGTGCCAAGACGTCCAAATTCTGGAGTTGGGCGCCAAGACATCCAAAATCTAGAGTTGGGTGCTAAGTCGTCCAAAATCGGAGTTGGGCGCCAAGACGTCCAAATTTTGGAGTTTGGTGCCAAGACTTCCAAAATCTGGAGTTGGGCGCCAAGACGTCCAAATTCTGGAGTTGGGCACCAAGACGTCCAGATGGTAAAGTTGTGTGACGGCATGCCAGATTCATCAAGACCACAAGGAGGCTAAGTGGGCCCCTGCCACTCATCATTACACGACAAAGTCTGGAATTGGCGGCCACATCATTACACGACAAAGTCTGGTACTGGCGGCCATGCTGACAATTGAAACTGCCTAGTGCATTAACTTCCCATTACTCATGTAATAGACTCTCCTATTGTATCCGGTTCCTCACCTCTCTCCTATAAAAAGGGGAAACGTCAAAAGAATAGCATATAGCATATAGTGCACACTACACGAGACCATAGCTGAGAGTGAGTGAAGGCTTAGAGCTCGTAGAGACCTGCTTATGTATGCGAGAATACTTGGAGGTTGAATTCTGTTGTTCCATTTTTTAACGCTTGTATGATAAGTGGTATGGTTAGCTAACGGCTTGTACGGATTGTGGTACATTTGGTTGTCCTAGTTTGTTTTGTCTTGTGCTCTATTCTGCAAGCATGCATGCAGCTATTGTGACTCTTACTCCTAAGTGTAGTTTGTAGTGGTGATACAGAGGCTTGGTGATAAGTGTCTATTATGGTAATGTGCTTCATGTGCCTACATGTGCTCTAGGAGTAGTGCATTTTGCATTCCCTACACCCACACTTCACTTCACCACCTATAGCTACCAATCATGAAGCAAAAATCACATTTGGACATGTGTCATAACATCTAACCTAATCAAAGTCAAGAAAAGTAATCTGGCAAGTTTGATCCCCCTTGGGATAAAATAACTCAAGCTGTTGAGAACGAGATAAGTAGCAGAACATACATTTAACTATTTTTCAATGCTTGATGCATTGGCTGTGCATAAACCTGCCCATTTGAGAAAAAACAAATTGAAGTCATGCCAAATAATGCATATATAAATCAGGCATCTAGCAACTTGTTGATAGAGATCGACATCAAATGCCTCTTCAACATCATGAAGACTCAATTGTAAGCCAGTCTCTATGGGAGTTGCAATGCGTTGTCCTCATGGCCGAAGCGTTACAATAAAAATTGTTAAGGTATTTTATTTGACACAAAGCAATGTTTTCATCTAGTTGCAGAAGTGAAAACCCAAATAATGAAACACAAGCTTATAGTTTGACATTTCAAAGGAGACATGCAAATCAGTCTTAAACTCATACTCAACAATGTGTATCTCATTAGGACCAGTGAACAACATGTTATCAATATAAACGACAACAAATAGAAGCATATGATCTATATGCATCATATACAAGGTGCCTTTAATTGGAACATTCTGAAATCCATATGATAATAAGTAGGCATATATTTTTTCATACGAAACATGTGGTGATTGCTTCATCCATTTAATGCCTTCTTTAGTTTGCACACCTTTTTTTCTTTTCCTTTTCCTCATAAAACCAAGGGCTGAAAAACATATACTTCCTCATGCAAGACCCCATTTCAAGATGTAGTCTTAATGTCCAATAGATGCACATTCAGCCATTGTGAGCTGCAAGTGCACATATGCTATGAACAATTTGTCATACGACTTGTAGGAGGAAAGTTCTCATCAAAATCAATGCCTTGCTTGTGAGCATAAACTTTGGCCCAAGCCTAGCCTTATAGCGATCAACAAAGCCATTTATCTTGCCTTTCAGTTTATAGACCTATTTAGTGCCAATAGCCTTCTTGACAAGAGGAGAATCACATAAATACCAAGTATCATTCTTTGTAATAACATCAAATTTTGATTGCATAGTAGCCATCCAATTTTGTGCTTCATGAGAGGAGATAGGCTCATTCTCATCATTAAGGCTAAGGCTAGAAACAACCATTGGATAGTAATTTGGATTGAAAAAAGCACTATGGGAGCTTGAGCAAGTACGTTAAGGCCAAGGTGCATCTAACTTACCGACCCTCAAAATTTAACTTATTGTCTTTCAAAGTTTGCATAAATTATTTTGGCATAAATTTTGCCTCATGAGTGTTTGCTCTCCCATCAATGATTGCATTATGTACATTTGCACCAGAAATGGAATGATTATTATTCTTCTCCAAAATTTGCATTGGCTATGAGGTTACCTTGCTATCTTGCTACATTTGATCGCCCACCAGTGAAAAGAGGCAACAAAGTGTCATAAACATCCTTTAAGTTGACTAGTGTCTCCTTAATACATGAAACTAGAGGCTGAATTGTTGCATCCTCCTCAAAAACTACATCTCAACTAACCAGACTATGTTTAGTATGTGGGTGATATACACAATAGCCTTTGCTTCCAAAATTGTACTCAACAAAAATACATTTCACAAGCTTACCATCCAATTTTGTATATTTGTTGCTCAAGCACAGATGCATATGTTAAACAACACAAAACACGTAGATGAGTAAAGGATGGCTCTCACCCATGCCAAATTTGATAAGTAGTGATAAATTGTATGAGATAATGCTTGAATGTTGACCACTTATCTCATCATTTCCATGGGAGACCTATTTTTCTTCTCAGCAACACAATTTTCTTTGTGTGTATATGACACTAAACATTGTTACTTTATCCCATGCTCAACTAGAAATACATCAAAATCAAAAGACATATACTCCCTCAATAAAATGGAGGGTGCCCATTTCACATGTGGACATACTTTCAAAATTAATCCATAATCATGAAATCTTTAAAGCATTTAAAAACTTCGGACTTTGACGTGAGTGGATAGACCCATTCATTCTCAAAAAATTTATTGTTAAAAGTCATAGAGTACAAGAAATTACGGAAAGACGATGTCTGCATAGGACCATAGACATTGATATGGAGAATCGTCAATTCATGCGAAGCGCTGACTATGCCATCTTTGTGCAAGGAAGAATGATGCATCTTAGCCAAATGCAACCCTCATGTACATCCTTAGAATGCACCTCAAGTTTAGGCAAAGAAAACACCATATTAAATTTTGTAGGTATAGCAAACTAACAAAATTAAGATGACCAAAACATGCATGCCAAAGTTTTGCATCTAGAATGGCCTACAAATCTTGAAGATGAACATGCATAATTATCCATAGATTCACTATATTTTAAGAGCTTATACAGACCATGACAGAGCATATAGAGTGCATCGATTTTATCACCATCAAAAGAGATCACGAACTTTACACTTGTCATCAACAAACTTGACTCCCGAGCCAATTTGGGTTAGTGATGACATTGATAATAGATTCTTCTTGATCTTTGACACATATGAAGTGTTTGATAACATGGATCTACTGCCAGTAGAAGCAATAAGGATAATTTTTCCAACTCCTATGAGAAGATAAGCAGAGTTCTTTGCACATGTGATAGTATTCTCGTTGAAGTGAAGAAACTCTACTCAGAGGTAATATGTTTGGTTGCATCACTATCAAAGTACCAAACATATGAGTTCACAACAAACATTAAATGATCATGAAGATGATGGGTCATAACTCACTTCATAGTAAACGTCCATACTGGTTAGTAGACTCGATCATAGAAGCAAAGGTGTCCCCATGAGTCATTTCTTCCTCTTTCTTCTTTGCCTCTTTTTGCAAATTGTTTAGGACGGTTCTTCATCACATTATCATTGGCCTTACAGTACTTACAAATCCATTTGTGCTTACGAATGGAAGAACCAACTTTACCATTGTACTTCTTACTAGCAAGAAAGCTTGATTTGCAACACACAGAATGGAGCTGTTTTGCCTAGATTGATCCTCTTGCAACAAAACAAAATCTAACTCTTTAAATGTTAAGGTTTGTCTTTCATTATCCATCAAAGAGTAGAAACAAAATTTTGATAATTGATCCTCTTGCAACAAAACAAAATCTAACTCTTTAAATGTTAAGGTTTGTCTTTCATTATCCATCAAAGAGTAGAAACAAAATTTTGATAAAAAACAGGCAACCCATTAAGAGTATAGTGTGCAAGAGTGAACTCTGTTGTGAACTTTTATCTGGTGCAATCAGATTCTCCTTCAAATCTTTGATCCTCGTAAGAAAATTATCCATAGAATCACATTCATTCATGTGCTCACTCTCCAATTGTTTTTGAAGGTATGCAATGTGAGCCTCATTTCTTGCCTGATACGATGTGGAAAGACTATCCCTAGCATCCCTAACTGTTTTGCATGTACAAATATGACGGATAATAGTAGGCTTGATAAACAAAGCAATCAATGCATGTGTTTGTGCACCTTTGCTTTTTCTCATTGAAGTTTCACTGAAGTGGCAGGGGGATGTGGATGATGTACTTAACGTAGTGAAAACAAGAGTTGCATTAGGATTGGAAACAGAAACTCTATACAACAAGACATTTCAACACTCTGCACAACATTCCACAATCCCTTTGCAATCAATACATGGCACCATGTAGGCCCATAATTGGTAGTTGGACTTCCAACTTCTCCTCAACAACCAGCACAGGGAATAATACATCATTGCTTTCAGTCATGACCAGTGACTATAGTGTGATGCCAAAAATTGACTATTTCTTGAAAACTTTGAACAGAATTATCATATGGAGCTCTGATAACATGTACTAGGCTTTGAGATGCTTGTATGGGTGAGCGAAAACCCGAACACAAATTGGCAAAAAAAGATAAAATTGCTTTCTGCAATAGTGTATTTAGAGACTGAAATGAAGTCTAACCAAAACAGGCTACAATATTGCACTGACAATGCTCACCAAATTATAGCAATCTTTGGAGGATGGAAGTCTATTGAGGAGAGGTATTGGAACCCTGTTGGCGTTTTTCTGAACCACTGTGTTTGCACCTTTATTTCTGTGAACATTATCCTCCTTGAAGCATTCGATTTATCGAGGATTGATGGTTCAATTTACTGCCGCCCTATCTGAATTGGCACTTCACAACTGTTACACACTTTCTAGGTTCACATACTAAATTCTATTCTAAGCTCATGTTAATACTTGTCTGAGTTGCACGTTTTTCTATGCAGTTTCTGGGTTCACATATTAAATTCTGTTATGAGATCCTGTTAATACTTGTAGTCCTGCATGGATGTTTCGCATCATCAAGTCATTTCTCTTTGAAATGTAGGCAAATATAAGGATGTGAGTTCCATCTGATTAATCTTATTTGAAAATCCACCTTGTTGTTTGTCTCTTTCTCCCTTTTAAAACCAACTAGTTTCTTGTATATGAGAAGTATACTCTTTCTAATAATTTTCTTATGCAAATTTCAGGTGGGTTTACTTTTGGCTACTAATGGCAGCTGGATTTGGTCTTTTTGTAAGTGAAGAAGCACTCAATGTTTGGGTGAGTATTTGCATCTGATTGGTTCTTTCAATAGATCATTTTCTTAGAAGATACGTCTCTCTGTAATTGCATGGTATACAAGCAACTATAGTTAATGGCAAAGGGAATCCTAGTTGTGCTGGTGTTTCCACATTGGTTCTCTATCAAGTTGGAATAGTTCAGTTCGTGCATCTTTCTGTTGCAGGTTTTACAACATTACTTCTATTTCCATCTGAGTTACTTAAAGAAATACAATTAAGGTGAATGCATGGGTGGGTAAATATTAAAAAGGGACCCTGCACATGCATTTATGTTGATACCTTCAGGTTGGTGCATTTTGTAGAAATAGTATTATCCACCGGTAGTCACAAGTTCAGTTATGCTACTCATGTTGCTGATCCTACTTATCTGCTCCTAAAATCAAGAGGTTCCTGTATCAGGTGGGAGCCACTCTTGCTCGAATATTGAACTTTCAATCATGGATAGAATTTATCAACTCTCTCTCAATAAATGGACCTTACATATGCTCAACTATGTTTTGGGTTTATTGGTAACTTCTCTCACCATTATTGAGCATAAATTTAACCATGACAATTTAATGGCATATTTTGATGGTCTTCATTCATTTTAAATTGGGCACAGGGGAGTATGCATTAGTGATATGATACCATTCTATGCAGGCCGTTTTACGTCTCAAACTAAGGCAGGAGATGCAATTAAAAAGAAGGTATGGGCACTTCAAAATCCGAAATCAAGTCACATATGATACCAGTTTAATTAGTGCATGTGTGCTCAATGACACGATCATAAGAAATTCATGGTACTTCTTTTTCAATCAATTGTGTCTACTGTATGCCACACAAAGAGGAATATCCATCACAAGGACAATATGAACTTTGTCAGGAAAGGTGACATTTTAGGTTGTGCTTGATTGTTTTCCCAGTTGGGAGTGAATGAAGAAAAGTTAAGCACCATCTCAAGAACCGTACAACGTTATGGGAATCTCATTGGCTTTGGTAAATTCTGCATCTTCTATCATATCTCAGTGCAGAATCCGTATGTTCTATTTTCAATGGTCAATCACTAATATCGATACTATAATGTAGTGGAGCGGTTTTCCCTCGGTGTACGAAACCCTACTGCATTTGTCGCTGGAGCTATGGTAGGATTTAAATGTAACACATGTATAAGGCCTTGTGTTTTTAATTGTGTTTCTTACATTGAAAAGTGTACAGGGAGTGCCTCCAGAAAAGTACTTCAGTGGTGTATGTGTTGGTGCACTTATTACAATGCCTCTTCAGGTTCGGGCCTTAAATTTTCTTTGTCTTGGTTTCTTAAATAACTGTATCTTATTAGGAAGGGAAGATCCTGTATTTGCAGACCATTCAAAACTGGTTTGCTCACTAGCAAATGCTGTAATAGTGTTCAAAGCTGTTCCTAATAGAACAATAAGCTTTTTGACATCAAAATATAAACATGCTCTTATGTAAGATGAGTACTTTTAATGTGCAGATGGGGTTGGGATGTATTTTACGTGAGCACCCGGTGAAAGCATTGGCAGGAGTTGCTGCAGCTATGGTAACTCTTGTCATTTTTTCAATGAGATGGATTACACCATATGTTCACTAATTATTCAGCAATGCTCAATAGGCTGCCTGGACCGTGTTTCCCTATGTAGCTGCAGCAGTAGCATCAATTGCCTTTGTAATTTGGAACAAACTCCGGCAACAACATCATCAACCACCAGCACCTTCAAATGAGGGAAATAATCAAGAGGTTGCTTGAAGGGCTGCATTAGCACTTCCAGCCCAAGAGCAGATCAAATCATATGTTGAGGGGATCTATGATATCATCATATATACTATCTGTAAGATGTGAATGGACTGTATGCGATTTTTATAGACAAGAATTCCAAGTTAAGTTCATATGTACATTCGAGTCATGGACAAGTGGGCTACCTTGGATTGGCTCATCCAAGAAGATGCAATTTAAATGTAAGATTTACATCATTAACTTCTGCAATGCTGCGGGATTATCCTTCGGGTTAATAGAAAAAAAGCTGAAATGTTCTCCATAGTATCAGGTATCAGGTGCAAGAGAACAAGGATCACGACCACCACATACTAGAGAGATGACTCTCCTCCCAACCAAATGCCTCTATATATAGCTCTCTCCAGGGGACTGCCTTCTTGGGCAGGTGGATACTAACCATCCAAGTGTCAGCCATGTAACTACATGTGCGCCAAGTGTCCCAGTTAACTCGAGTTAACTCAAGTGGATGCTTCTAGAAGGCTCTAGAGCTCTTTGGGCAAAACACTCTCCCCATGTACCCCATGGGGGTTGAACCCAAGACCTCCTCCTTCACATCCTTGAGACTTAACCACTAAGCTAAGTGGATCACTTGTTCACAAGAGCACAAGACCTCCTAGTAAGTCTAAACTCGAGATCTTTGGTCATACACACGGATGACCAAACGGTGTCCGATTTCAGATCTGTCTGAACCGGCCAGACCCTTGGATCATAGACTTACTTTATTACATCAGGTCACCAAAAATATTCCGCAAATTCATTTCCAAACTCAAGTTATGATGGCTGCAAGTTGGTAGGTAGAGAATTGGTAGATTGTTGAAAACGGCCAGTAGGCAAACTTTGGAAGCTTGTATCTTGAGCTATGTGCATCATCTCAAAATGCTTTCTTCAGAAAAATTGTTCCCCATATCATGGAGAATCTCCATCTAAAACAGTTTCACCAAACTCCCACACATTAGAGAGTTATGACTATTTAAACAGAGGCTTCTGAGCATTTTCGACAGACAGATAGAGTGTTGGAGTTGAGAGACAGTCGACTCATTTTTTGTAGTTGTGGAGTGCATCCTAGGGACTGAAGTGGAGTGGTGTATACCACACACTCTTGAGCATTATACATTGGCTTCATGTGTATCGTTGAACTCATTGGATAGTGTTATCAGCTTTGTTCTTTTTAAGTAGTTTGAGCTTGAGTTAGCTTCTAGTATTGAACTTTGTATTCTTGTTGATTTAAGGATTGCTCACTTATTTGTCTCTCATATCTCATCTCATATATTCTTTGAGAGTGTGTTTAAGCTCAACTCCTCATTTTTTTCATGGTATCAGAGCACCTAGGTTAGAAGTGCCTAGTGTGAGCATATTTGAGTAAAGGGAAGAGTCTCGATTCAACTTGTTGTAGTTGAAGATGGCACCAAGTCTCCACAACCTACACTTAGAAGGAGTTGAGAAGCTCAATGGCAACAACTATGCTACATGGAAGGTAAAAATGGAGTCCTTACTTTTCTTTCAAGATTGTTGGGATTTAATTTCGATGGACAGATGTTAGAAGTTAGTATTTTTGAGAGGAAAATAATTGTAAAATTCCAAAAATTTGTAAAAATAATTATGCAAACAATGCAAAAATGAGGAAGAGTCTTCCTCATATATATTAGAATCATATGTATTTTTTCTAGAATTTTTGGAAACTCTTAGATAGCATATTTTGAGATTAGAATGGAAAAGGACTAAAATTCAAGTGTGAAAAGGGACACTTGAAAATGTATAAAAGACAATTTCCTCTATTTTGAGAGGGTTGGTTATTTGTATTTGATGCTATCCAAGCAAAGAGAGAGAGAGTTTCTTGCAGAAAATCGTGATTCTTCCTTTTGTGTGAATTTCTTTGATTTGTTGAGTCTATTCTATGTGTATCCATGGAATTTGTAAGATTCTATTGTGTATTTCTGATGAATGTGAAGAGAGTTGATTCATGATGTATTGAGTGAGAATTTGCTGAAGAATGATGCTGGAGATGAAAATCGTCAGTTTCCACAGAATCGTGATTGTCTCGTCTGAGGGTTACAGGTATCATTTTTGAGATTTGACTTCATGATTGTGTTTTGCTGAGAAAATAACACACTTTAGACACCAAGATCATTGGAAATGGTGGTATTGCTTAAGATAATCAAAACCCTAGAAATTCCTCTTCATCTTCATTATTTCTCAGAAATCTAGCCAGTTTCCTCTTATTTCTTGGATTCTATCATCTAGAAGGGGTTGTGGTCTCTTGTATACTTCTAGGATTGACAAATATAAGATGTATTGTTGATTCTTTATGCTAAATGATTGGAGAGGACAACTCCAAAAGTTAACAACAAACATTTTTTGGCACCATTGCCGAGGAGTATAGCAAAAGCTTCATTGAAGTTGGACCTTGTTGGATCTTCTAATGTAGATGGTATTGAACACATTGAAAAGGTAATACTCTTTAATCAAAAAATGGAAACATGAAAAAGTAGGTTTCTTTGTTTTCTTTTGGGAAAAGAAAGCAATAGATAATCTTTTGAGAATAAGAAGTGATGAAATTCTTGCAAATTGATAGTTGCTCATATCATTTTTTGAGAGTAAAGTGCAGGTGTGTGACAAACTGAATCAAGAAAGCTGAAGATAAGGCAAAATGTGTCTATCTTTGCATTTGTAGAGTGCTTTTTGATCAAGTACCAAGCAAAATTGTTGATCTTGGGATAGATAACATGATTGCATTGAGGAAAGTCAAGAAAAGTAGCTAGATGCAGGAAGATAAGATCCATTTGTTAAACAAGGCAAAGCAATAATCTTGAGAAAAAGTTTATTTGCATCTTGAAAAGAAAAAAAATGTGTGAGTTTATCTTTGCATAAATTGAGATTTGCACTTCTTAGCACATTTTTCTTTGGGAAGTTTTGCTCATGAATTGATTAGATAGCAAAGCATAAAAGAGCATAACCAATCAGGAAACACAGGATCAATAGATCACTAAACAAGAAACCCTAAGTGAAGTGTTTACCTTAATTTAGGGCAAAATACTAAAAATAATTCATAAAATTCATTAAAACATTCAAACAAATTTCTTTTTTCCTTAGGAAGCTTGACTGAAGGGTTGTTGATGAGAGTAAAGGGAAACAAGTGGAAAGAAAAGTTAAAAAACTGAAAAAAACTAGAAGTTCAGAAAACACGGCTCTCTTCACAGAATCGCTAATTTTTTTTAATGATGTAAAATTGCAAGTGACAAGTGATTTGGAGTGGGTGAAGAATCTTGAAGAGGATTAAGAGGAAAGAAGACTCAAAATTGCAAAAAACAGGAAGTACAGAAAAAATACGATTCTTTGCACAGGATCGCGATTTTCTGTAAGAGGAAAAGATTTGGAATTATTGTGCATATTTGGGTTTTGAGGTAGGTAATTGTAAAAGGCTTCACTAAGTTGAGTAAGTGAAGGAAATCAAATTCTAAAAATCAATGAGGATTGAGCATCAAGTGGGTAAAGTGGGACAGAAGTACAGAATCGCGATTTTTACCAGTAGGATCAAGGGAGAAATTTGTGATGAAAAGTTAGAAATTGGGACTTAACATCATAAAATTGTGAAGGATAAAAACTTGAACAAGTGAAAAGTGAAGATTTTGAAAATATTGAACAAAATCGCGATTGTGTGGAATCTATAAAACCCTGGAATTTCAGAAGAAAACTCATTTGAGTGAGGAAGAGAGAGAGTGAGAGTGGACAAAATCGCGACTTTCTGCAAACACAAGTTTTTGGACATTTTCTGATCAAGAAAGCAAGGTAAGGATTTCCTAATCAATTTTTGCATTATCTCAAGTTCCTAGGTTATGTTTAGAACACAAAAAACTCAGGAAACAGTAAAATCACGGAATCGCGACTTTTAGGATTTTGAATTTTACAGACAAATAAATAATAATTTTGTGAAAGCTCTTTTATTGCATGCTAAAATTTTAATTAGGTGAATCTTTGTGAGAAAACAAAACTCAAAAATAAATAACCTAAAATTTTTTCAGAAATCTGCACAAAATAGTGATTCTGTAGTCAAACACAAAATTGCGATTCTCTGAACCAAAACACAAAATCGCGATTCCCAGAGCACGATTTTTATAAGAAAATCGTGTTTTACTAACGATTGTGAGCAATCATGATTGTGTGGGAACAGAATCGTGAAAAACACGATTTTCACCACAAAATCGTGAAAAACATGATTCCCACCATAGAATCGTAAAAAACACGATTCTTATCACAAAATCGTGAGAAACATGATTTTCACCACAAAATCGTGAAAAACACGATTCCCATCACAAAATCGTGAAAAACACGATTTTCATCACAAAATCGTGGAAAACACGATTCTTACCACAGAATCGTGAAAAACACGATTTTCACCACAAAATCGTGAAAAACACGATTCCTATCACAGAATCGTGAAAAACACGATTTTCATCACAAAATCGTGGAAAACATGATTTTTACAACAGAATCGTGAAAAACACGATTCTTATCACAAAATCGTGAGAAACACGATTTTCACCACAAATCATCCAGGAAGAAGGGGAAGAAAGACATATTGTAATAGCTGATGACATGACAAATCAAGAAGAGGAAGCATTAAGAAAATTGGCTAAGAACTATAGGGATGTGTTTGCTTATAGCTACAAGGATTTGAAAGGTATTGATCCTAAAATCTGTGAGCATAAGATTCCTATTACACCTGAGGCAAAGCCTAGCAAACAAAGACATTACACATTCAATGATAAATACTCTGCTAAAATAAAGGAAGAAATTGACAAGCTGCTGGTTGCCAATTTCATCTATGAGATTGAATACACAGAATGGATATCTCCTATAGTTGTAGTACCAAAAAAGAATGGGAAACTTAGGGTATGCATTAACTTCAAGAAAGTAAATGCTACAACTATAAGAGATAGCTACCCATTGCCTATAACAGACCATCCTCTAGAAAGAGTTGCAGGGAAGAAGGTTTATAGTTTTTTGGATGGTTTTTCAGGATACAATCAGGTACTTATAGCTTTGGAAGATCAACATAAAATTGCCTTTTCCACAGAATTGGGAATTTATGCTTTTAGGGTTATGCCCTTTGGGTTAACTAATGCCCCAACAACTTTTCAAATATTGATGTGTCATATCTTCAAGGAATTCCTGAGGAATGTAATGGAAATTTATGTGGATGATTTGTGTACTTTTTCATTAAAAAGACAGGATCATTTGGAAGATTTAGAAAACATATTCAGGAAATGAAGAACCTACAGAGTATGTTTAAATCCAGAGAAGTGTGTGTTCTTTGTAAGACAAGGGAGAATGTTAGGTCACATAGTCTCCAAAAATGGAATTTCAACTGATGAAAGGAAAATTAAGGCCATAGTAGAACTTCCAAAACCAACAAATGTAAAGGAACTTCAAACCTTCATGGGACATTGCGGATATTATAGAAAATTTGTACACAAGTTTGCTGACATTGCAAAACCTTTGTATGCCTTAATCACAAACTTTGAGTGGACCAAAGAGTGTGACCAAGCTTTTGAGACTCTAAAAACTTGTTTGGTAACAGCACCAATTCTGAAAACACCCCAGTGGGATAAAATTTTCCATGTCCATGTGGATGCTTCAAATTATGCTTTGGGATGTGTGTTAGCACAACCAATAGAAGGAAGCAAATTAGATTTCCCAGTTGCTTATGCTAGTAGGCAATTGAATTCAGCAGAGAAAAATTACACAACCATTGAGAGGGAAGGGTTGGGAATGATATTTGCTGTGAAAAAATATAGACATTACCTTTTTGTCAACAAGTTTAAATTCTTTGTGGATCACCAAGCTTTACTCTATTTAGTAAACAAACCTTGTCACACTGGTAGGATAGTCAGATGGTTTCTTCTACTGATGGAGTTTGAGTTTCATGATTAGTCATAGAAAGTCAGCTCCATATCACCCACAAGCCAATGGGTTAGCAGAGAGTACTAATAAAGTACTTTGTACTGTATTGGCAAAATTGGTAAACACAAACAGGAATGATTGGGATTTACAACTTAATCATGTCCTATGGGCCTATAGAGTGGCATACAAAACTGCATTAGGAACCACACCATTTAATTTGGTATATGGACAAAATGCAGTTCTACCTTTGGAATTCCTCATTCCAACACTAAAGGTGGGTAGTCAATACAATTGGACTGGACATGAATTATTTGAGAGAGTAATGGAATTAGAACAACTGGGAGCTTCTCGACTCCAAGCAATTATGAGTATATATGCAGACAAGAAAAGGCAAAAAGCTTATCATGATGTTCACATAAAAGAAAAAGATCTACAAGAAAGAGATTTAGTTTTGGCATACACAGTAAAGGAACATCAAAAGAAATTTCAGAAGAAAGGACATGGACCATATATTATCAATCAGATCGGTAATAGTGGAGCTATTCAATTAGCTAATATAGATGGAGAAATCATGCCAAACTTCATAAGTGGATGTAGAGTTAAAAGGTATGATCTTCCCTTAACTGCTTCTGAATGGAGAAGATTACATCAAGCTCAAAACAGGAAGAAAGAAGAGGAAAACATTAGGAGGGAGGCTCAACAGGAGGCAAAAGAAAGGATAAGAAAAATCAAAAATATTAGAGAAGTCTTTTTTTGTGAAACCTCTCTAAAAGAAAAAGAACATTTGCCTATTATCACAATGAATTTTCAGGATGAAAAAATTAAAGTCTTGATAGACTCAGGAGCATAGGTAAATTTGATCAGTTCAGCCTTGTTGAATAAGTTTAACATAAAAAGGACTAAAAGTAAAACCTTTATCAAAACCTTGGAAGGACAAAAAGTACAAAGCATGTCTTCACCTTCTATTGAGGTCAAGTTCAATAAAGAATATATGAGAATAGATTGTGAAGAATGGCCAAATCACTTGATGACTAAAAAATTGATTTTGGGTCAACCATGGCTAAAGCAAGGTAAAGTAATTTTGGATTTTGAAAAAATGAAGCTCAAGTTGAAAATAAATGACAAAAGGTTTTTAATGTTTTTATTATACATTGCACCTCAGAGCATCTAAATGCAGCTTCTTGGGAACTTGCATAAATTGACTTTCAAGTCAAACAGTGTAGCTTAGATCAAGCCTTGTAATTGTGAGATATATCAAACTTCCTACAACTTTTCTGTACATAGTAGCATTTTCCAATGCTTCACCTGATGTAGTATCCAACTTCAAATTATGATCTAATGGCATGGAAATCGGATTACAATCAGCCATACATACTTTTGCAGCATACCTAAGGCATATTGCCTTTGTGAAATCCATATACATGTTTCTGTATGTATAAACTCAATGCCCAAGAAATAGTGCAACACACCAAGATTGTTCATATCAAATTCCTACATAAGGAGTTGCTTTACCTCTTTAATGCTTTCTTCATTATCACCACCTATAATCAAGTCATCAACATAAATAGCCACAATCGTGATGTCATCATCACCCTTCCTTGCATATAATGAATGATCTACATCACACATAGAAAATCCAATGGTGGTGAAAATCCAATGGTGGTTAAGTAGTCAGCAATCCTTGCATGCCAAGCATGAGGGGCTTGCGTAAGTCCATACAAAGCCTTTTTGCAACCTGCAAACATATTCTAGGTGCTTTGAAACTTCATATCCTTGTGGTTGGCCCATGTATATTTCTTCTTATAACTCACCAGCATTCTTTACATCCATCTGATGCAAACTCCATCATTTTGTTGAAGCTACTACAACAAGTGTTATGATAGTAGAAATTTTAGCCATAGGGCTAAACGTTTCCTCATAATCAATGCATATCCTTTTGCTACCAATCGTGCTTTGTACTTGTTTATGCTACCATCAGCATTGTGCTTTACCTTGTAAACCCACTTGCAGCCTATGGTTTTCTTTCCTTGCAGCAATTGAACCAAATTCCATGTGTCATTTCCATAAAGTGCAGCCATCTCCTCATCCATAGCTTTTTACCAATCTACATTTCCAATTGCACCTTCAAAACAAGAGGGTTCAACATCTCATATTACCTTTGTCATGTAGGCATAATGACAAGCCATGTAACTATCATATGTCAATCGTTGCACTCAATTTCACAGCCTCCTAGATCTTCTTAGTCTTGGGTCACTTCTCCTTGTATCATCTACATGAGCCTTTCTTACTCCTAGATTCTTCACAAAGGGCAATCCAAGTTCCTCATCAAGGCTCTTTTCTGAACCGCTTGAATCTTCATCAATGTCTTCAAAACCTCTAGATGATTTCGTACCAACAAAAAGCTTTTCTTTACCTTTCTTGGATGTATTTGATGAATTTGTTGTTCTAAAATTTCCATGCAATCTTCCACTCCATGGATTTGAGTTGGAGCTATTGCTTGATGATGCATCCAGTCCACTCAAAACTTGAGATTCTGCACTTGATTTTTTGGCATTTTCTTTGTCATTTGATTCAAGATTAAGTCCATCTTTGGCATCTGCATAAAAGCTTGACATTTCATAAAACACCACATCTCTCCTTACCTTCACCTGTCATGTGAGTTGGTTATAACATTTATATCCCTTTTGCTCAAGGGAGTATCCAATGAAGGTACATTTTTCTACTTTTCGATCAAGTTCATCCTCAATTCATTTGGAACATGTATATATGCAATACAACCAAAAACTTTCATATGTGATAAGTTTGGCTTTTTACATGTGAACTTCTCTTCAAGTGTAACTTGATGTACAAGAGTAGTTGGAGTTCTCTTCATGATGTATACAGTAGTGTGCACAACTTCTACCCAATAACAATGAGGCATATTCTTCTCAACCATCAAGGCTCTTGCTATTTTTGCAATATGTCTATTTTTGTGTTCAACAACACCATTCTGTTGTGGTGTGTACTTACATGAAAACTCACGTCAAATTCCATGACTTTTTAGAAAGTTGATGAAATCATTTGACATATATTCACCTCCTCCATCATATCTTAATGTCTGAATATACTTCCCTATCTGCTTTCCCATAATAGCTTTAAAATTCTAGAAGTGATTGAATACCTCAACCATACTTTTCGTGTATGATCATCAATGAAAGTAAGATAAAACTTCCAACTCCCCATAGATGTGGTCTTTTCAAGACCCCAAACATCTATATGTACTATTTCTAGCACATTCTCACTAACATGCTTGTCATGCAGAAATGATGCTCTTGATTGTTTACCAAATTGACATGTTGCACATACCTTTTGCATTTTTGCAACTTTGAAAGTTGGTACTCCATTGACAATCTCCTTTGAGTGCATCAATTTCAGCCTCTGCAAGTTTGCATGTCCAATTCGTTTGTGCCAGATCTCTATATCAGCAATAACTCATGCACCTTTGCAAACATGGTTGCATTCATTTCAAGAATTTTCACATTTAAGGTGAACATCCTGCCCACTTTGTTTCCTTTGGCAATCAACCATCCATCCTATTTGTACTCTTCTACATATAAACCATTAGCATTGAACCTAACTTGTAATCCTGGTCAACCATTTGTTCAACGAAAACCAAATTCTTTGTTATATTTGGAACATGCAGCACATCAACAAGCTATTTTACCTTCCCATCTTCCATAGACAATGTTATATTTTTTGTATGCTCAATAGGGCATGATGTGTCATCACCTGTTTCAACACATCCAAGAACTAGCAATTTTTGCAAACTACTAAACCATTTTGCATGACTGGTCATGAGATTTGAAGCACCTGAATCAATGTACTAGACATTACCATTCAATTTCAAAACATCAGTAGACATTGTATTCATCATATGATGTTGAAACATAAAGAGCTTCTTAGAATCATCTGCACTTGTGGATGCATAGTTGTTTTGCTGCCTTTTGTTATTTTGATTCTTCAACATATAGTCACGTTCAAAGTGTCCAAGTTTACCATAATTCCAACATCCTTTACTGTCATTACCTGAATCATTTCTTTGGAAATTTTTGCGGCCTCTTTGGCTCCCCTTGCCTCGAAACTGTCCTCTACCTCTTGCATGATTTTGATGTTGACCTTGGTCTTGGTTACTATTTCCTCTTCCAGTTTCAAAACCTCTACCTTTGCCTCTTTCTCTGCCAAAGTAGAATACTTGCGCAAAACTAGGCTTTCCTTGGGAGTTTGAGTTCTCACCAAGATTCTTTTCTTCAATAATCAACATGGATACTAGATCAATAAAATTCAGAATAAGTGATACTGGGAGTGATGCAACAGACTCGGTGCTACAATAGACAACGGATTTTAGTTTGGACCTGGTGACGAACTGAGTGCTGAGATGGATTGAGTGACGGACCAGTTTAACCAACCTTGCATTATCGACATCAGAGCAAAATTATGAGATCCAAGAATGAGCAATCATAATGGTTTAGCTCCTTGATTGTTTGTAGCCATCGAGCACTAATGATAAGGAGAGAAGAATTGGTCTAGTTCTGCAGTGAGTGATTGGAAGTTTTTCTTGCGACTAATGGTTGTCTGGTCTCGATATCCATTGTGCACCTTTTTGTGTCCATCACAACCGACTGAGGGGTGTGCTATCATGATTGTCGAGTGGCACGCGATCAACAAAGGACTACTAAGCTGACATGGCTATGATGGACAGAGGACTGGCAACAATGGTATCATCAATCATTTTGAACTCCTTGTCAATCGACTACTAAGCTGACATGGGGGCAATGGACAGAGGACTGGAGTGTGGTCTCGTCAATTATATCGTAAAAAAAAAAAGAAGTTGCCATCTCGATAAAAAGGAATTAACTCTTATGGCCACCCTTTGCTTTTGACGGGGCAATCTTAGAAATGTATGGATATGATACACCATTGGTCACTAAGCATTTGATATATCTAGCACAAGACTCAAAATCTAAAGAGCCTTCAACTTATGAAGAAGCAAAGGCGAAATCTAAATGGAAGAATGTCATGGAAGAGGAGATAGAAGCTTTACAAGAGGATTAGACTTGGGAGTTGGTACCCAAGACATCATCTATGAAAGTCATAGGTTCAAGATGGATATATAAGGTAAACAAGAATTCTAATGGTTCAATAAATAGGTACCAAGCAAGGCTAGTAGCCAAAGAATATGCACAAACTCAAGGTATTAATTATGAAGAGACATTTTCACCTATTGCAAAGATGCCTACCATTAGAGTACTAATGAGTGTTGCATCTTCAAAGAATTGGAGAATTTATCAAATGGATGTCAAAAATACTTTTCTAGAATGGATGGATATTAGAAGAGGCATAGATGGCTTAAGCTCCTAGAAGCTTGGAATCATAGACTTGTTACTTACAGGATAAAGGTTTCAATGAAAGCAAGGTAGATCCTTCCCTCTTCATTAAGCGGAACCAATCAGAGTTCATATACCTATGTGTATATGTTGATGATATAATTAGTATCGGTAATGGTGTAGAAGGAATTAGAAAGATCAAATCTCAAATGAGGGAAGAATTCAAGATCAATGATCTTGGTTTACTCACATACTTCCTAGGATATATATGTAGTATATATAGAGAAATGTATGTTTCTCACACAGAGGAAAGACATTAAAGATATTCTTTCTAAGTTCAAATAGGAATATACAAAAGTTTTGGGTACTCCCATGGAGGTAAGTGTGAAGCTGAGTACCCATGAAGGTGAGTTAATTGAAGATGTGACTAGCTATCAGAGTTTGTTTGGAAGCTTAAACTATGCTACATTAACTAGAGTGGATATCTGCTATGGAGTAAGTGTGTTGAGTCACTTCATGCATACTCCAAGGAAACCTCATATGGAACAAGACTTTAAATTATTCCCTGGTTTTGGGCTCTTTCTTGTCTTGTTCTATCTTATGCCACCACTTATGGGCGACATCCATGAGATTATATGTGGCCTGCTGAATTTTATGACTATTGTCTATGATATGACATAAACAAAAGCACTGCTCCCACTTGTTGAGCCACTGCTCAACAGCATCAGCAGTCCTAGCTATAATCGAGCCATGATATCTAGGCGACT
This sequence comes from Ceratopteris richardii, assembly GCA_020310875.1. Taxonomy (NCBI): domain Eukaryota; kingdom Viridiplantae; phylum Streptophyta; class Polypodiopsida; order Polypodiales; family Pteridaceae; genus Ceratopteris; species Ceratopteris richardii. The sequence goes on along the minus strand of CM035415.1, from coordinate 53,910,778 downwards.
TAAGATCCTTAAGTTGCCATCGGGATTCTCTGACTAGTATGCTCTCTCTAGGGATCTGTGGAGTTTGATGCTTGCATGGAGCATCTACCTCCATCCCTAGAAAATCAGTCTCAAGCACAACTTCCTCTTTCTTAGAGCCATGCACGTGCCCCAATATGTCATGAAGTGCACTCTCTAAGTGTGCTATCCTAGCACTCATGGTCTCTATAGTGTCTGAGGTGTGCTCACCCATGAGTGTATCAGTCCTAATTGGTGAAGAGGGTCCTGATTCCATGCTAGGATAAGGTGTAAGTCTCTTTTTATGATTTTATGGTTTTATGTTTTCTTTTTTGAGTTTATGTGCATTATATACACCTAAGATAACAAAGTGGCAGTGGAAATTAACTAATCACAAGCCTTTGCATAAAGAAATGATAGAAAAAGGAAATTTTAGTATGCTTTGGTTACTTTTTATGCATACTCATGCTAAATTTTAAAATTTTCAATAGCATTTTGGCAAAAAGATGGAAACCGGGAAAAAAAAATCACTAAGTGCACTACATGCACTTCTCAAACCAAATGATTCCGGAAGCAACAATATATACACAATAAAACCAAAGGGCACTACATGCCCTTATCCTCATGGTTGTGGCACGATATAATCAATAAGAATGCTGCATGTTCTTATATTCTCTTCTCTATACCTACAAAATCAAGCACTAACATACTACTTTCATGTAAAATGCAGAGTTGAACAAGCTTCTAATCAACCATATACTACATATGTTATGCATTATGCTTGCTCTATGTGCACAATGATGCATGAAAAGAGAAAGAATGCATTAAAATTGACCAGAAAACTTAACTTGGAGTCCAAATCTTTGATTTGCAGGTGTGCGCAGGTGCTAGAGATGGTCAACAAACACTCCTCTTGAGTCTCCAAGAGTATCTCGATGATTATTGCATTGAAAGAGTGTTTGAATGAGGGTCTTCATCATTGGACAGCGAACCTTGAAGCTCTATATAGATCTAAAGATAAGTTCAAATGACGGCCCATAATAAAGATAGTTCTCTCATCAAGGAATTCATAGCAAGTTAAATCACTCAATTTGGATACCAAATGAGTGAGTTATGGTCATTATAGTCAGACTAGGTAGTTATTCTAAGCTCTTCTAGAGAGACTTTGTTGTGAAACACCTTCGATTTCTCTGTGTAGAGCTCCCTTCAGCAAACAGATGAGCACCTGAGGTTTCCTTTATCCCATGTGTAGAAGAGTCCAAAAATTGTGTCTTCATATAGAGGATGAGAAGCGTTCAATTCTCAACACAAGAGAGAAAAGGACTTACGAGCTTCCTTCTCTACTTCTCACGAGTTGTAGACCGCGTGGTGGTTGGGATGGGCTATCCATGGCCTTGCTCCAATCTTGGAGGGCACCACTCATGCGTGGCCTCCTTGGGGGGGTTGAGGCTCCTCTCAGGGGGACTCCTCCCTTGTTTCTTTTTACAATGGCCTCTCCACATGATCCATTGCAGCCCAAAACCCCAAAATAGAATGAAGATGATGATGATGCTAAGTCCCAATGACAACCGAAACATCTTATAGGTGTAAAATCTCCTTCCAAGATGACTCCCAAAAATAGGCTCTAATTACCAAATGATAGAGTTTGCTCTTGAAAATAAACCAAGATTTGTGAATGATGTATGTGCCACTCTCCTCCTATCCAATATATCCTCTTGCATTCAAAATAGTAATGATCTAGAATGGTCTAGTGTTGCCATGTGGCCATGATGCAACACTCATCCCCATTAACATTGAATACCTTAGGATATCCCCCAAGCTTGGGACCTTGGCTATGGTTGAGCCTTGTCCCACACACATGGAGTGGTCTCTGTAGACCAATGTCTAACAATCTACTTCAAGCAGAGAGGTTTTCTACACCAGAAGATTTATTGTAGCAATATCATGCTAGTTTTTACACACACAACACATAGGCTGAATATTCCTTAATTAAACTATTTTCCATCACATTCCAGCACACACACATCATTTCTTACAACTTTAGGTACTTTTTTCTCATGTTATGTATCTAGAATCATTCATATTTTAGCTTATCAAGTCGTATGTATATACACACATTGTAGATAGTTATTCTATTGAGTTCTAATTTTAAGAGTAGATTTTTCTACTTGTTTCACTTCTCATATCGGTTTCTCTATTATTTATACTCTCTCATCTACATTTTTTTGGTTCAAATAGTGTATGCTTACAAGATGTTCTAGTGTGTGGAAGACCTTGTGAACCTCTCTTGGGCTAGCTAGGTCTCTCTCTCTCTCTCTCTCTCTCTCTCTCTCTCTCTCTCTCTTTGTTCTTTTGGTGCATCTATCACAAGAACTACTGTAGTAGATTGTGTTATAACTATTTGTATTAGAGTTCAATTTTATTCATTGGTATTAATGTCTCTTGGTCTTCGTGTTATATGTGCCTTTGTGAGTTAGAGTGTTGAGACCTCCGTCATAGTAGATTTTATTCATTGGTATTAATGTCTCTTGGTCTTTGTGTACATCTTTGCCTTTCTAAGTTAGAGTGTAGAGAGCTCCATCATAGTAGAATTACATACACTACGGATTCCAAGCATAGACCCTCTTGGCACTTTGTGTGGTGTGTGCCCTTCCTTTTTACATCCCCAATAGGTGGAGTGAGTAAATATGATTTTATGTGCATAAGAAATTTTGCAATTAGCCACTTCTCAAGAATCATAGGAAATTTTGAAGCTACAAATGTAGAGGGCAAGAGGAAGGTCCAACAAGTAGATCATTATGATATGAAGGAGGTGTTGAAGAAGGATAAGTAATGACAAAATTGCCTTTATCTAGAGGTAGAGATTATGTAGTTTTTTTCTGATTGCAAGATTGTTTTTGAGTAAGATAAGGTAATGGACAAGGAAAACCAAATACTTGATCTCATGGAACATGAATTGAAATCCCTCGAGATGCATGCACCATAGAAATGCCATCACCATGCAAAGTAAAATGATCTCGAGAATTATCCTAATTTACGTCAATGAAAGCACACTCTATTGAGGTATCCCATTTCAATTCAACTAGTGTCTCATCACCCACATCTTCAACAACTACTTTCATGGAGGCCAAAAAAAGCTTTTTCAAATTCCACATAACATGGGCCTAATATTGATTAAGAATTGAAGGTGGTGGAACTTGAAGTATCTTACCCACTACTTGGCCCACCTTGAAAACATGATCCCGTAAATAGAAAGGGAGATATAGCAAATTAAACTTGAGTGGACATGCCTGAAGAACTTCTTCAAGAATATACCAAACTAGTTTCTATGCAAAAGCATATTTCAATCCCCCAAACAAAAGAATTGCACAATGAACAAATAAAGCACCCCTATCAGCTTGAGTTTTGAGCATAACTTCATAGATTCATTAACCTGAAAATAATAACTTATCAATTGCATCATGGTGGAAACACTCATCAAATTGTTGAGCAATCTCAGCAATAGATCTAGGCTTGCCAAGTATGTATAGAACTACACCTTTGTGGTGGAAAATAGAAATTTTCTTAAAATATTTTTAGTCTTGATAGTATCCTTAACTTCAACACATGGTTTAAGGATATGATTGAGCCCATCTCTTAAAATATGTTGCATAGTAGAAACCAATTGATTACAACCTTAAGGAAGAAAGTAGTGCACTTGGGATCGATGGGTTGTCTAGATAACTATGGCATATCTACAACTGTTACCAAAGAAAGACCTACTTGAAAAGAACAATTGAAATCCATCTCTATATTATAGGTTTGGAAACCACACCTAAATGAGACTATCAACCAATATAATTAAGTAGCTAAAAGAATGACTAGATAGACTAAGTCTAAGGTCAAAAACAATATTCATAACAATGGAGAGAGAATGAAGAAGAATAGAGGTGAGGAACTCGAAGAAAAATGAAAACACACAATATCTACATGTGAAAAGAGCAAGCAAGGAAAAACAACCTGAAGTTAGTACAAATGACAACCAAAATGGATTTGTTAAACATAGGCCAAGTAGGCCATCACTATGTGTGCATGGCACAAGGTCTACCTTAATTGAGCTCCCTATATTGGGGGTTTTCCTATGGCCCCTAGTTAAGTAGTAGAATGAGTTTGCATGATGGAAACATTTCCATGCTAGAACGCTCTAGATAATAACCAATTAATTGTGCATGATGGTTGCGTGGCCCAGAAGGTCATCATTAAATGTGTGTGGGACAAGGCCCATGTCTACAAAATCCTAGCTCATGTACCTTAAAATGAAATGGTGAAGTTTGAAAAAAGGATCACATCATGTAGCCATGAAGGAAAAATATGGATGCGCTACAAGGTTAATAATGACAAGCAAGTTAAAGGAAATCATACAAGTTTTTGAAATGGTCCAAACATGTTCCAAACCTATATGCTCCAATCTCCTACAAGCTTGGCTGAGCTCATATCCTAGGCCACATTACTACACATTCACACACACCCACACACTGTAAACGGGTACTTTGATAAGTCCCTTGAATTATTTATTTTGACCCTATTTACTTTTATGAGATGTAGACTACAGACAAGGAGGCAAGGAGTTATCTTGTGCATGGAGGGAGGCAAGGAGCTATCTTGAGCAAGAAACAGAAGAAGAAGGAGAGAGGAAAAAGATGGAGAAAACAAAGAGGCTCTAGTTAATGAAGAAGGGAGGAATCAACCAATTTCACAAATAGTCTAATTTGTGGAGAAGTTGCACAATTTTCCAAGTTGCCTGATTTTCAAGTTGCCCAACTTTCCCAAATCATCTAAATTTCCAAGTTTCCCAACTTGCAAGTCTTCCAACTTTCCAAGATGCCAAACTTTCCTAATTGCCTCGTTTCCCAAGTTACCCAATTTCCAACTTGCCCAAGTTCCCAAGTTGCGTAATTTCAGAGTTGCCCAACTTTCCAAGTTGAGCAATTTTCCAAGTTGCCCAACTTTCCCATTTCTCAACTTTCCCAGTTTCATAATTTCTAAGTTGCCCAACTTTCCTAGTTGACCAATTTTCCAAGTTGCCCAATTTGAACCAAAGTCTTCCAAATGTATAACTTGTTTGCTTTTGATAACTTAAATTTAGTCAAAAAAAGTTTCTAAAAACTTGCTTAGTTTTGAAAGACGTGAAAGGAGACTAAATCTTCTACAAGCAAAGGGAGAATACATGATGACTTCTGACACACAAATGGTTGATGGATGGTGGGTGGAGGGTCCAACTATCATAAAGCACAAGAAGGGCCTCTTCTTCTTGAGGAATCTCTATCAAAGTATCAAAATTTGGAAGATGTTGGTGGTGGAAAAAATGTTTAAGTGAACCAAGGTGTGAACTTACCAGTGAAGTTGCAAAAGAAAGAAACTAATTTCATCATTTTCACTCCCAACATCCCTACAAGTCCCACAAAAACTATATAAGAAAACCTCTCCATCAAGGGGGGAAGACACAAGATAGAGAGACACAAGAGGAGAGAATGCAGAGTCCTTGGGCACTTGAAGCATTTTACTCTACATCTATGTGTGGATAGAGCAGTCATCATTAACACTAGTAGTCCATTCTTGAGAATAACAATCAGCTAGCTTGGCATTGTGAGTGTCAGTAGGCAATGAGTGATTAGCTATTCTTCTCTTGAGTAAGCTAGTGTAGGAAGGACGGACTATTTGTGTGTGTACACTTTGTATGATTGAGGCTCAAAAATTAGAGTGCGTTTGTATTATTGGACCTTGTGCCCTCTATGCTTATCACCTGATCATTTGTAGTTATTGTTTTCTTGAGTTGTGTATTCTCTACAATATAAGCATCATTCTATCCTATTATCATTGTGTTTTTGTTGTGTGTAATATTCTTCCCTTTTGAGCTTTCAAATTGCAACTTATAGTGCATAATGAACTTAAGAGAACACATTGCATAGAGCATTAGAACAAGAAATTGATCTACACACATGCACACATACACATACATACATACATACATACATACATACATACGTACATACATATATACATACATGTATATGTGTGTCCATGCATGAATAAATGTATGTATGTATATACGTTATGCATGCATGTAGGCATGTATGCATCTACTTGCATGCATTTGTATGTACATATGTATGTATACATGCACACATGCATGCATGTACTCACCTATCTACCTACATATCTACCTACCTATCTACCTACATATCTACCTACCTACCCACCCACTCACCCACACAACTATCCACCCTATCACCCATCTAGGTACATACTTATGTACACATTTACATACATACACATATGTATGTACATACACTCATACATACATACATACATACATACCTACATACATACATACATACATACATGCATACATACATACATACATACATACATACATACACACATACATACATTCATAAATACATTCATGCATACATAAATACATACATATATACATACAAACAAACAAACAAACATACATACATACATAAATACATACATACATACATACATACATACATACATACATACATACAAACATACAAACACATATATATGTGCATACATACATACATATGCACATGCATGCATGTACACATACATACATACATCCGTACATACATACATACATACATACATACATACATACATACATACATACATACATACATACATACATACATACATACATACATACATATATATACACATATTCACATATATACATATGTACATACATGCATGCATACATATGAGGTTGTGAGTTCAATTCCTTATAGGCATGCACGCTTTGGTCATCTGAATTTTGATAGTTCGCTACGCATGTAGAAATATGAAATGGTGTCCTCTCTAGCCAAACTTGAGGCACCTTATAAAAATTTTTGTGAAGGCTATATTTGTGGGAAAAATGCAATGTTCCTCCTTCCCAAAAGATGGTTCTGTTTGAGCTACTCAAAAGTTGTAGCTTGTGCACAGTGATGTCTATGGTCCTATGCAGACACCTTCTTTTGGGAACTACCTTTACTTCATGACTTTCATTGATGATTTTGCCAAGCATGCATGGGTGTATCCATTGAAAGCAAAATCCTAAGTGTTTATGTGCTTCAAATAATTTCTAGTTTTGGCTAAAAATCTATCAGCATGGGAAATGGGCACCCTCCATTCTAATCGGGGGGATACATGTTTTCTGGTTTTAATGCTTTTCTGGCTAAATGTGTGATAAAACATTAATTTAGTTCCATATATACCTCAACATAATGGATTTGTTGAAAGAAAGAACATGTCACTCATGGAAATGGCAAGATGTATGGTCAAAAGTCAGGCTTTACCACATAGCTTCTAACTTGAGGATGTAACAGGTGTCCCACCAAAACATTGTAGTCTATCACTTCGTATGTGACTTGGCATGGTCACAAGCCATCTATTGCTCATTTGTGTTTCTTTGGTTGTTATTCGTATGCATTAGTGCTTGAACAACAATCAAGGAAATTGGATGATAAAGCAGTGAAATGTATTTTTGTTAGGTACAATTCTAAAGGCAAAGTCTAGCGTCTATATCATCCATAGGCTAAACACATTTTGGTTGGCCGTGATGTAATTGTTTTTGTGGAAGATGCAATTCATCCATTACTTTCATGTACTAAGGAGACATCAGTTAGCTCCAAAGATGTGTATGACACTTTGCTGTCTCTCTTTAAAGGTGGATAGTCAAGTGTTGTTCCAAATGAGGCAATTTCTCAGCCTTTATAGGTTCCACATGATGATGCAGATTATTCCATTTCTAATGTAGACTTACATGATGCACTTGTTGATGAGAGGGCTGATATAGAGGAGGCAAAAACTATGCCTAAATGGCTGGTGTAGACTTTGCAAGGTAGCAAACTAGATGCACCTTTATCATATTGTACTCATTCAGACTCTCATAGTGCTTCTTTTGCATCAAATTGCTATGATATGGCTGCCTCTAGTCTCTATGATGAGAATGAGACTATTTCTTTTGATGAAGCACAAAATATAGAAAATTGGATGGTTGTGATGCACTCAAAATATGATGCTATTATGAAGAATGGTACCTTCTCTTTATGTGATTTGCCTCCTGGCAAAAAGGCCATTGGCACTAAATGGGTATACAAGTTGAAACATAAACCTGATGGAACAGTTGCCATGTACAAAGCTAGGCTTGTTGCAAAAGGGTATGCTCAAGAAAGAGGCATTGATTTTTATGAGACCTTTGCACCCACATGTCAAATGACTATCGTTTGTAGCATCCACACCTAGTTCACATGTTTCTGCCTAGATTGCACCTAATAAAATAGTGAATTGGCTAGGGATGTTATATGATCCGCCCTTATTATTCATTCATTACTACTTTGTACTTTGACTAGCTTATCAAAGTGCAAAGCTAGATGGTGTATTGGATCGTTTGGATGACAACCCACCACAAAGATGAGACATGTTCTTCCAGTATTGGAACATGAGGCTCAGGAGCTGCCTATAGTATCTATGTAGCTCTATTTTTTAGGACCAAAATATTTTTCCAAGGGGGGAAAGAATGTAATAAAGTAAGTCTATGATTTAATGGTCTGATCGGTTAAGACAGATTTGAAATCCGACACCATTTGGTCACCCATGTGTATGAACAAAAATCTCGAGACTAGACTTACGTAGCAAGCCATGTGCTTTTGTAAACAAGTGATCCACTTAGCTTAGTGGTTGAGTCTCAAGGGTGTGAAGGAAGAGGTCTTGGGTTCAACCAGGATGGGCTACATGGGAAGAGTATTTTGCCCAAAGAGCTCTAGAAGCTTCTAGAAGCATCCACTTGAGTTAACTCGAGTTAACTGGGAGACTTGGTGCACATGAAGTTACATGGCCGACACATGGAAGGTTAGAATCCACCTTTCCAAGAAGGCAGTCCCTTAGAGAGAGCTATATATAGAGGAATATGGTTTGGAGGAGACTCATCTCTATAGCATGTGATGGTGGTCATAATTGTCAGTCTCTTGAAACACATCATCTGCATGCTTAACATGTAAGGTGCTCTTAGTTGGAATGTTCTCAAAACCATGTGCAATCAAGTAGGCATGTATCTTTTCATATCGAGCATGTGGTGCTTGCTTCAAACCACATACTGCCTTTTTCAACCTGCACACTTTGTTTTCATGCCCTTTCTACACAAAACCATGGGGATGAAAAACATACACTTCTTCATGAAATTACTAGTCCATTTTTGGGCATGACTGGTGCATGGGCATAGTAACTAACGTGGGATTCTTATCCCTATCAAGACTTTGAGAACTAATGATATTCACTTGAATTTGAGAACTCTTGAATTTGAATTTTCTTTGATACCAATGCAAGAGATTGACAATTATGACCACCACCACATGCTAGAGAGATGACTCTCCTCCCAACCATATGCCTCTATATATAACTCTCTCCAAGGGACTGTCTTCTTGGGTAGGTGGATTCTAACCATTCATGTGTCAGTCATGTAACTGCATGTGCACCAAGTGTCCCAATTAATTCAAATTAACTCAAGTTAACTCAAGTGGATGCTTCTAGAAGGTTCTAGATCTCTTTGGGCAAAATACTCTCCCCATATACCCGATAGGGGGGTTGAACCCAAGACCCCCTCCTTCACACCCTTGAGAATTAACCACTAAGCTAAGTGGATCACTTCTTTACAAGGGCACATGATCTATTACATAAGTCTAGTCTTGAGATCTTTGGTCATACACACGAGTGACCAAACGGTGTCCAATTTCAGATCTATCTAGACTAGTCAGACTCTTAAATCATATAATTACTTTATTACTACATGTGGTTCTCATCATTGTTGTCTATATTGATGACGTGATGCTCATTGGTCCCAGTGAGAAGAATATTGCTGATTTTAAGGCTTATTTGAATGTCTCATTTGAGATGTCAGATTTGGGGCATGTGCATCATTATTTGGGCATTCCGTTCATGAAAGTTGATGGCGGAATAGCTCTATGTCAAACAAAATATATTGAAAAATTATTGCAGCATTTTGGCCTTGAATATTGAAAACCTATTGCCATTCCTATGGAAACATGTTCATGGTTGAGTCTTAATGATGTTGGAGATGCATTTGATGTTATTCTCTATCAACAGGTTGTTAGATGCTTGATTTACATATGCATAACTCGGCTTGATATTCTATTTTTTGTCTCACTAATGAGCACGTTTATGTATTGCCCAAGTTTCAAGCATTGGCAGGTAGTTAAGTGCATCTTTTGCTGCTTGAGTGGTACCTAGCTACTTGTATTTTTTATCCCAAGGTGGGATCACTATTGCCAGATTTACATGCTTTTTTTTACTCTTACTGGGTTGGTTGCTATGGCACTTGCGTGTCCACTAGTGGTTTTTGCTTCATGCTTGGTAGCTCATGCATATCTTGTATATACGCCCAAAAGCCTAATGGGTTACTTATCTTTGTACATTCACTTGTTAATACATTTAGTATTGTGTGTTGTGCTCCAAGCTTCTTCTTCTTCCTTGTGTTGTTCATGTGCTTCTGCACACCTCAAACTCCAACAGCTCTTTCTATGCCTACTTCGCTACTTAAAATTGCTTTTGTAGTATACCACTTGAACAAGATATGTAGACAACTATTGTTGAAAAACTTTAGTGCATGCCTCTTGTAGCTTTTTGGCTAGGCTTCCTACCTTCTTCTCCCATTTTTCACTAATTTTCTCATTATATTGCTTCCAAGTCAAGCTTCTTTTATTCTTTTTCTTTTTCCCTAAATGGCTCTAAATTGAGGGATCACGGAGGTGAAGAATATTCATCCCCATTTGACTTCTTAACCTTGTGCTCCTTGTTGAAGTTTATTGACCTCCAAAATATAGCTGGAAGTAGCTGGAACCCCCTAGGAACAAGTTGACCTTCTCGCAAACTCCATCACAGAAAACCAGTCATGCTTGCAGAGCTTACTGTTCTCTACTGGCTTAGAATTTTTTAAAACTGTTTTCACCACATATACTAGAGACCAAGATCTTTCCAAAGAGCCAAAGAACACTCAAGTTGGATAAATACACAAGGAGATATGACCTCTGCAAGTTGGAGGTTTAATGGAGACCTTCAGCAGGGGTGAAACCCGAGAACACATACTACTTGCAGAGAGTATTGCTCTCAGCTCACAAATCCAATGATTATGAAAATTGACAGTATGAAAATAGACAGAAAGAGCTTCAAATGACCTATCAACCATATAATTTGGATATATAATGAGGGAGATACAAGCTCTGCAATCTCTGCATACAAAACTACAGCAGCGTACAGATACACATATTACTCTCTTGGACTTCCCAAAAGATCACGACTTCTCTCCTCTTTTTATAGCATGGGGAACTAATCTAAAACCTTCCTAATACATCTAAGTTCATGGTAGACACTTGTGGAGATATTAAATGACTCAAGTGCTCAAATAAGCAAAGTATTGATGGACTTTGAGAACTAGCCACATCGACCTTCCACTAGGACACCACTGCAGCTCCCTTGTGACTCACTAATTTGACTCACCATGTTCTAGAACTCACATGGTATTTAGGCTATCTTTTATGAATAATATGAGCCTTCTTGAAGTATTTGAAGACTTCCCAAAGGTATTTACATAATTTGAAACTTGTACCCTACATAAAACAAATGTTCGCAACACTCCTTAGCTTGAGTTAGTGTAACTACTTAAAGAGGCGCTTTTCCTTTGGATTCACTACCATTTTTAATGGTTTTTGAGAAATATTTTGAGAGCTTTGGGGACAATCTTTAATCAGGTGCGCTTTTCTACATTCCTCGCAAAATCCTTTAGTCTTCCAAGCAAATCTCTTAGATGGCTTAGGAAAATCCTTTAGGAAGTGGTTGCAACCACATCTATTGCATGGATCTTTAAGAGAAGGTGCACCTTTTGTGCATTGTTGTCTTTGGAAAACTCCTTTCTCTACATAGTAAATTTCTCCACACTACAAGGAATACGGGGGCATAGCAATGGTTGACGTGATACATTTTTGTTGCTACGTGATCGTGCATTTTGTCAGATCGGGCATCGAGTTCACATTGTTGTCTAAACAATGTTAATCTCCATGTTATTTCTGACATTGTTTCCGATGCTCGTAGCCATGTTCACGAAAGTGTCGCTAATTGAGCATCGCTTATATGACTTATAAGTGAGCATCGCATATGCAATGCAGTTGAGTGTCGCTTATGTGATGCTTTGCATGATTGCATACACGATGCTTTTACATTGGTTATGTGATGCTGCTATTTGGTCAAAATAAAAAATTGTTGGATCGCTCTTCGATTGTCATTTTACGTGCATCTGATCAAAGTGCTCTCCAACATTTAGATCTTCACTGTGCTTATGAGCTCCTACAATCTCTTTTCGTATCTCGCTCTTTTCTCATCTCTCTCTTATTCTCTCTCTTTCTCTCTCTCTCTCCTTCTTTCTACTTTTTTTAAATCTCTCTCTCTCTCTCTCTCTCTCTCTCTCTCTCTCTCTCTCTCTTTCTCTTTTTTCTTATCTCTTTTAATCTCTCAACCTCTCTCTCTCTCTCTCTCTCTATTGTAGGCTATTCAAGAAGTTAACCAAGCATAAAATATGGCGAATCATTGTAAGTACAATTTTCATTGTTTGTATATCATTTAAATTGTTCTATTTTCATTAATTAACATACTCACACTTACTCCTTCATATGCACATACACACATATACATGAATATGCATGCTCACACATATACACACACATACACATGCACACACACATATACACACACATACACATACACATGCACATACACACACATACACTTACACATACATACACATACACACACATACACATATGCATATGCACAAACATATCTACAAACACACATACACACACACATGCACATACACACACATACACTTACACATTCATACACATACACACACATACACATATGCATATGCACAAACATATCTACAAACACATAAAAGGACATGCATGCAGTATTACATATACACATACACATACACACATTAACACATACTTATACTCATGCATATGCACATTCACATGCATGCTCATACATATACAGATGAATATATATATATATATATATATATATATATATATATATATATATATATATATATATATATATATATATATATATATATATATATATATATATATATATATATATATATATATATATATATACACACACACACATACACATACACACACACAACATACTTATACACATACACAAACATATGCACATACATACATATACACACACATACACATACACATACACATGCACATACGTACACATGCATATGCACATACACTTACACATACACATGCACATAAATATATATACACATACATACACATGCACATACACACACATACGTTGTAGCATTTCCTCAATCGCAATCTATCCCCAATCACAATCTTTCGATCACTCAAGAATAACAGAGGAGAGCAAAACGCAAAGATTGCACAAGATAATAGAAGATCTGATGTGGAAGAGTAGAAAAGATATGACTCATAGAAAGAGGAATTCTGATATTGTAGATGAGAATCAATGGTTACAATAGATTTGGAAAATAGCTTCTTGACAAAGCCTCAACCTCCCGACCACCCCCAAGCTATCACAATCTCATTCACACTCACACTCTCAATCACACTCTCACTCTCACTCTCACTCTCACTCTCACTCTCACTCTCACTCTCACTCTCACTCTCACTCTCACTCTCACTCTCACTCTCACTCTCACTCTCACTCTCACTCTCACTCACTCTCACTCTCACTCTCACTCTCACTCTCAATCACAAGGTAATTCTCTGATTTTTGTGCATCCTCTTTGTTGATGCATAGATCTCCATATAGCAAAGTTTGATCACCACCCAAAGAAATGTGTGATCCACCAAATTTAGAAAAAGTTGAATTTATCCAAAAATTTTGCAAAAAACCATGCAATCGTAGTGTGCTTTCTTTTGCATACCTGTCAAAAATAGGAGAAAAACACTGAAAAGACATATCCAAAAATATCCATAATTAGACATGGTGACATGTAAGCATCATAATCACAGATTCAAATAGAATTAGAGATGCTCTTTTTTTTAAGTGTTGGAAAACAACACTTTTCAAAGCCGTGTAACTCAAAAATAGTGAGGAATCAGCTTAAGCTTGTGAGAGACATTTTTATTCAATTTTTCGATCTGCACAATAGTGTTAGAGATGACCTAGGTCCAAATATGCCTCCAAATGCCACTTTTCAACCTTGGAAGTTTCAAGATTCTAGACACAGAGAGAGAGAGAGAGAGTAAAATCAAGACATTTTCTTACAATGAACTAAATGTAGAACGTTGAACGATGTACTTAAAACATGATTCACAAAAATTTCACACTGACACTTTTATTCTCTTATACTTGCTCTACCTTTCTCTCATGTAGAGTTTTTCTTAATTCTTTCATCTTCACCTTCAAATTTCAACTAGAAAACATGATGCGAATAAGGTCTAGAGGGAGAATATGAAACTTTTCATCCCAAAAATTTTTCCTACATGCATAAAATGACCTAATTATTTATTCTAATCATTATCCCCACAATGAAATTCAGAAAGTTCAAAATGAATTATTTCACAAGAAAAGAGGCCTTTTACAATTCTTCCCCCCTTTAAGGAACTTTGTCCTCAGAGTTGGAAAGAATAATAATGTATTATAAAATCATCTAAGTTCACCCAAGTCGAATCTTCTACTGGGTATGAGTGCCATTTCACCAAAATTTCTACTATAGATCTATTTCTAAGCAATCTTTCTTTCCTATCTAAAATTATTTCAAGTTGAAGCTCAAAAGATCCATCATCTTTTAACTTATAATTGTCTTGTAAAACATGAGCAGCATTAGGTACATATCTTTTAAGTAAGCTAACATCAAAGTTAAGTAATGGTTTTGTTAAAATGTATTTTAGACTCTAATGATCTGTTTTCAATTCAAACTTAACCCCTAACAATAGATGCCTCCAATGCTTAAGTGCATGCACAACAACAAGCATTTCTAGATAATGAATAAGATTGTTAAGCTCTTTTAATTTTTGTGACTCATATGTGACCACCCTGCCATCCTATGAAAGAACACATCCTACCTGACTACCACTTGCATCACATGCAACAACAAAAGGCTTTCCTAGTTTTGGTGCTTTCAAAAGATAATTTTTAACAACTTTTTGTTTCAATGTTTCGAATCATTTTCGACAGGCATCACTCCATACAAATCCTACATTTGTTTTAGTCAATTTTGTGAGGGGAGTAGCTATCTTAGGGAAATCCTTAATATGTGCTCTTTCATATTATGCCAACACAAGAAAAATTCTAACATCCCTTACAGTCTTAGGAATCAGCGAATCAACTATTGTTTTTACTTTATCTTCATCTATATGGATTCCTTCTTTTGATATGACTCTTCTTGGATACAAAAGTTTATCCTTGGCAAAGAAACACTTACTCTTCTTTCCATAAAATTTGTGTTCTCTAAGAGTTTGCAAAGTCTTCTTGAGATGTACCACATGCTCAGGATCATCTTTAGAGTATACAAATATATCATCAAGAAATACTAAGATGAATTCGTCTAAGTAATCATGAAAAATATTGTTTATCAAGCACATAAGTGTGGTAGGTGCATTTGTTAATCCAAAAGGTAGAATTGTAAACTCTTAGTGACCATATCGTGTTCGAAAAGCTATCTTGGGAATATCCTCTGTTTTGTTCCTAATTTGCTGATATCCAGATCTTAAGTGAATCTTAGTGAATATAATCGCTCCATTTAATTGACCTAATAAGTCATCTATTGGAGGGAATGGATACCTATTTTTAATTGTTCTTTTATTCAACCCCCTATAGTCAATGCATAATCTATAAAAGCCATCTTTCTTCTTCTAAAATAATGCAGGTGCACCCCAAGGTGAGACACTCAGTCTTATCAAGCCTTTCTTCAAAAGATCATCCAATTGAATCTTAAGCTCCTTTAATTCATCGATGTTAAATCTATAGGGTGCTCTAGAATATGGTTCACTCCCCACATATAGGTCAATGGCATGGTCAATCTCCCTAGGTGGAGGTATAATAGGCAAGTCTTCTGGAAATACATCGGCATATTCTTTCAAAAGATTTTCTACATAATTTGGAATGTTTTCATCATTATCTTCCTCGTGCAGATTGTTCACATAGACTAACAAATTTTTTATAGCCATCATGTATACCTCTACCTATCTGCATAGCAGAAATACGAATAGGTTTAGGATTATATGCATCACATAGATTGTGGATAGATTCACCATCTAGCCTTAAAGTGATTGTTCTATGTTCCCAATCAATTGTTCTAGAATTATGAACTAACCAGTCCATGCCTATGATTGCATCACTCTGTTTCATCTCAATCACATGAAAACTTCCAAAAAAGGACCTATCAGAAAAAGTAAATGAAAGGTTTTCAATGTATCCTTTCATATAATGTAGTCGCACATTGCCCATCTCTATAGGTCTAGTTATCTGCATATTTAGAGGTATCCCTAAATTCTGAGTACCTGAATCGATCATAAATCTAATTTTATGCATAGAAGCCATACCAAAAATCATAATTACAGAAGCCTTTGGGAAAGAATTAGCCACCGATAAGTAGAGTTAGGGCACTTGCGTCCATCATCTGATTTCTCAATTGTTGTTCCTTCCTCGATGATGTTTATTGCCTTTGATTGTGCATGCCAAAAGACGGCCTTATTCAGGACTCATATGTCCAATGCCCTATTGCAATGAAAACATAGACCAAGACTTTTTGCCCTCTCAATAAAATCAGGGTCTTGTTGCCAATGGATTGGTTGATGCCTCCTTTGATTTTCCACCTGAGCAGGATTCTTACCTTGGTTATTAGAAGATGGAGTCTTCTTTGAATTGTTCATGTTCATAGCAACAGGTCTCTATGGCCTATGTCCCTTCACAATGAATGTGCTTCTATTTGCCTTCTACAAATTGAACTTCTCCATCTTCTCAAAATTATCGGCCATCGCAATAGCATCGACAAAATCGATGCATCCACATCCCTTGACTTGGTAGCGAAGTTCCTCACAAAGCCCTTCAATAAATTTGCTCTAACTCTCACTCTCACTCTCAATCACAAGGTAATTCTCTGATTTCTGTGTGTCCTCTTTGTTGATGCACAGGTCTCCATATAGCAGAGTTTGATTGCCACCCAAAGAAGTGTGCAATCCACCAATTTTAGAAAAAGGTGAGTTTCTCCAAAACTTTTGCAAAAATCCATACGATCGTAGTTTGCTTTCTTTCGCATACTTATCAAAAATAGGAGAAAAACACCGAAAAGAAATAACCAAAAATAAATGAACTAAATGTAGAGCCCTGAACAAGGTACTTAAAACATGATTCACAAAAAATGCATGCTTAAGTGCATGCACAACAACAAGCATTTCTAGATCATGAGTAGGATAGTTATCATATTTTCTCGATTTTTTGGACTCATATGCAACCACCCTAATCGTGTGAAAGAACACATCCTATCTGACTGCCACTTGCATTACATGCAACAACAAAAGGCTTTCTCATTTTTGATATTTTCAAAACACAATTTCAACAACTTTTTGTTTCAATTTTTCAAATGATTTTTGACAGGCATCACTCCATGAAAATCCTACATTCTTTTTAGTCAATTATGTGAGGGGAGTAGCTTAACCTTAAAGAAATCCTTAATATGCGCTCTTTCATATTGTGCCAACCCAAAAGAACTTCTAACATCCCTTGCAATCTTAGGAATCCGCCAATCAACTATTGTTTTTACTTTATCTTCATCTATATGGATTCCTTCTTTTGATATGACTCTTCCTAGATACACAAGCTTATCCTTAGCAAAGAAATACTTACTCTTCTTTCCATACAATTTGCGTTCTCTAAGAGTTTACAAAGTCTTCTTGAGATGTACTGCATGCTCAAGATCGTCTTTAGAGTATACAAATATATCATCAAGAAATACTAAGATGAACTCGACTAGGTAATCATGAAAAATATTGTTCATCAAGCACATAAATGTGGCAAGAGCATTTGTTAATCTAGAAGGTAAAACCGTAAACTCGTAATGACTATATCCTGTTCGAAAAGTTTTCTTGGGAATATCCTCTGTTTTGATCCTAATTTGTTGATATCCAGATCTTAAGTCAATCTTAGTGAATACAATCGCTCCACTTAATTGACCTAATAATTCATCTATGTGAGGGACTGGATACTTATTTTTAATTGTTCTTTCATTCAACCCCCTATAGTCAATGCATAATCTATAAGAGCCGTCTTTCTTCTTCTGAAATAATACAAGTGCACCCCAAGGTGAGACACTCGGTCTTATCAAGCCTTTCTTCAAAAGATCATCTAATTGAATCTTAAGCTCCTTTAATTCATCGACGTTAAATCTATAGGTGCTCTAGAATATGGTTCACTCCTTGGATACAGGTCAATGGCATGGTCAATCTGCCTAGATGGAGGTATACCAAGCAAGCCTTCTGGAAATACATTGGCATATTCTTTCAAAAGATTCTCTACATAATTTGGAATACTTTGATCATTATCTTCCTCATGCAGATTGTTCACATACACTACAAAGGTTTTATAGCCATCACGTATACCTCTATTTATCTGCATAGTAGAAATAAGAAAAGGTTTAGCATTATATGCATCACCTAGAATGTGGATAGACTTACCATCTAGCCTTAAAGTAATTGTTCTATGTTTGCAATCAATTGTTGCAGAATTCTGAACTAATCAGTTCATGCGTATTATTGCATCACTCTGTTTCATCTCAATCACATTAAAACTTCTAGAAAAAGACATATGAGAAAAAGTAAATGCAAGGTTTTCAATGTATCCTTTCATATAATGCAGTCATCCATTAGCCATCTCTACAAGTCTAGTTATCTGCATATTTAGAGCTATCACCAAATTCTATACCAATTTGAATAATAGAAAACAATGTGTACTACTTGAATCGATCTGAAAATCTGATTTTATGTGTAGAAAGCATACCCAAAATCGTAAATACAGAAGCCTTTGGGAAAGAATTAGCCACCATGCAACGTAAAGTAGAGTTAGGGCACTTGACTCCATCATCTGCTTTCTCAATCATTGTTCCTTCCTCGATGATGTTTATTGCCTTCGTTCGTGTGGGTCGAAAGACTACCTTATTGGGGCACTCATATGTCTGATGCCCTTGCTCCCCACAACGAAGACATAGACCAAGTCTTTTTGCCCTCTCAATAAAATCAGGGTCTTGTTGCCAATGGATTGGTTGATCCCTCCTTTGATTTTCCTCCTGAGCTGGATTCTTACCTTGGTCATTAGAAGATGGAGTCTTCCTTGAATTGTTCATGTTCATTGCAACAGGTCTCTATGGCCTATGTCCCATCGCAATGAATCTGCTTCTATTTGCCTTCCGTGAATTGAACTTTTCCATCTTCTCAAAATTCTCGGCCCTCACAACAGCATCAAGAAAAATTGATGCATCGAGATCCCTTGACTTGATAGCAAAGTTCCTCACGAAGCCCTTCAATAAATTTGCTCTTCAGAGCGTCACCACTAACCTCCAACACATATTTGTGAAGACATAGGAACTTCTCTTTGTACTCATCAACAAACAAGCTACGCTTGTCACTTTCATGTTGTTGAAAGTTGTAGAACTCCATCTTCTTCTCCATATGGTAGTGTGGAGAACAATAGCGTTTTTCAGCTTATTCTCTAAACTCCATCCATAAAATCGAATCTGAATGTGTCCAAGTCCACATATAAGACTTCCACCATAGCTTTGCAATACCATGCAAGCACAGGATCCCAACTTTTGCATTCGACTCCTCACTAAATTGTTGAAGTTCAAAGAAATCCTCTAGCTCTTCAATACATGCCTCAAGATCTTCGCCACTCTTCTTCTCACCATCAAAATCATTAAACTTTGCCTTCTTGAAGACTTGGTTAAGGGCAAACTCACGTGGTTCCATATCTTCATAAATGCATTTTGTTTTCCTCGAGGTAGACGTTGTCGGGATGAAATCCTGTAGTGAAGTGTGCCTATTTTTTTTCAAAGTTGATTGATTTTATGAGTTTTGTGTGGTGTTTTCGCTAAGAAAGTGGTAAGAATTATACGTGTTTTAGCTGATTTGATTGAGTGTGAGATGGGAAACCATGTTAGAGATGTACGTTGGACCTGTGCATGTAAATGACTGACTTTAGACCCATAAACTCCTAGGTTTGAACCTTAAAAATCCCTGAAAATGTGGGTTTACCTCATGAAAACCGGACTTGAACCCTTGGAAACCCTTGGAGTTTAGGTCCAAACTGTAAATAAACCCTTGATTTGAAGTGCTTGAGTTAATTGTGGGCAAACCCCTATTTTCTCCGATCAAAAACCCTAGGTTAGACCCTTGGAATTGGCGTTTACCCTAGGTCAAACCCTTAAGAATAATTAATTAATGTATATAGTGTGAAACCAGAACCTTAGTATAGGAAAAATAAAAAGGAGAAAAATCAAAAATAGAAGTAAGGGGTGTGATTTTTCCAAAATAGCAAATGAACATGCAAGATGATTCTGGAATTAGAAAGTTGAGTAAGGAGGTTAGAAGCTTCTAGAGAATAGTCCCAAAGGGAGAAGCGCGGGGGAACCTATAAATAGGGGTTCATGCCCCATATGAACCACCCTGTGGATATCTTGTGGAACGCTTCTCCAGGTTGATGATTTTGGAGAATATATGAAGTGAAGAAAGTGATTGAAGACTCAAAGTAAAGAATACCTCCCCCTGGACATTTCTATCGATCTTACCTCCAGGTTAGGTTGCAATTGATTATTTGGAGATATTATATGAGGTGATTGCTGGATTCTGAAGTAAAGAGAAGAAAATCTATTGTCGAGCAGACTTGAAGAGAAGCTTGTTTTGAAGAACGAAGACATAAAGTAAAGGAAGGATCCATCCGCAAGGACTGAAGCAGAAGATCGAGGGTGCCTTCTCGCACTGTAGCGAGAGGCCTACCTTATATTGGGCCGATCCGCACTGTAGCGGCAGCATATATTTCTATTCACCAGTTCCGCATTGTAGCGGATTTCCGTATTACCGACCTGCACTGTAGCAGGAATCTTTGTATCATTCAAATTTTATTGGATGACTTCAGTGGCATTTACATGATATCATTGAGCTTTGCATGCACACCGATCTCGTGACTGCAGTATTTTAGCATGGTACTTGGATTCTTTTTCTCTCGATGCCTACCGTCTCACGCGTACGCACGTTCGCTCATCTCTTCCGAGAGGGTAGGGGCCCCACGAGGACAGAGAAGAGATGCCATGCTAAGAAGTCCACGCTAGAGAAAGTACGTGGCAATGCTCCTAGACAGAGACAATCAGGGGACGAAGGTAGAGCGCCCGCTGGAGACAAGCTTACGTGGAGAAGGTAGAATACTGGAGAGAGAGAACCAAAGAGATGTGTGCAGTAGAAACGCGAAATAGTGTAGAGAGAGAGATTCAGGTGTTCTGGTGGCGCTACAACGTGGCAGACGGCGGCTCCCAAACAGGGAGAGAGAGACCTTCGGAGAGTTGATGGCGGCGCAATAGATTTCGTGTGAGGAGAGAAAGAGAAGATTATAAGTTGGTGATGATGGTGGTGCACCATGAGAGAGAGAGAGATTGGAGCCTCTAAACACCCACGGCTGCCAACACGCGAAGAAGATGATGGAGAGCTTGCACTGGGAGAGAGAGAGAGAGAGATATTAAGTCACTGTAGCACAGAGCTAAAATCGGATCACAGGCATTGGAGATGTAATCGGAGCTGTGAGAGAGAGAGAGAGAGAGTGGTGAGAAACATATGAAAGTTGCACCGAGGGCGGTTGAGAGAGAAAGGTGAAAGGAGTTTGTAATACCTCTTATGCCAATTTCCTGTAAGGACATGGAATATACTCGAGAGCAATAGGATACAATAAACAAATCGTTAGAATAAGGGATCGTAACCTATACAATTGAATGATTTCTCAAGATTGATTGCTATGCAAAGAAAAATTTATGAGAATTTCTAGGAACAAATTACATTGACCTCTCAAAATCCACGTAAAAAAAATGAAGCACGCATTGGAGACATAATCTTCTTGGCTCTGTGTTACAAATGAACTTTCTATAAGTTATTGCAATACCTTAATATCACCTTTACAGTCCATAGTTAAGAAAAATAGGAAATGAAATGAGAAATGACCTTCATGTTTAAAGAGTACCTATTGAACAATGCTTTTATGTGCTTATGATACGGAGTCGGACTTCTCATGAGTTGAGTAACTTTACGTAAAAAATTAGAATGAGTTGAAACATGCAAGGTAAATTTTTTAGAATAGATAGGAATACTACGAATTAGAAATAAAAAGATATTTTTCATATCATGAGTATGCTTTATTCATTTCAAAGGCACTATGAATTTTGATTATTCTAATGATGCCCCACCCCGTGGGTCTGTTGTGGAACGCTTCTCCAGGTCTAGGTGGTTTCTCATGATCTATACCTTTCGAGATATATATGAAGTGAAGTTGAAGATTTGAAGAGCAAAGTGAAGAATTATCACCTCGTGGATCTTCTTGGTGCATCTACTCTCCAGGTCTTGGCGGTTTTTGATTATATGAAGGGAAGTTGAAGATTTGAAGAGCAAAGTGAAGAATTATACCCCCACGGATCTTGCTTGTGGAACTTCTTTCCAGGTTGCAGTTGATGATTTCAGAGTTTATATGAAGTGAAGAAAGTGATTGAAGACTGAAGTAAAGAGTACCTCGTGGATCTCTTGTGGAACGCTTCTCCAGGTTGATGATTTCAGAGATAATATGAGGTCCAAGTTGCGATTGATTTGGAGATATTATATGAAGTGATTACGGGATTCTAAAGTAAAGAGAGAGAAAATATTTTGCCGAGAAGACTTGAAGAGAAGCTTTGTTTGAAGATCGAAGATATAAAGAAAAGAAAAGTTCTAAAGACTACTAAGACTCGTGGGCGCCTTCTCGCACTGTAGCGGGAGGCCTACGTTATACTCGGTCGATCCGCACTATAGCGACGGCATATATTTGTATTCACATGTTCCGCACTGTAGCAGATTTCTATATCACCGACCCGCACTATAGCGGGTATCTTTGTATCATTTCAGATTTTATTGGAGGACTTCAGCATTGTATCATTCAGCTTGTGTGCACATCGATTCCGTGTTTCAGCATCATGTACCAAGATTCTTTCACTCCCGACGCCTACGGTCTTCCGCGTATGCATGTTTGCCCGTCTCTTCCGAGAGGCTAGGGTCTGTATTACGAGGATTGCCACACCAGAGAGTGAGAGGGCGAGGCACCTAGCGTGCAGATGCCGCTCGTCGGACAGTGGCGGCATATATTTGTATTCACTTGTTCCGCACTGTAGTGGATTTTTGTATCACCGACCCGCACTGTAGCGGGCATCTTTGTATCATTTCAGATTTTATTGGAGGACTTCAGCATTGTATCATTCAGCTTGTCTGCACATCGATTCCATGTTTCAACATCGTGTACCAGGATTCTTTCACTCCCGACGCCTACGGTCTTCTGCGTATGCACGTTCGCCCGTCTCTTCTAAGAGGCTAGGGTCTGTATTACGAGGATCACCACACTAGAGAGTGAGAGGGCAAGGTGCCCAGCGCGCAGACGCCGCTCGCGAGACAGTGGGAATGGCGCACACACGAGGCCTGATCCAACCCCGGCGCCGGTCTTCCCATCCACCTGACCTCCTTCTTCCCCAACACCTGAACCCGACGTGAAGCGAGGTGGGTGCCCGGTGATCCTCGACGCGTCACCCACTCCTTAGGAATAGAGACAGGAACCTCGACGCCAGATAGAGACTCCAGGTACTAGCATTTCAGGTTCTTTGAATTTTCTACATTGTTCCACGCACTTGAACAGAAAGATTGCTTTTGACTGTCTGACTTTGATCATCCACTTTTTGCATCAATTTAGATCATATGAGTGTGCACTTTTCCATTGAAGCATAGATTAAGAATCTACTTCTTAGCTTAGATCATAAGAAGAGGAAAACTAAAATGAACAAAATGATTGAAGAAGAGTTTAGAAAATACGAAGAGCGATTTAGGGAAATGGAAATTACCACGAGTGAATCTATAAAATCAAAATTTAATATTGTTATGACCCTAATGCAAACTATAAATGCAATATCAGATACTATTCAGTTAATGGGCATAAGTATTAAAGATGTAAAGAAGGAAATGGATTCTGAGATTTCTGAATTGAAAAATAAGGTTGACTTGTTGACAAACCAAGTTAAGAACCTACAAGTATCAAAGTGTGACCATGAACATGTGGTAAAGGTCCAAGGAATATCTACACAGAAAGAGTCATTAGGTCTTAGAAGAACCATGCCTAGAGTGATACCTAGGAAATCAAGTTGGGCTGAGAAGAGACCTATACGATGTTTTTGGTGCGATCAATTTGGGCATATGTTCTAGGATTGTCTAGCGTATGAGAGTGCACGCATACATAGACTTGTAAGTGAGCATGAAGGAAAAATTTGTAAATATCAAGACGAATCACCATTGCATTTGAATGTAGGAAAAGGTGGGATGAAGAAATATTTTGAAGAGACCAAAACTAGATCTAAGTCATTCCAAAAGATATGGAAACCAAAGACTCATGAAGATAGTAAATCTGATGAAAAAACAAGAATGCTATCTATTGAGAGTCAAGAGAAGTCTATTAAAGAAACCAAAGGTAGAAAAATAAAGGTCGGGAAGCAAAACATTGAGCAGATATTGAGAGAACAAATAGAAATAGATCATAAAAGAGAATCTAATAGAGAAATTCAAGAGAAATCAAAGAAAGAGCATGATGTATATGTGTCATTTGATCCAAAAATTTTGGCTAATGAGGATCTATTTTACCAAGAGAACGTTTCGAAATTACAATACCAATTAAACTTTGACAAACAAATTGAACATGAAAAGAGTAAAGAAGAGACTCAAGAAGATATAAAATCTAAGAAACATGTTAACAAAGCAGAAAAATAGTTGCTTGATGATATTATTGCACAAAGTGAGGGGAATGTAAAGGTGACTTCAAAGTCTTCTAAGACGTTGAAAAAGAACAAGAGAAGTAAAAACTTAACTTTCCAAGATATATTTGCAAATATTGAATGATGATTGAAGAAGAATCATAATGAAAGTATATGAGAATGATCAAGAGTTAATGATTGATGATTAATGATGTATGATGATGAAAGATAATGATTGATGTTAAAGATGATTGATGATGTATGATGATGAAAGATAATGATTGATATTAAAGATGATTGATGATGATGGTTTATGATCATTGATGATCATGATTACGATGATGATGATGATGATGGAGGATACTGATGATATTGAGATTGATGCTGATAAAGAACGATAGATCATGAAAATTGAAGAGAACTTGGATCAATCAATGATAAAGATGGACTAAAATGATAAGGTGATATGTTTCTGATTTGAAATCCGTTTTTCTTTATGATAGAGCATATGCATGACATTGCTGTGTGATAAAGATATGTATGAATTTAAGGCAATCATGTAGAAAGAAGATAGCAAATACCTATTATGGGTTTGCATGAAGCATGAGCGACTAGAAATTATATGAACGGAATCAGTTAGCGAACTAGAGACTTTTGAGAGTGAAAGCTTGGGGATGAGATGGCATGCTTAGATTGAGTGCATGTATATGCTGATTGATTTGAACACTTAGTGAGTGGGATTCTTTGAGTCCTACTATTTGCTTCCTGCGAGATCTTACCTCCATATGTTTCATGATTTATGAAAAAAAGAACTTCATACTTAAGCCAGCTTATATGTGTGTGCATGTTGTTAGTGCACTGCGATGGGCTAGTAGGCGGGTAGAACCACCTTGGTCAGGTGATCAAGGCCACGAGCTGACCCTAGTTTCATCATAGGCCTGACCTATTTGTTGTCATGCGCCTGCATGGGTCGGTAGGCGGGTGGAGTCACTCTGGCTGGGTGGTCAGAGCCACGAGCTGACATCGATTTCATGTAGGGCTGATGTTGTGTATGCCATGCACTATGTTGGGTTGGCAGACAGGTGGGGTAAACTTGGCCGGGCAGACAAGTCCATGAGCGCACCCGATTTCGACATAGGCCGATTTGTGAAAGAAAGCTAAAAAGATAAATGCTAAGCTAAGATGAAGTGCAAATTAAAAGATAAGAAAAAGAAAGAGAAAAAGAAAGAGAAAAAGAAAGATCTGATGGAGAGTTGGATCGTAGGAGATAAATGGTGGGAATCGAGGTATATTCTACAAACTGAGCTATTAGAAACATAAGTATATGCTAGTACTTAGAATGAGTTGTTGGATCTGAACCAGTTGCACAAACAGAAGATCTAGAAAGCCAATGGTTTATTCATGTGATTACTTGTCAGATTGCAGACGTAGAAACATAGTATGATGTTTCTAAAGCTTGAATCTGCATAATTTTTTAAAATTGATACTAATGTTTATAAAAATTGCATGTACTCTATGAGATCACGCTTTGATTTTTGAAAAGAAAGTCATTAAAATGTAAAAAGTGTTTAAAAAGAATCCTGATACGCTTCTGTTAGATCCTGCAGGCTGGCCCATCGGGACGATGTGCAGGTTTAGTGGGGGCGAATGTCGGGATGAAAACCCGCAGTGAAGTGTGCCTGTTTTTTTTCAAAGTTGATTGATTTTATGAGTTTTGTGTGGTGTTTTCGCTAAGAAAGTGGTAGGAATTGTACGTGTTTTAGAGGATTTGATTGACTGTGAGATGCGAAACCATGTTGGAGATGTACGCTGGACCTGTGCATGTAAATGATTGACTTTAGACCCATATACCCCTAGGTTTGAACCTTGAAAACCCCTGAAAATGTGGGTTTACCTCATGAAAACCGGACTTGAACCCTTGGAAACCCTTGGAATTTAGGTCCAAACTGTTAATAAACCCTTGATTTGAAGTTCTTGAGTTAATTGTGGGCAAACCCCTATTTTCCCAGATCAAAAACCCTAGGTTCGACCCTTGGAATTGGCATTTATCCTAGGTCAAACCCTTAAGAATAATTAATTAATGTATATAGTGTGAAACCAAA
The DNA here is from genome assembly GCA_020310875.1 of Ceratopteris richardii. Lineage (NCBI taxonomy): Eukaryota > Viridiplantae > Streptophyta > Polypodiopsida > Polypodiales > Pteridaceae > Ceratopteris > Ceratopteris richardii. The sequence goes on along the minus strand of CM035415.1, from coordinate 53,883,559 downwards.
ACCTTAGCATAGGAAAAATAAAAAGGAGAAAAATAAAAAATAGAAATAAGGGGTTTTGCCAAAATAGCAAATGAACATGCAAGATTATTCTGGAATTAGAAAGTTGAGTAAGGAGGTTAGAAGCTTCTAGAGAATAGTCCCAAAGGGAGAAGCGTGGGGGAACCTATAAATAGGGCTTCATGCCCCATATGTTTCACTCTGTGGATCTCTTGTGGAACGCTTCTCCAGGTATGATTTCTTACCTCTCTCTAATTCATATTCATGTTTTACATTTGTGTTGATAATTTCTGAGAGAGAGTTGTTACTCAAGATGCATAGATTATTGAAGTTCAATTACATGATTGAGCAATATGTCTCTAGTGTGGGCAGACTTGTTCAGACAACTTTCCATGTGACCCTTCAATCATAGTTGGCCTTAATTAATCTACAATCTGCCTCTGAATTAATTGATCCGCTAGAGGGAGAGAGAGAGAGAGGGAGCGAGAGTCATGGTCAGCAGATGGTTGTGTGACGCAGAAGAGAGATGGACAGAGAGAGAGGAGTTGGTCGCTTGGTCAGCGCAGCAAAAACTCGTGCAGAGAGATATGTTGCTTAGTCTACATAGCAAATTCGGTGCTGACATGGAGACTTATGAGAGAGAGAGAGAGCTAGCTCCTGATAGGAGAATCGGAGATGCCGCACGACAGATTGATGTTCCAGGGAAAGAGAGTCACATTTGGCGGTGCAGCTGACTTGGGACGACAAAACCGGCAGAGGAGCCGTTGCACGAGTCGTGAGGAATATCCGGGAGAGAGAGAGAGAGAGAGAGAGAGAGAGAGAGAGAGAGAGAGAGAGACCGATCTGCTGGTCGCAGCTCACAGAAAGAGAATCCGTCAGGTAATGGCGGCTCTCACTGACGGTGGGTGCTGGATGTGTACACGACAGAAGAGATGGCATGCTGAGAAGTCCACGCTAGAGAAAGTACATGGCAACGCTCCTAGACAAAGACAATCAGGGGACCGAGGTAGAGGCTAGAGCGCCCGCTGGAGAAGCTTACGTGGAGAAGGTAGGATACTGGAGAGAGAACCAGAGAGATATGCGCAGTAGAGAAGGCGAAATAGTGTAGAGAGAGAGATTCAGGTGTTCTGGTGGCGCTGCAACATGGCGGACGGCGGGTGCAAGACAGGGAGAGAGACCTTCGGAGAGTTGATGGCAGTGCAATAGATTTCGCGTGAGGAGAGAAAGAGAAGATTATAAGTCGGTGATGATGGTGGCGCAGCAATGAGATAGGAAGGGCACATGTATTTCTTTTTGGGTGACCGGATTACACTTTTTGGGTCACCGAACTGAGATTAGGGGCACATGCAACATAAATCCGGTGAACTTCGGTCGTCAGAATTATGGGCACATGCATAACGGTCACCAAACTTTTGATGATCGGAATTAGGGACACATGTGTCCTATTCACCTCATATTTTTTAATTAAATGTTTTGATTAATTTAATTACCTATACAAAATTTCATACGAATTATTTCAAGTAAGCTCGTGTATATAACCAAATAAACTTACGCAGCTTACGCATGATTGATTTACATTAAATTTGAATATATATATATATATATATATATACACGCATGATTAACATATATAACCATTGAGCAGAGCCTTCTAAATAATGCTCCAGTGCATGATTGACTTAATGAGCTATCTTCTTATATGACTAATCAACAACACATTATTGAACATCATGTGATTATGACTAATAAACAGCGCATGATTGAACATCATGTAATTAATCAGCATTATGTCACTAATGAGCAACATAACTAATGAGCAGCGCTATACATAGCCCTTCATCGTCGTTGTACATGAACAATGGACATAACATGACAATAAGCACTGGTATCAGCGATCAGTGAAGCTTCACCACCTGCGCCTCGCTGTCATAGGAATGCAGTGTCTTCCCAATGGTATAAAGTATGCAACAGCTAATTACGACCTGTGAGAGAAAAAAAAATGACGACTGTGAGTATACATAGCATGGCGTAGTTGCATTGATGACGTTAATCTTCACATACATTTCAAAAAAAATCACAAGTTCGAGACAAGTTAGTGAATTTATTTCTATTATTGTATTGAACTGATTCGTTGGGTGACCCGAACGAAAAAAAACTATCGGGTGACACTCCGTTCGGGTCACCCGATGGTTCACCGTACACCTTAGCACAATCTTTTGCCACACTTGCAAAAAGGCACGGTAGTCACCGAACTTCTGGCGACCGGGGGCTCATGTGCCCCCCGTAAGAGAGAGATTGGAGCCTCTTAACACCCACGGTTGCCAACGTGCAAAGAAGATGATGCAGAGCTTGCGCTGGGAGAGAGAGAGAGATATTAAGTCGGTGTAGTACAGAGCTAAAATCGGATCACAGCCATTGGAGATGTAATTGGAGCTGTGTGTGTGTGTGAGAGAGAGAGAGAGGGAGAGAGAGAGAGAGAGAGTGGTGAGAAACATATGAAAGTTGCACCGAGGGCGGTTGAGAGAGAAAGGTGAAAGGAGTTTGTAATACCTCTTATGCCAATTTCCTGTAAGGCCATGGAATATACTCAAGAGCAATAGGATACAATAAACAAATCGTGAGAATAACGGATCCTAACCTATACAATTGAATGATTTCTCAAGATTGATTGCTATGCAAAGAAAAATTTATGAGAATTTCTAGGAACAAATTACATTGACCTCTCAAAATCCACGTAAAAAATATGAAGCACGCATTGGAGACATAATCTTCTTGGCTCTCTGTTACAAACGAACTTTCTATAAGTTATTGCAATACCTTAATATCACCTTTAGAGTCCATAGTTAAGAAAAATAGGAAAGGAAATGAGAAATGACCTTCATGTTTAAAGAGTACCTATTGAACAATGCTTTTATGTGCTTATGATACAGAGTCGGACTTCTCATGAGTTGAGTAACTTTACGTGAAAAATAAGAATGAGCCGAAACATGCAAGGGAAATTTTTTAGCATAGATAGGAATACGTACGAATTAGAAATAAAAAGATCTTTTTCATATCATGAGTATGCTTTATTCATTTCAGAGGTACTATGAATTTTGATTATTCTAATGATGCCCCACCCCGTGGATCTCTTGTGGAACGCTTCTCCAAGTCTAGGTGGTTTCTCATGATCTTTACCTTTCGAGATATATATGAAGTGAAGTTGAAGATTTGAAGAGCAAAGTGAAGAATTATCACCTCATGGATCTTCTTGGTGCATCTACTCTCCAGGGACGGTTTTTGATTATATGAAGGGAAGTTGAAGATTTGAAAAGCAAAGTGAAGAATTATACCCCCCTGGATCTTGCTTATGGAACTTCTTTCCAGGTTGCGGTTGATGATTTCAGAGTTTATATGAAGTGAAGAAAGTGACTGAAGACTGAAGTAAAGAGTACCTCGTGGATCTCTTGTGGAACGCTTCTCCAGGTTGATGATTTCAGAGATAATATGAGGTCCAGGTTGCGATTGATTTTGGAGATATTATATGAAGTGATTGCGGGATTCTAAAGTAAAGAGAGAGAAAATCTTTTGCTGAGAAGACTTGAAGAGAAGCTTTGTTTGAAGACCGAAGATATAAAGAAAAGAAAAGTTCTAAAGACTACCGAGACTCGTGGGCACCTTCTCGCACTGTAGCGGGAGGCCTATGTTATACTCGGCCGATCCGCACTGTAGCGATGGCATATATTTGTATTCACCTGTTCCGCACTGTAGCGGATTTCTATATCACCGACGCGCACTGTAGCGGGCATCTTTGTATCATTTGAGATTTTATTGGAGGACTTCAGCATTGTATTATTTAGCTTGTTTGCACATCCATTCCGTGTTTCAACATCGTGTACCAGGATTCTTTCGCTCCCGAAGCCTACAGTCTTTCACGTACGCACGTTTGCTTGTCTCTTCCGAGAGGCTAGGGTCTGTATTACGAGGATCACCACACTAGAGAGTGAGAAGCTAGACAGTGGTGGCATATATTTGTATTCACCTGTTCCACACTGTAGCGGATTTCTGTATCATTGACCCGCACTGTAGCAGGCATCTTTATATCATTTCATATTTTATTGGAGGAATTTAAATCATTGTATCATTCAGCTTGTCTGAACATCGATTTCGTGTTTCAGCATCGTGTACCAGGATTCTTTCGCTCCGGATGCCTACGGTCTTCCGCGTATGCACGTTCGCCCATCTCTTTCGAGAGGCTAGGGTCTGTATTATGAGGATCACCACACCAGAGAGTGAGAGGGCGAGGCGCCCAGTGCGCAGACGCCGCTCGCCGGACAGTGGGAACTGCGCACACACAGGGCCTGATCCAACCCCGCACCGGTTCTTCCCATTCACCTGACCTCCTTCTTTCCGACAACGTGATGTTTCCTCACCTTCATCCACTTCATCATCAGTTCCACTAATAAATTTGTTGCACCTTCTAGTTGCTTTCCACCTCGTTCGTTGTGTAATTCTCCAAGAAGCTTCTGAATAAGCTCCTCTTGCTCACGCACCTTCTGCGTTAAACCTTCCATTGTTCTCAAGAATCGATTTTGCTCTGATACCACTTGTAGTGTTTCCTCAATAACAATATTATCCCCAATCACAATCTTTCGATCGCTCAAGAATAACAGAGGAGAGAAAAACACTGAGGTTGCACAAGATAAGAGAAAATCTAATGTGAAAGAGTAGAAAAGATATGACTCAGAGAAGAGGAATTCTGATATTATAGATGAGAATCAATGGTTACAATAGCTTTGGAAAATAGCTTCTTGACAAAGCCTCAACCTCCCGACCATCCCCGAGCTATCACAATCTCATTCACACTCACTCTCTCAATCACACTCTCACTTTCACTCTCAATCACAAGGTAATTCTCTGATTTCTATGCATCGTCTTTGTTGATGCATAGGTCTCCCTATAGCAGAGTTTGATCACCATCCAAAGAAGTGTGTGATCCACCAAATTTAGAAAAAGTCAAGTTTCTCCAAAACTTTTACAAAAATCCATGCGATCATAGTGTGCTTTCTTTTGCATACCTGTCAAAAATAGGCGAAAAACACCAAAAATATCCATAATTAGACATGGTGATATGTAAGCATCAGAGTCACGAACTCGAATAGAATTATAGAAGCCCTCTTTCTTTTAAGTGTTGGGAAACGGTATCGTCGAGATTTTCTCTCCTCTCCCATTCATGAAGGCCTACACAAAACACATTCGATGAAGGTAGTCAGAATTCCTTGAGAAGTCCAAGATGCATCAAGGATGTCAAAGGGAGTTCACATGCAAACTTTGGAAGAAATCAAGCAAATCCAGGGTAGTGGTCAAAGCTGGTCAAATTTTGGAAATTAGGGCAAAAATTTCAATATCTCCAAATCACATGAAAATTCATACACTTGTAAAGCCTATCCAAGGCAGTCTATAGCCCAAATTTCACATGTAAATGGATTTTCTAGCACATTGATATGCCATGTGCATTTTGTAAAAAATGTAATTTTTCCACTTAGATCCTACAAATATTGTATAGGAATTTTTGTTAGCCATATGCTTTGGCATGTATAAATATCATATGTGGCTACATATTTGTACAAATTTTCAAGGCTATCAGAGCTTCCTAGACACCTTAATGCCACCTTGCAAGCTTCCAAATGTAGTCAAACTTGTACAAGGGAGATTCGGATGGGAGTTTTTTCTGCATATTCCTAAAGGAGACCTTTCAAAACATATCCCTACAAATTTTCATCTTCATCAAAGGATATTTGAAGGGACAAAGAGCACAAAATCTAGTTTTCAAGGTCACCGTAGTTTCCTAGAATAAGAAAATTGAAGGCTTGAAGGGTTGCCACATGGCAAACAATGATTGAACCATGTTGTATGATCAAGATGAGCTCATATTCAAAGGTGGAGATGCACTAAAGCATAAAGCAAGGAGGATCCACGAGTTTTTTCATCTGATAAGCTTTTTTTGATGATCAAAGATCAATAATGCAGAGTTTGTCCAATAATAGTAGCTTATCTTATCCAAATGATGTCAGCACTAATCCAACATTCCAAAACAGCCCCAGATCCAATGGTGGAGAATGAAGGTGCCTATTTTCCTCCCCTTTGCCCTAGATATCATATAAAGAACCAATCCTAACCATCCATTTGATAAATCCAATGGTTGTAATCAAAAGAAATTGATCTTAGGGTTGAGAGTTGATTTCTCTAGATCCAAGGGCCCAAATTCATTCAAAAAACTATATAAACCCCCCTCCAAACTCCTAGAGCATCATTGTTGGGCATCCATAGGGTCCTTGCTAGCACATGGTTTCCTTGAGACGATCACCCTCAATTGAGCGTGTGAGGATCCAAGGTGGGCTAGTAAAAGCAGAGTTCCTAGATTCAATTTTTAGACTTCCTCTCTAGGATAGGCTCATAAACCCAGTTTCTCTTTCTTTGCTCACCCTCAGTGAAGTGCATGAGTGAGTTATATGTGTCTTAGACCTTCTTTAGAATCACATTAGATCCTAGAAAGACATAGGGTCAATGAAGTGGGACATATCCTCTTACGTGTGACATTCAGTTGAAGTGTCATGGTAGAATAGGCCAATTATGTGTGTTGCAGATCAAACTTTCTTAGCTAGTCAAATTATGTGTGCTGTGATGGTAGAATAGGCCAATTATGTGTGTCATGGTAGAATAGGCCAATTATGTGTGTCATGGTAGAATAGGCCAATTATGTGTGTCATGGTAGAATAGGCCAATTATGTGTGTCAGTTGAAAGATCAGTCTAGGTAGAATAGGCCAATTATGTGTGTTGCAGATCAAACTTTCTTAGCTAGTGAAAAAGTCAAAGACAAATGGAGCTCATATACTAGTAAGCCAAAATGTACTAATGCTGCACAATCAAAGATGGAAGACAAAGAGGACAAGAAAGAAGAAAAACAAAAATAGTCTTGTAAGTATGCTAAGGCAAATGATCATGTCATAAAGAGCTATCCTAAAGTGATTGCAACAGAGCCAAAGAAGAAAGAGGTTGGAATAGTTGTTGCAAAGGACTCTACACCTAAAACAAATTCTGCTAATCAAATTTAGAATGAAGAATGGGCATTTATTATTTTTTGCACTTATGACCCATCCCCTCATAAGTAATTTACGTCTGCAATAGACTCGAGCATTTGATACTTTGACACTGGTGCAACCAAACATATTACCATGCAAGATAGTTTCTTCACTTCACTTGAGCCTGCTCCTACAGGGAATATTGTCATGTGTTGACAACTCCTCTTATCCTATAATGGGAGCTGGAAAGATTATTCTGACTACTATTGATGGTAGTAATTTCACATTGTTAGATGCCTTATATGTTGAGATATCAAGCTCAACATGTGATGATCCAGGATGACATGTATCACTTTTTCATTTCTCTGACATGTGTAGTGGTTATGCCAGTATATGTCAGGGATACTTCATTGGGCTTTACTAGATTTATCTACTAAGAGTGATGGCACATTTGTTTCTTGCCAACTCACTCATTCACAAACATTAGGATTTTCCTTATGTACTTCTCTTTAAATATTGCACTGTTTGTATTGTTGTATTAGGTCATTCTTGTACATTCCTTTTATGTAATAGAAGAAGAAAAAGGAGATCATTCTTCTTTGCCTCAATCTGTGTGTGCTTCTCTTTGACTCTGAGAGTGTGTGCGGGCTCTCTTCCTTATCTCCATCATTAACTTCAACACCATCCAAGATTGTTTTGGTTCTCAAATTTGTCGATGATAGATGTATAATTCATGATCTCTTGAATGTTGATGTCATCATTACTTCTAGAATTGTATGTCGTGGGATGTATAAGCTCATAGGCTATGCAAAATCTCCTAATGATTGAACCTGTGCAATTCATGATTCTCAAGATATCTCAGATCCAAAGCCTTTGCATGCACACTTTGTTCATCTAAGTCTTGGCAGTTTGCTTTGCCTGCAAAAATCTAAAATGGTGTCCTATCTACTCAAACTAGAAGCACCATCCGAACATGTATGTGAATGATTTATCTTGGGCAAAATCTAGCATCCTTCCTTCCCAAAAATGGTTCAACTAGGTTGCACATAAATTGCATCTTGTTCATAGTGATGTTTGCTGAGGTGTTATGCTTTAAATAGTTCCTTGTTATGGCTGAAAATATGTCATCATGTAAAATGGGCACCCTCCATTTTTATTGGGGGGAAGGTACATTTCTTTTGAGTTTATGCATCTTTGGCTGAGCTTGGGATAAAGCATCAGTGTGCAATGTCATATACACTTCAAAAAAATAGAGTCTCTAAAATGAAGATAGGTCTCTCATGGAAATGGCAAGGTGTATGGTCAAAACTTAGGCTTTACCACATAGCTTATGGCTTGACTTGTTAGGCATGCAATATATGTACTTAACAAGTGTACCACCAAAACATTGTAGTATATCACTCCATACAAGGCTTGGTGTGGTTGCAAGCCATTTATTGCTCATCTATTGTTCTTGGTTGTGTGACATATGCATCGGCGCTTGGAGACAACATAGAGAATTGGATGATATAGCAGTGATTGATTTTTTTTGGATTATTGTTCAAAAAGCAAAGGCTATCATATGTATCATCCATAAAGTAAACACAAACTAGTTAGTCCTGATGTTGTTTTTGTGGAAGATGTAATTCTACCTTTACTTTCATGTGTCAAGGAGACATCTATTAGCTGAGAGTATGTGTATGACACCTTGTTGTCTCTTTTTGTAGGTGGATAGTCAAGTGATGGTCATAGTGAGGAAATTTCTCAGCCTTTACAAGTTTCAAATGATGATGCACATCATTCCATTTCTAATGTAGATTTACATGATGCACTTACTGATGAGAGGATTGATGTAGGAGAGGAAAAAACTATGCCCAAATGATTGCTACAAACTTTGAGAGATAGCAAGTTAGATGCATCTTTGTCATATCATACTCATTTAGGCTCTTATAATGCTTCTTTTGCATCATATGTTATGAAATGGTTTTCTCTAGTCTTTATGATGAGAATGAGTCTGTTTATTTTGTTGAAGCACAAAATTCAAAAAATTGGATGGCTGTTATGAATAGTCAAGATGACTACACTGCGGATGTGAAAAATCCTTTCTTGCATGGAGATCTTATAGAAGAGATCTATGTGGAACTAGAGGATTATGCAATTCTTGGCATAAAGGGTTTAGTTTGTAAGCTGAATAAGAGCTTACATGGACTTAAATAGTCCCCTAGACAATGGTACCAAAAGTTTTATGCTTTTATGAAGTCTCAAGGCTATTCTCAAAGCAGTAAGGATCATTATCTCTACACTAAGAGATGCTTAGATGGCACCTTGATATGCTTGATACTTTATATCAACAATATGTTGATTGTTGGGAAGTCCTCTGATGACTTGACATTGCTAAAAAAGAAGTTGAGGGAGACATTTGATATGAAGGATCTAGGGGATGCCAAACATATTCTTAGCATGCACATTACTTGTGATAGGAGCAAATGATGCATATACTTGTCTCAAAGTGGGTACACATCCAAAGTACTTCACAAGTTCAATATGCAAAGTGGAAAGGCATTGAGTACACCTTTACCAACATATGTGAAATTGAGAAAGGACAATGTCCCCAAATCAAATGAGGAAAAGGAATTCATAACCCAAATTCCCTATCAATCTACTACTTGTAGTCTTATGTATGCTATGGTAGCTATGAGAACAAACATTGCATTTTTAGTGGGAGTTATGAGTGGGATTTATGAGTTATGCTATCCTGAGAATCATGGATTGCACATGCTAAATCATTTATAGTTTTCACATAATTTATGAGCTTATACAACCCATGACATAGAATGAAGCAATAATAACATCACCATTTGAGAGATCATCAATTGTACATCTATCATCAGAAAATTTGACAACCAAGCCAATCTTAGCTAATGTACGCTAATGTTGAAAGTGATAATAGATTTTTCTTGATCCTCGGGATATATAAGGCATTTGACAATGTGAAAGAACTATCATCAGCAGTAGTCAAAACGATCTTTCCAACTCCCATTACATGATAAGAGGAGTTGTTCGCACATATGAGAGTATTCATTGCATGGGCAGGCTCAATTGAAGTGAAGAAACTGCACTTCAAGGTAATATGTTTGGTTGAACCACTATCAAAGTACCAAACATCTCATTCTATTACATACATACATTGCTCACAAGAAGATGGATCATAGATGCAAACAATAGTAAATTCACATTCTTCATTTTGAACAAGATTACGAGACTCTATTTTAGGTGTAGATGCTTCTGTAGGAACCATTCTAACTGCTTTCTTCTTTGCCTCCTTTGCCACCATAGGACAATTCTTTATGACATGATCATTTTCTTTAGAGTACTTTTCTTTTCTATTTTTTTTTCATCTTTGTCTTCTTTCTTTGATTATGAAGCATTCGCTAACTTTTTCTTACTAGTAGACAAGCCCCATTTACATTTACCCTTATGAATATATAAGAAAACTTGATTTGCAACATGCATAATGGACATGTTCTGAAGAGATTGATCTTCTTGTAGAAAAACAGATACTAACTCCAAATGTTAAGGCATTTGGTTTGCCTTTCATCATCAACCTAAAAGTAGAAGCAAAACTTTGATATGAATATGGAAGACCATTAAGAACAATCTTCACAAGTGATTTTATTTGGCAAGATTTCATCAGCAAAAATTAGTTGCTCCTTCAAATCTTTGATCTCTGTCAAAAAGCTTTCCATTGAGTCTCCTTCATTCATATGCTCATGTTCCAATTGTTTTCGAATTTAAACAACATGAGCCTTATTTCTTGCTTGGTATAATGTTGTAAGCGTATCCCAAGCATCTTTAGCTCTCTTGCAAGAGAAAATGTGAGGGATAATGGCATGTTTGACAGACAAAGCTATCAATGCATCTGTTTATGCATCTCTTCCATCATGAGGAAGTTGCTCTACAATAAGTGCAACAGGAACTGCAACATGACCAGAAAATTGAATTTCATCATCTTCAACACCATCTACATCACCTTCAATTACGATATATTGCAAGTGTAGTAGGAAGTTTTTCAACATCCTACACAATATTCCACAAGCCTTTTACTATCGATACATGATGCATCATGTATGCTGTTAGGCCGCCAGATTGGAATATGTAATTTTATTTTTCATAGTCGCACACACCAAAAAGGCGTAGCGAACAGATGTAACTCTTTCTTCATAAATGAAAAGGCAATCACGGTGATCTTTGGCGAGAGACGGGAATCGCCACACTGTCTGTCTGGGCGATCAGGCTGGGATGCTGTGTTGCAGAATTGCAAAAATACTGAGTATTGTATTCTGTTTGTTGAATTGCAGTAATTAATCATTAAACACAGTAATGCTACAATAACATTAATAAGTCTGTGCGAATTTGTAGTTGTTAATTCACGTGATAAGTGTACTGCGTCGTGATAATCTTTGATTGGAAAGACAGTTAACTACTTAGTTGAATGTTAAAATTGGGAAAATTAAACAAAGGGCCTCTGCACTGTCAGACCCCTATCCATCCCCAAGAACCCAGAACGAGATTAAAAGTGGCTTAACGGAAGCGCTTTTAACACTAGCGCCATCTATGGGAAGATGGAAACAGATTTGGAATAATCAGTAAGGGAAGAGCAGTACTCAAGGCAAGCAATGGAGAATAATAACCGTTAGTTGAAGAAGTGATATCTGTCGGTTACTCATTCCGGTGAGTCCTACCCAAAGTATAGGAGAGATCAACATCCCTGGGCAGTTCCAAAATTATTAGGGACACCCCCTGGTGGTAGAAGTACAGGACAGTTAAGTCCAGTTGCACAAGGATCAGAGCCAGTCAGTAGTGATTCCGGTACTAGTTCGGTAGCACATGATGAGATTCCGATGAATTCCGGTGTGAGTCTAGTACTTGTTGAAGAAAGTTCGGCGACTTCTGGTTGTACAGAGACATAGTGCGGAATTAGTTCTACACTATCTGGTCGAAATTGGGCCATTTCGGGTGATAGGTTCACGCTACCAGGTGAGCACGTTTCCGATGAAAGGGTAGCCTGGTTCGGTGAGACTTTGGCAAGTCTGGTGACAGGTTCGCCCTACCAGGTGAGCACGTTTTCGGTGAAAGGGTAGCCTGGTTCGGTGAGACTTTGGCAAGTTTCGATGGAAGTTCGGTACCACTTGGTGGTAATTTGAAATTTTTCGGTGATACTGTGGTGCTGCTTGGTGGACACTTATTACGTTCACCACTTTTCGGTACAAGTCTACCTAATTTCGACACCAAAGTTGAGGAAAGGCTGCTAGACTTGGAATTCATGAATCGGTTCGACGACATTTTTGGACCGGAAGGTGAGCAGGCTAACCATATAGACTCGTAAAATCAAGAGATACCTCCTAAAAATTCAGGTAACAACAACACCAGCAACAGTAGCACCATGAGTGGCTCACATCAACAGCAACAAACACCGCCACAGCCACAACCACAATTTTAGCAGCAACAACAACAGCAGCCACAACCGATTGTTCGAATGCAACCGGTTCCAACCGGAGTGACCTACACAAAATTCGGTGGATTTCCGGGGGATGACCCCGATGCACATGTTCGCACATTTGAAATCAGTTATGCCGTGTTGAATCACCCACAAGATCTGGCGTATAAGGCCATCATGTTTCAGGCCATGCTGGTTAATGAAGCAGCAAGGTGGCTGATAGACTATGATATTAATCATTTTGGTAATTATGATGATGTGAGGGATGCATTCCTGCAGAGGTTTCCTTTGAAGAAGAACCCTGTAGAAATTTTTGACTATTTGCAGAACAATCGGCAGAAACCACACCAGAGTGTCTAGGAGTATGCAACACTGTTCAGAACTCACTTGAGGCAGCTGCCATCGGCGCATGCCAACCTGCCAGATGATGTCATAACACAATGGTTTATCAACGGCTTGAATCCACAATTAAAACAAATCATGATCATTCGCTATGTGGGCGGAATAACATTGGACGCTGTTATAGCAATGGCCTTACAGTTGGAGCACAAGGTTGGAGGTTTTATAGAAGATCTGGAATGGTTGAAAGCAAGTAAGAACGTGGCCGAGGATCCGTCCAAACAAGTGTATTGTACTAAGTGTAAGAATCCCGGTCACACCAATTCCACATGTGCGCTCAACCAAATGTATTATGCCATTTGTAATATGACGGGTCACTCAACAGAAACTTGTGCATACAATGCAAAGGTGCAGGGTAGAACAATAGTAAACGCCATAATACAAGAGCAGGGCCAGCCATCAACCCATTATGTGCCGCCATAGTTGCGAACCAACCAGCAACAAGGATATAGGAACTACCGGGGTCAGCGTAACAACAATTTCAATCCAAATCAATGGCAGGCAGGTACATTGGCTGAAGGTACCTCTCTCCCACCCCCTCGATGTCATTTCTATGGCGAGGTTGGGCATATTCATAGATTTTGTAAAGAAGCCGTAGAGTACGACAAAAGAAAGAAGGAAAGACAAAATCCGATGACAAATATGGTTTATATTTCCCCAATTGAGTCACAAGCAGCCGTAGTTCAGACAAGATCGGGTAAATAGTTGCAACTAGCAGCTGAGGTTTTTGAGCCCGGAATTCGTGAGCAGCATTGGATGTTTGCAAAGGCTAGTCAATGGACAACTAAGGAGCCGACTGTGTTCCCTGACCCAGTTCAGGTAACTCAGCCTTCTCTTCCAAATGCAAGAGTGAATACACAAAATTCCGGCCCGGCGACATTAGAATCACCACCAGAGGGAGTGATAACCACAACACAAACAGACCAGCTATGGGACGTTATATCTAAGGCTTCAATCACACTCCCTCTGGGATAGTTGCTCGCCCTAGTTCTGGGTGTAAGACAGCAATTCCAACAGCAGGTCAGCCCCGGACCTTCATGTACTCCGGCGACTGTGACCATACAACCAGAGATGGATCCTACGGTGGATCATTCAGTACCGTTGATCATCATCTGGTATAAAAACCAGAAGATCAAACAAGTTTTAATTGATGGCGGGTCGGGTGTGAATATTGCAACAGCCGCACTCTGTAAGAAACTGGGTTGGACCCAAATTGAATCAGTGAAGTTCTTTGTGCGAATGGTGGACCAATCCAGAGTCCATCCGGTGGGCCTAGTACGTAACATTCCGATAACCTTGTAGGGAACTACATTTAAAATGACTTTTGTAGTCCTAGAGTTACTTGAATCTAGCCTCGACTACAACTTACTTTTCGGTCGACCATGGCTAAGGCAAGCCAAAGTCGTACAGGATTGGTCAGCTCAAGAGTTAATTTTTAAAGACAATCACTGGAAATATGTAGTTACATTGGATGCTATGCAACCCTGTGATCTACACGCACGACCATATGTAGCAGAGCAAGTCCATATGTTGGATGGGCTATCTGATGATGAGGAGGAGGCTTTCCTTAAGACTCACCTTACTTGACAATGTTTATGCAAGTTTATTTGGATGATTTTTCATTGTTTGGCGACACTTCAACACACCTGTATCATTTACGGTGTTGCTTTGAAAAGTGCTAGGAGTATCGATTATGTTTGAATCCTACCAAATCGGTTTTTGCGGTCTCCTGTGGAAAGCTGCTTGGTCATATCATCTCTAAACAAGGAATACAGGTAGATCCTGATAAAGTAGCAGCCGTCTTGGAGGCACCGGTCCCAAGAGACACCGAAAGAAGTTATGCGGTTCTTTGGCCAGATCCGGTGGCATGGCAAACATTTACGGTGGTTGGCTCATTTAGCGACACCACTTAACCGACTTATGACCAGCACTCCGTGGAAGTATGAATGGACTAAGGAGTGTCAAATGGCATTTGATCGTTTGAAGGTCTTATTGATGCAGGCTCCGATCCTGCAACAACCTGATTGGGAACGCCCCTTCCATGTCTTTGTGGATGCGTCGGACATAGCAATTGGCAGTGTGCTAATGCAACAAACCATAAAATGGTTTCGGCCTGTGTATTATGCGAGTCGCCGATTAGCTCCTGCAGAGAGAAATTACTCTATGACAAAACGAGAGTGTCTTGGTTTGGTATACTTTGTTAAGAAATTTCGGCATTACTTGCTGGGATGCAGATTCACTTTCCATGTGGATCATGCCACACTATTGTATTTGGTTCGCCAACAACACTTAGGTGGTAGACTTGCTAGATGGGTTTTACTACTACAGGAGTTTGATTATGAAGTTATTCACCGACCAGGTACGGCACATGTCTTGGCGGACTTTTTATCTCGACTGGATTCCGGTGAGTTTCCGGTAGGTGTTGATGACACAACGCCAGCTATTTACGTCACCAAGGCAACTTCTGAAGAATCTGCAGAACAACCTGTTGCGCCTACATACTATGATATGTTAATGATTTTTCTCACTGATGGTTGTCTTCCACTTAATACTCCCACTACTCTGCACCGAAAAATTGCAGTTTACAGTCGACGATTCCAGTTGATTGTGGGTCAACTATATTACATCGATCCGACTGGTTTCCTACTCAGATGCATCCCTCCACATGAAGCGGCATCAGTTATTGCCATGGCTCACTCATCACCCCCTGGAGGATACTTCGCAGCTGATCTCACTCATCGTAAAATCCTACAAAGCGGGCTATGGTGGCCTACCATGTACAGAGATGTTATTCAATATGTGCAGCAGTGTGATGTCTGTCAACGGTCTGGACAGCCCTTGCAGCGACACTTCTTTCCCCTTCAACCTATCTTACCTCTGGAGCCCTTTCAGAAGTGGGGCTTAGATTTCATTGTCCCAATTACACCCCCAGCTACCCTCACCAACAACCGATATATTTTGACCTGTACGGCTTATGCCACTCAGTGGGCGGAAGCTTGGGCTTTACGATCTGCCACAGCTATTTTGGTGGCCAAATGTTTGATGAAGGATGTCTTCCCTCGATATGGATTACCTCTGGAAATAGTGATGGACCAAGGTACACATTTCGCAAATACCTTAATGAAGGTGCTGACTCAAACTTTCTAGATTGTACACAAATTCAGCTCACCTTACTATCCACGTGCCAATGGTCTGGCTGAGAGTACCAATAAGACTCTATTGAATATGCTCCGGAAATTGATCTTGGATTGTCCGGAATGATGGGACCAACTTTTACCTACAGTTTTGTGGGTTTACCGGACCACGTACAAAGTGGCAACCAAAACGACTCCGTTTAAACTTGCCTATGGACTAGAAGCTATTGCGCCAATGGAAGTGGTGGTGCCGAGCCTCCGAGTCGCCTTATCTCAGAAATTGTTGTCGGAAGAATCTTTTCCATTCTGGTTGGATGTGCTAAGATCGTTGGATGAATAACGTTGGGAAAGCTTCATGATTCTTCAAGAACACCAACTGCTGACGTCCAAGCAGATGCAGGCACGCTCCAAGCTGATGCCGTCATAGTCCAAGCAGATGCAGTCACACATCTGACTGAACATGCCGAGAAAGTTCCTGACGCTGCTATGAACGAAATTCAGACTGAGACCGAAATAGTATTGGCATCAACCAACCTTCTTCCTCTTCCTTCTCCCCTATCATTCCTGATGCTGCTGAAATTCTTTCCGGTGGCCCTTCAACTGTTGTTCGCGAGGCCTCAACCCTTCCGTTATCCTCTCCAGATTACTCTCCACTATCCTTCCCTCATTTGCTGACGGCCTCGTCATCACAACTTCCCCCTTCCCTTCCTCCTCCGACAGTAATGTTCACCGAATTGGAGTCTATGGGTTTTCTTATACAATTTTCCCAGCAATTACCCCTCCAGATGAAGATAGCAACTCAGAACATCCAGCACGAGTTGTAGAGTAAAGTTGATTTGCTCGAAGCAGACATTGCTCCACTCCAGGAAGAAACCATTGTGGTCAAAGCCGAGAATCACACACTCCAGCTTGAGCTCCAGCAACTTCAAGCACAATTAGCAGAAAGGGACAATATGATTGCCCAACAGGATAGCACGCTTGCGAAATTACAGGAAAAGACTGTCCTTCTTGCTGATTGTGAGGAAGAGATTTCTCAATTGAAGCAGCTGGTACAAGATAAAGAAGATGCTCGCATTGCGCTTGGCAATTTACTGGAAGAAACACGTGCGAACCTTGAGATGGTGACACAGAAAGGACAAGAAATGGCTGACTTGGCCATGTAGAACACTGAAGAACTCAAGACAGTGTCTGCCGAACTCTTTCAGAAGAGTCATGACTTGGAAGCACAGACAGGCCGGATGCTTCAGATAAAGAAAGAGTTGGAAGGTATTATGAAAGAGAGAGATGCCTATTATAAAACTATCCAGTATCAAGCTCAGGACCTGGAACGACGTGAGAAGAAATTAGGCATTCAGGCTGATCAGCTTGCGAGAATTGATGCAAAGATCGCTAATGTGAAGCAGGAAAGAGTTGTTGCACTAGCTAACGATTTTTATCTTTTGGAAACATTTTTGCAGACGCAGGCAGAACTGCTGATGAGTCAAGTTGTTGCTGTTAGTTTGGTTCGAACTAATGCACAACTGGTTGAGCCGGACATTTTGAAGACTATGCTGGACTCATTGAAGTAGAAGATCACTCGCACTTTTAAACTAGCCAGATCTCTATATATACAAGGCATTATTGATGAGCCTTGATTGTATTTTCCTTTTTGGGTTCGAGTCCACCGTGCGTGCCAGTGTTAGGCCGCCAGATTGGAATATGTAATTTTATTTTTCATAGTCTCATGCACCGAAAAGGCATAGCGAACAGATGTAACTCTTTATTCATTAATGAAAAGGCAATCACGGTGATCTTCGGCGAGAGACGGGAATCGCCAGACTGTCTATCTGGGCGACCGGGCTGGGGTGCTGTGTTGCAGAATTGCAGAAATACTGAGTATTGTATTCTGTTTGTTGAATTGCAGTAATTAATCATTAAACACAGTAATGCTACGATAACATTAATAAATCTGTGCGATTTCGTAGTTGTTAATTCGCGTGATAAGTGTACTGCGTCGTGATAATCTTCGATTGGAAAGCCAGTTAACTACTTAGTTGAATGTTAAATTTGGGAAAATTAAACAAAGGGCCTCTGCATTGTCAGACCCCCTATCCATCCCCAAGAACCCAGAACGAGATTAAAAGTGGCTTAACGGAAGCGCTTTTAACAATGCCCATGATGGGTAATTCATACTATCCAACTTATCCTCGACAAGCAACATGTAATGACTTTGACCAGTTAAACTAGTTATAACCGAGATGTCACCTTGCCGAACCCCTGCTTTGTGGGATATGAGAGATCACCCAAGTACTATGCCCATTCACTTGTACATTTACACTTTCAAAGTTAAAATTGGAGGAGTAGGCACTCGTCAAACCTCCATTAAAAAAAAAAATAAAAAAATTTCTCATGCTGTGTTACTACAAGGATGCAATCTAGAAGATGACAACGGAATTGTTTGAACTATGCATAGAATTTGTGAAATGTATCTTTTGATCTCTAAGAGCAACTCGTTTGGGTTTTTAAAGCGCTTCCAAGAGTTGCCTTTCCCCTACAGTATACACACGTATATCCCCCCCCCCCCCCCCCCCCCCCCGAAAAAAAAAAAAAAATCTATATATTCAATGAAAAATAGAACTCGAGTCTCCGATCCATCTAGGAAAAAAAAAAAATTAAAAATCATGTGACGATTAATGCCGTCTCGACTGGAACACTTCCCAGTGTATCAGCGGAGTAAGCTCTGTCGTTCAGAATGGCGTCTCTGGATTCCTCTTGTCGCTGCTTATATTCCTCGACGGATGAGGGACGCTTAGCCCCTATTCCCAAGCCTGCGGTCTTCGCCTGCTTTAGGAGATGGAAGCCCCCTGCCTGTTTTCTGTTTAATCATCAGCAGCCTGACACTGCTCGAGGTGAGGGGATCTCTCAACAAGCTTTGCGTGTGCTGTCAAGCCTTCTGTATCGTCCGGGAAATTAAATTTTCATCCGTTCTTTCTTTTGGGTATTTCAGAACCGTCATCATGCAAGAGATGGCCTCGTGACCTGCTGTTGGATTTGTCACCTTGCAGCAGGTGGCCTCGTGACAAGGCGGATAAACTTATTCAAGAAGGTGATTTCTCATGGAAATTGTTTTTTACTTCCGTTCTTGTGTTTCAATCCGTCTCGTGTCAATATCGCTTTTATGTAGGTTGAAAATGGAGTTTTTCTCCGTTGCTCATCGTCATATGTGCTGCACTCTGAGCTTCTGCAGAAGAGTTGTCAGATATTTAGCTCAATATGATTTATTTGAGCAAAAGTTTAGGTGCTTGCTGCACGAGCGCATGAATTTATTGTAGATGAAGAAGTCAGATTGGATGTTTAGACGAGGATCTCTCCTCTGTCCCTTTCTCAATATTTGGCTGCATTGGCTCTTTTTGCCGTTATCATTTCGTGAATCTTTCTCTTGCTGAAAATTTCGTATCCTTTCTCCGATATTTACTTAATTTCTGTGTATGGCTTTCAACTTGTAGTATTCCAATTGCAGCGATGGAGCATGTGGGCCAATAAGGTGACCAAACAAGTAAGTCAACAAGGTGAACTCCTGTTTGGCTAAAATAATCAGAGTGTTAGCTGTGACGCTTTTCTACTTCTGAAATTAAGTTTTCCTATATTTAGAGGAAATTTTTGTTGTACAGACTTTGATTATGGCTGTCCTTCAAATCAAGAATGGAAAGTGATAGAGAATGTTGACTCAGACGACAGAATGATACTATCACTGGTGAGGGACTGCCACAATGTAACACAATGCAATATTATTCATGCATTCTTGATCAAGCAGGGATTTATTCTGGATGCTATCCTTGGAAGCAGTCTTGTGGATGCATACGCAAAGTGTGGCAACCTTGAGTATGCATGTATGGTCTTCCTCAGATTAACACAACAAGATGTGGTGACATGGACAGCACTGATTATGGGTCATGCTCTTCATGGCCTTTTTGAAGAGGCATTACAGCTTTTTGACTCGATGCAGCAGATGAGCATAGAGCCGAATGAGGTAACTTATCTCTGTTTGATCAAAGCATGCTCTGTTGCTGGAGCCTTGGCTGAAGGCAAGCACATACATGTTCACCTAGCAAGCAAAGGACTTGATTCGAATTCCTTGATTGGGAACTCTCTGTGCGACATGTACATGAAATGTGGGAGTGTGGAAGAGGGAACTGTGGTCTTTCGAAAGCTCCCTTCCCATGATGTAGTGGCGTGGAATATACTCATTGGAGGTCATGCACAGTTCGGGGATGGATATGAAGCACTTAAACTTTTTCAACAATTTCAGGATTCTAATGTGGAACCGAATGAAACTACCTTTGTTTCAGTTCTTCAAGCATGTGCAAACATTGGAGCCATTGGAGATGGTGAGCATGCTCACAAAATGATTCTCGAAGGTGGTTTTACTTCAAACATTTACGTCGGAAACTCTCTTGTACATATGTATATCTGTTGCAGGATGCTTGAAGAAGCTTCTCTCATATTTTGGGCTTTACCAAATCGGGACCTGATCACGTGGAACACATTGATATCAGGGCTTTCACAGCACCAGCTCGCTACTAAGGTCTTTGAATTGTACAATCAAATGCAAGAGTCTGAGTTGGCCCCCAATGATGTTACATTCACGGCCATACTTCAGGCCTGCTCTAGCAAAGAGTCACTTGAAAATGGCATGCAAGCCCATTCTGATATTTTGAAAGCAGGGTATGAATCCAACATGAAAGTCAGTAGGTCTCTCATTTCAATGTATGTGAAATGTGGAAGTGTCGAGGATGTCAAAGCCATAGTTTGTACATTGCCTCAGGGAAACACATTTGTGTGGAACTCTGTTCTTACATGTGTCTTACAACATGGAAACATTCAGGAATCTCTCTCCTTTTTCTGGGAAATGCGTCAGGAAGGCATTGAACTGATGGAAGCTACGTGTATTTCCCTCTTCGAAGCGTGTAGCAGCAGCAAAGATTTATGGTTTCTCATGGAAATTCATGCCTACGCTGTTGAATGTGGCTTGGAGGGTAGAATAAATATCACGAATGCAATGATCGGATCCTACTCAAAGATAGCTGGATCAAGGGATCTTTTTCATCTGTTCAATAGGCTGCCTTGTCGAGATGCAGACTCATGGATTGTCATACTTCAAGCATGTATGGAGGAGAGGCGGGTTGTTGGAAGGCTTGATCTTCTTGATCAAATGATGCAAGAAATTGTAGGGCCAGACTTATCAACCTTCCTCAGCATTATGGGAGTGTGCTCTAATGCTGGAAGCTTGATTTATGGCATGCAGACACATATGTACATTGTAAAGTTTGGATTTGACACTGATGGAATTATTGGGAATTCTCTTATCCACATGTATATGCAATGTGGGGCTTGCTATCACTCAGTCATGGTCTTTGATAATTTGAAGGTTCAGGACATTGTATCATGGAATGCTTTGCTGACAGGTTTTGTTAACTGTGAGCTCTTTGAGGAGGCATTACAGATATTCAACCACATGCAACGCCATGGTATAGAATCTGATCAAGTTACATATGTTAGTGTGTTTCAAGCATGTGCCAATCTGACAGCTATTGATTTTGGACACCTTGTACACACATCAATTGTGAAGTGTGGAACTGATTTGGGTTTAAAAGCCTCTAATAGTTTGATTGATATGTATGCAAAGTGTAACAGAAGTCTTGATGCTGCATCTATTTTCCTGACATTGGAAGAACGTGATGTGGCATCTTGGAATGTGTTAATAAGTGCTGCTGCAAAAGAGGGCCATCCTGAGCAGGCCTTTCACTTATTTGATTGGATGCAAGCAGATAATTTTGAGCCGAATGATGTGACTTGTGCATCTGTTCTCCATTCATGCTCAATGACAGCTGATCTGAAGAGAGGTATGCAGGTTCATATAATGGCTGTGAAAAAAGGCTATGATTTAGACACCTTTGTTGGAATCAGCCTCATTGACATGTATGGAAAGTGTAATTGCCTTCAGGATGCAAAACATATCTTTGGATGCCTGCCGGAGAAAATTCCAATTGCTTGGAATGCTATGATTGCAGGGTATATCCAGAACTCACAACTTCAGGAGGCCACTGGTTTGTTTCAAATGATGCAAAGTGAGGGTGTGGTAGCAACATACACTACATTCCTTTGCATGCTGCAGGTCTTCTCGGGGCTAGAGTCAATAAATGATGCAAGAAATCTACATGCCCTTATTATTGGAAGTGGTTTGCTGGATTCCAAAATAAGCAGTCTGCTTATCAATATGTATGGCAGATGCTGGCATCTGGAGACTGCTGGAATGGTTTTCAACTCTTCTCATGATCAAGATGTGGTCTTGTGGAATGCTTTGATAGCCAGTAGATTCCACAGTGGTCAAGCCAGGGAGGCCTTGCAGTTATTCAAGCAAATGTTATTGGGTCCTGTCGTTCCTGATCAGGTCATGTTTATCTTGGGCTTAAAGGTCTGCTCAAGTCTTGCTGCCCTGGAACAAGGGAAGGAGATCTACTCTCTCATTATACAGAGTGGATTAGATTTAGAACTAGATATTGGAAATTGTCTAATTGACATGTATGCCAGTTGTGGAAGCCTTGAAGATGCAAGAGTTTTATTTCACAGATTGCCTGAAAAAGACCTTGTAACATGGAGCACAATGATTTCGGGCTATGCTAAACATAATAAATACTCCTCAGCTTCAAGTTGTTTTGAAGATATGCAAAAAGAATGCCTGGCACTTGATGATACAGCTTATCTATGCATGCTGTCAGCTTGCAATAATGCTGGCCTTGTGGATGATGGTGTATGTTATTTTAAAAAAATGAGGGACGAATCTGGCCTTGAGCCCACCAGACAGCATCATAACGTCATGGTCGATCTGCTAGGCCGTAATGGCTATATTGAAGAGGCTAAAGACTTGCTTGATACTTTACCCTATGTTACTGATATTGTGGCTTGGACTTCTTTGCTCGGAGCTTGTGAGCATCAGAGGAATTTGAGTCTTGCTCAACAATGCTTTCAGCATATGAATGATAAAGATGCTGCGGCATATGTGCATATGTCCAATTTGTATACCCATCTGGGAATGCAAGTCAATTCTGAGGAAGTTGAACGGGGGAGAAAGAGTAATTCAAGCTGGAAAATGCCGGGAAGGGCTTCAATTGAGGTAAATGGTTGTGTGCATGAGTTTGCGGTTGGGGATAATAGCCATCCTAATTCAAAGGATATATATGCAAAGTTGAAATCACTAAGGATGCAGACTGTTTTTAGTCGTGTTCCTCGACTGAAACAAATTCAAGGCTTGTCCCCAGCTCAAGAAATAAATGATGTTTCTTGTGGGCATTGTGAAAAATTAGCAGTAGTGTTTGGGCTGTTGAGCTTGCCTGAAGGAACAACCATACGCATAGCAAAAAATCTGAGAGTATGCCAAGATTGCCATCATTTTATGAAGACGGTTTCTAGAAAGGAATGCAGGGAAATCATCATAATCGACACAAAATATGTTCATCATTTTAAGGATGGTGTTTGTGGCTGCAGTGGACCTGGCTAATGGACAGTGAACTTGTTTATGTTGTGACCTGTGGATACTTCCAGATGTTAATTGATGGGTATGCAACCATTTTCCAAAATTGATCATTATGTGCTTCTCTGTATAGTCAACATGTATCCTGTATACAAAGCATTCCCTGCAAGACAAGGAAGGACTGGTGATGTGCTCTCAGTTCAAGTTTGATGTAAATGTACTTACCATTCATTGTACCTATACAGGCGCTTGTAAATACTGTAATATATTTATTTTTTTGAAGCTTATAATGAAAGTATTCTTTGGGACACGTTGGCTGAAAAAGTAAGGGAACTGGTTTGTGCAGGAAACGTTATTCGTGAAGCCGAGAAACTGTGTGATTGGTGGTGATAGACTATAGTTGGATGTATGAGTATGGCTATCTGTATAGTTGAAGGATGGGGCCCATGATAAGAGAAAAGTAAAAGAAGAGAGCATTTGGGCGCTAAGCTTCAATTCAAGATTCCAATGATCATTGAAAGAACTACAGAACCTTTGACTGTAGCTATTTCCACTTCACATAGTTTGGTTGTGCCAGACTTCCTTCTCTAAACTCAGTCCTTCCATACATTTGATGCTCTGGGTGTTCAGCAGGTATATAGTCAGAAGATTTCTATTGGTGGTGAAGCTATGCAACATTTTCTGTTTTTTCTTTATGTATTGATTTATCTTCATTCTTAGCAGCAAAGCAGGCCTTCACTTTCTTATATGATGGTGGTTAACTTGTCGCTCTCTTAAAAGTTCAATTACGTGAGTCATTTTTGTAGAGAGTACACATGCAGAAGCTAAAATGAAATAGACAACGTACTTACAAAATATAAATGAGTGTGAGACTCAAAAGTGAAGAGACCATGAAACGGAAAACTCACATATGGATTGGAGTGATTTTGCCAAGAGCATGAGGTGAGCTTTTCAGCTTTTAAAATCAAGTATAGAGTGGAGGAGAGGCCCTCTTTATATAGATTCGGAACAGGTTAAAATACATTATGTGTGGTAATTTTTGTTGAAGGAGAATGAATACAATGTAAACGCAAATGGCAAGGTATTTCAAACACAAAAAAAAAAATACAAAATGGATATGGTGTCGTAGAGAATGCAATCTCTACATCTTTCAAGTACTGTATATGGTCGACAACATTTCTAAAGAAAACACATGGAAATTGGCACATCTCTTTGCTGGAAATGAAGGGATATGTACACACATAAAAGATGAGAGAAATCTTTGGAAATCAAGTGGACGGGTCACGGTCTTGTCCTCGGGAAGGTGGGAAGAGCCGATTCTGAGTGATACTTTGAGGCAAAACTTCATGCAGTAAAGGGTTTGGTTCAGAACCTTCAGAACTTCATCAGCTACTATCATCCCAAGCCCCTGCTCAGGAGAACCTTGGTTGTGCTGAACTTGTGAGGACTTGAAAGGAGCTCATAAACGAAGGAGGATCTTACGAGTTGGAATTATTTTTCTTTCTCTATAATATCAGGGGAATCGGGGAACCTAATCAGAAATGCTGATCGAGGTCTTTGCTCATCTAAGGTTGTATGAGCACACACTAGTTGCCTTCGGACTTGAAAGGATTTTTCTTGATTGTTTAATCAGAAAGCTTGATGAAAGACGTGACAAGCAGCAACTTAGTTTTTGTGCTATATCAGCTCCAATCATGAGGCTTACACAAAATGGCGCTAATAATTCGAAATAAAGCTAAGCACATATATTTTTTATTGGCACAACCTCTCCGTGTTCAACATTGGTGTGTAATCTGAGACAAAGGAACAGTGATCAGATTAGAGAGGAGCTTGCGTGTTAGGAATGCCAACAAACTCCAACTTTATGCTAACAACTTTATAGACGTGCAACAATTAAAGCACGATACTGGTGGTTATTTGTTTAACAAACTTTTTAATGGCCCAAAATAGGAGGAAGATACGTTGCTGATCATGCACTCATCCGTATTTTTTTTGAACCACTACTTTAGCTAACCAATGCTAAACTTGGAGAAGAGGGCTATAAAAAGGAGTTTTGTTGAGGAATCCAAAAAGGGGGAAAAAAGAGCTCGGGTTTAGTCATCGATTACCATTGACAGTACGGACGGATTACTGCTGAAGTGATGTGCAATGAGTATTGCTTGAGCTTTTAGCACTGAACAGACTGGGCTTTAGGAATCTGGGAGGAGATGTCTGCTTGCTGTTATTGAAGAAGGAAAGGTGCTGTAAGAGGTGGTTTCAGTCACAACACTCAGATCAAGTTGCCATGTCAGGAGGCTGCAACATCTGAGAGGCGTCGAATGATGATCTTGACGCTAATAGATGGATAACAGGATCGGTCCAAAGAGACAAAGATTGAAAGAATTACATTGCTTGTTGTTTGGCGGAAGGAGGAAAAATCTGAAATCATTAAGCAATTTTCGGGAGTATTGTTCATCATCATGGAAAACAATGTTAAGAGATCGCTTATCTGAAAACAATGTTAAGAGATCGCTTAATTTTAAGAAACCCTTGATGGATGCATTCCTTGAATCCCTTCACTCCGAAATAGAGATAGGACTAGAAATCATTTCTTAGACGCTTTCTCTCTAGCTCCATTTTAGAGAGGTTGGATGTTCTAGAGGTCCAACAAGTGATGGTATGAAATTGGAGGTAGAGCTTTCGTGAATATGTTCACCAAGTTTTGAGAGGTAGAGTGTTCTGAAGTAATCTTTTGAGATAGGATATTCTCATAGACAAAGTGGTATTGGATCTCGATGTACTTTGTTGAAAGATTGGATTCTTGGCAATCATCAAGGTTGACTGACTAATGGTGGGGATGCATGGAGGAATATCTTGCAAATTACCAATGTCAAATAATAATCGTTTAAGTTATATGACCACACATGCTACAAAACAAGATGTCCGGGACTTGGCCTAAGTGGATGATAGTGTTGGTGCAAGACAATCACCAATATTAATTGATGATTTGGACAAGTTTTGAAATCAAAAAGTAAAGCAAAGATCAAACTTTGAGCCTTGAAGATGAGTGCATGATCAGAAGATGTATATACATGTATACTACTCTTGTAATTAGTCCATAAAAACTTTGTATCCATGGTGATTTGGGATGTAAATGTCTATATATACTTGAATATAGATGTAATATGTGAGAGATGATGAATGACGAAAATTAGAAGTCATTAGAAGCCTTAGAAAGTGAGAAGAATGTGATCCATCCATTAGATGTACATTTTCTCTGAATAGAAAAGAATTTAAAAAGTTGTGCCTCGATCTTTTGCTCAGTGCTCCTTCTGTGTTTATCTTCTTGAGGAATGCTTTTGTACAAGTCTAATTCTATAGTTGATTGACCTCTGTACAAGTTTTGAGAGACTAATTATAATCACGCTTAGAGAATTGAAAATAGGAACATTTAAATGTGTAAATGTGAAGAAGTGAAGACAGAAACATGCGCAATCTGGTGGTCAAAGTCTTGATAAAATCTCACTCCACAATGTAAAGTTTTGAGCAACTAAGCACTCAATCTTTAAATTGAAAGGTAAGCCACTTGTGACTAAAAGCATTTGAATAAACGGGATCTAGTTTGGGAGAACCATGCATTAGAAGTTGCAGGTGTCAAAGTCGACTACACAGAAGAACAGTTTGAGATATAGGTGCATTGTTTGGAGGAAATCTCAAGTTCTATTGATTTTTTGGAAGAGATTTAACTTGGAAAAGGTGCTCAAACCTTAGATGTCACGTTGTATAAAGCTTCATTGAAAACTTTGCACATCTGATCAGTCAATGAGTGAATTAAGTGCAGCAGGTTTTTCTGTGTAATGAGTTTCTTCACAATTGACTCAAATCTTGATAATTTGGCAATAGATTTTCAAAATTGGTTATGTTTATGAGTTTCTCTTGGTATAGAGGTGCTCTAACACCAAGGATAACTTGTTCTCTTGGAGATTAATCATCTCTATCAGTGGTATCAGAGCAGAAATCATCAAATTTGAAGAAAAGGAGGACCTTGACTATTGCAGATATACAAAAATCAATCTTTTGAAGGTTCAAAAGGTGAAATTTTGAAGTGAAAGCTAGAGAAGGAGGCCCTGAAAGCTATCATGAGGATTAAAAAGAACTATATTCGAATTAAAGGTACATTCATTATTCACAAAGCTTGAAGAATTTATTACACAAGTGAAGAAAGGATGATTGATTCTCTTAAGATAGAAAAATTGAATAGAGAAAACTATCCTGCTTCGTCAATGAGGATGGAAGCTCATCTTATGAGCAAGGATCTGATAGGATACATCACAAGTGAAGAAGAAAAACCAGAATTTAAGGATCCTGGTGTTCCAACTAGGGAAGAGCTCTCAGATTTGAAGACATGGATGAAGAAGGATGCTCTAGCAAGGAGCATTATCTACGTGGGAGTCAATGATTACTTGCTACCTCACATTAGAGGACTTGAAAGTGCAAGTGACATATGGAATGCTTTGGAGGAGCATTTCCAAAACACTACAAAGTCAAGGAAGGCATCTTTACGAGCATAGTTCACCACATTCAAGAAGAAGGCTTCTCAATCCATTTCTGATTATGTAGCAAGGATGAAGGATATTGCAGATGCATTAGGAGCAGTTGATGAAGACATTGAAGAGGACAAATTGGTAAGACAAATTCTCACAGGTTTGAGAGGAGATGAGAAGTGGAAGCCATTCATTCTATCCATTGAATTGTCGCTAGATCATTTCACTCCTGATTTGAATCAATTGCTAGGACATATGCTAACCTTTGAGCAGGATATCAAATGTGATGTTGATAAGAGTACACGTCAAGCAATGTATTCAAAGGATAAGAAGAAGATTAAGAAAGGCAAACAACAATTGAATGAAGATGAAGGCACTATGAGCGCGGTAGAACGAAGACATGTAGAAGTCAAAGCCCCAGGGATTATTGCACGTAAATCTGTCCACGAACCTATGCAAACGGGGTTAAAAGCGGTGGATAGCCTAGTCCCTATAGGTCGTGGTCAACGGGAACTGATAATCGGCGACCCCTAAGAGGAAGAGAAGATGGCAAAGGAAGACGAAGAGGTAGAAGCAATAAAGATGGTGTAAAAATTGTTGGATTTGTGGTAAGACTAATCATTTAGCTCATGAATGTTGGTATAATAATCAGAATGGTGGAGGATATAATAAAAAATTTAACTCAAGAGGAAGAGGTGGTAGAAATCAGAGAAGTAATTTTAGAGGTAGAGGTAGTAGAGGTTTCTTTGGAAGAAATGCAAGAAGAGGCTTTCAAAGTCAATCCTAAAATAATACCTACTACAATTATGCTTTAGATCAGAAAGAGCATTCAACCTTAATTATGAATGCAACATGTGAAAGACCAAGTGAAGATCAAAGAGTTTTCTACATTGACTCAGGGTGTAGCAATCACGTCAGTGGCAACATTGTTTTGATGAATGATTTGGAGAATAAGGTGAGTAATCATATAGTTCAAACATGTGATAATACAAAGCACTAAGTGAAGTCCATTGGATCAGTAAAGGCCAAGGATGGAAGGACTCTTTTGATTAAGGTTTTTTATGTCCCTACAATTCCAAAGAATTTGATAAGTGTAGGGCAAATTGTAGAGAAAGGGTATGAAGTAAGGTTCACTAATGATGGAGTTTATGTGGAAGACCCTAGCCATGGGTATTAAAAAATTGTTTCAGGGAAGAAAGAAGGAAGGCTCTTCACATTGAAGATTCAAGGCAATGTTGGTCATGCCTTGTTCACTTATGGCGAACATAAGATCTCTGAGTTAGATCTTTGGCACAAAAGGCTTGGACATTTCAATGAACGAGGTATTAAGGATATGATTAACAATGGTTCAGTGCTTGGATTGCCTAATATCATAGGTCAACACATGACATACAAGTGTGAAACATGTCAATTGGGTAAAGCTCACAAGAAGACTTATGTTAAGAAAGGGTTTATGTATTTAGAGAAGCTTGAATTGGTGCATATAGATGTATGGGGTCCATCAAAGGACTTTGGAATTAATGGTTCGATATATTATGTGATTTATGTTGATGATGCTACCAGGTGGATCACTATATATGTGATCAAAGATAAATCAGAGGTGTTCAATAGATTTAAACATTATCATGTGTATATAGAGAGAACCACAGGAAAAAAATTGAAGAGACTAAGGTCAGATGGAGGGGGAGAGTATTTCTCTAATGAGTTTAGTGATTACTTATGGAATGCAGGTATAAAAAGGGAAGTTACTTGCAGGTACTCTCCTCAACAAAATGGTGTAGCAGAAAGAAGAAATAGAACTCTTGTTGAGTTTGCAAGGTCAATGATGAAGGAGAAAAATTGCCCTAATTATTTGTGGGCTGAGGCTGTGAATACAAATACTTAATTGGTTAATAGACTTCCATGTAAGGCTTTCAATGATATGACACCATATGAGGCATGGTGGGGTAAGAGACCTACCTTACATCATTGCAAAGTGTTTGCATGTTTGTCTTATGCATATGTACCATCTCAATTAAGGCATAAATTGGAACCTAAAGCTGAAAAGTATGTGTTCATTAGTTATGATGATAAGCAGATGGGTTATAGATTGTGGAGTCCATCCAGAAAGCAATTCCTTGTGTCAAAGGATGTTACATTTGATGAGCAAGGTACTTGGTATGCAGGTATAATTAATGTTCATGCAGGTGATGAAGAAGTCACGACCCAAAGAAAGGGGAAATCAAAGATTCAAGTTCCTGATGATGAAGGATGTTGATGCTCAAATTGATAATGAAGAGTTGCAAAGGTTTGATCTAGAATATGAAGAACTTGAGACTTCAAAGAGTGGAGAAGTTAGAAGGTCAACAAGGAATAGAAAGCAACCCATAAAGTATAGTTAAGATACTTCATTTTTGACCACTAAAGAATATGCTTACATAGTGAAAGTAGAAGAAGACCCTTCTACATATGATGAGGCAAAGGGTAAGGAAAATTGGGAGAGAGCTATGCAGGAGGAGTATGATGCATTGATGGAGAATGAGACATGGGATTTGGTTCCTAA
This sequence comes from Ceratopteris richardii, assembly GCA_020310875.1. Lineage (NCBI taxonomy): Eukaryota > Viridiplantae > Streptophyta > Polypodiopsida > Polypodiales > Pteridaceae > Ceratopteris > Ceratopteris richardii. The sequence continues at coordinate 53,852,916 of CM035415.1, read as the reverse complement.
ACCAAATAATCAGAAAATCATTGGATGCAAATGGGTCTACAAGACAAAGAGGTATGCAGATGGAAGTGTGTCTAGGTATAAAGCCAGACTTGTTGTGAAAGGGTATGCTCAAACATATGGTGTAGATTATGATGAGACTTATAGTCCTGTGGCAAAGATGACAAGTATAAGGACTCTCATAGCTATTGCTGCATGTAAAGGATGGAAGCTATGTCAATTAGATGTGAATAATGCTTTCTAAATGGTTACATTTCAGATGAAGTTTTCATGGAGCAGCCAGATGGTTTCAAGAATAAATGTTATCTAGAGTATGTATGTAAGCTCAAGAGATATTTGTATGGTTAGCAAGCCCCAAGGGCATGGAATTATAGACTTGTGAAGTTCTTGAAGGAGCTTAGTTTCCAAGCGTCTAAGGTAGATAGTAGCTTGCTTGTTAAAGCAAGTGATGATGGGTTTATTTACATTTACATATATGTTGATGACATAATTCTTACACACACACATGAGAAGGGCATACAAAGTCTTAAGAAGCAGATGGAGAAAGAGTTCAAGATTAATGACTTGGGAGACTTGTCATATTTCTTGGGAATGGAGATTTCATTTAGTCAACATGGGATGTATGTAACTCAAGAAAGGTATTTGAAGAATTTGCTAATCAAGTTTAAAATGGAAGATTGCAGGGTAGCACCTACTCCAATGGAGGTGAATCATAAATTGAGCAGATATGGAGGAGAAGAATTCAAGGACATGAAGCTGTATCAAAGTCTGGTTGGTAGTGTAATCTATGCTACATTGACTAGGCCTGATTTGTCATATGCAGTTGGAGTGTTGTCTCAATTCATGCATTGTCCTAGGAAAGAACATTGGATTGCAGGACAAAGGGTGCTAAGAACATTAAGGGTACACTCAAAGAAGGTTTGTATTATGGATTCACATCAGATACAAAAATCAAGATATATAGTGATGCAGATTGGGCAGGTAACTCTAATGATAGGAGGTCAACCTATGGGTATCTATGTTATGTGGGAGATAAATTAATCTCTTGGTTTTCTAAGAAGCAACATGCAGTTGTTTTATCATCTACAGAAGTAGAATATAAAGGTATGGTTGAAGTTGCAAAGGAGGTTATATGGTTGAAGACTCTCATGAAGAGTTTTGACATCAATCAGAGTACACCCAACATTCATGGAGATAATATGAGCTCATTGTATCTAGCTGCTAACCCTGTGTTTCATGCCAGGACTAAACACATTGAGATCCAATATCATTTCTTGAGAGAGAAAGTGATTGATAAAGAAAGTGAAGTCATACACACTTCTACAAAAGATCAGATTGCAGACATGTTAACCAAAAGCTTGGATGGACCTAAGTTGCAGAGGTTCAAAGACATGGCAAGTATAAAGAAGATGGAGGAAATCACAATTAATGATTGAGGAGGAGCTGTTGGTGCAGGATAATTATGATGATTTGGACAAGTTTTGAAGTCAAAAATTAAAGCAAAGATCAAAATTTGAGCCTTGAAGATGAGTGCATGATCAGAAAATGTATATGCATGTATATTACTCTTGTAATTAGTGCATAAAAACTTTGTATCCATGGTGATTTGGGATGTAAATGTCTATATATACTTGAATATACATGTAATACGTGAGAGATGATGAATGACAAAAATTAGAAGTCATTAGAAGCCTTAGAAAGTGAGAAGAATGTGATGCATCCATTAGATGTACATTTTCTTTGAATAGAAGAGAATTTAAAAAGTTGCACCTCGATCGTTTGCTTAGTGCTCCTTCTGTGTTTATCTTCTTGAGGAATGCTTTTGTACAAGTCTAATTCTGCTAATTGACCTCTATACAAGTTTTGAGAGGCTAATTATAATCAAGCTCAGAGAATTGAAAACAGGAACATTTAAATGTGTAAATGTGAAGAAGTGAAGACAGGAACATGCACAATCCCGGTGGTCAAAATTTTGATCAAATCTCACTCCACAATGTAAAGTTTTGAGCAACTAAGCACTCAATCTTTAAATTGAAAAGTAAACCGCTTGTGACTAAAAGCATTTGAATAAATGGGATCTATCTTGGGAGAACCATGCATTAGAAGTTGCAGGTGTCAAAGTCGACTACACAGAAGAACAGTTTGAGATATAGGTGCATTGTTTGGAGGAAATATCAAGATCTATTGATTTTTTGGAAGAGCTTTAACTTGGAAAAGGTGTGGCAACTTTAGGCATCATCTTGTATAAAGTTTCATTGAAAACTTTACACATTTGATCAGTCAATGAGTGAATTAAGTGCATCAAACTTTTCTGTGTAATCATGAGTTTCTCCACAATTGACTCAAATCTTGATAATTTGGCAATAGATTTCAAAAATTGGTTGTGTTTATGAGTTGTTCTTGATATAGAGTGCTCTAACATCAAGGATAACTTGTTCTCTTGGAGATTAATCATCTCTATCAGATAGAGAAACTTTAGGTTGCATCTTACTTTCCCAAGAGACAAGTGTTGAGCCAAACAAGAACACATAACTAGAGAAAAAAACGTTGGGAATTAGGATCTGGAGCTCAATTTGAATTAGAATATTTGATGAGAACAATACCCCCTCCGTACCAAAGACCATGACATTGAGTGAGGGAAGGATAGCAAAGTAATCTCTATGGAGCTTGCAAGTGTGTCTGATGAGGCTAATGGGAGAATTGGCTCAACATACTAATTGCATTAGAGATATCTGAAAAAATGTTGACTAGATAAAGTAACGAGTAATATTAGAGTTTGAGGTCTGTGGAAGCACATGAACATCATAAGGAAGAAGAAGAAGCTTGGAGCACAACACACAATACTGAATGTATTACTACTAGAATATACAAAGATAAGTAACCCGTTAGGGCAATAGCCGGATATACAAGCCGAGGGAAAAAACCTCCTAAAGAGGGAAAAAAGTGCCCCGGCTGTCTTAGTGTGTTCACACACATCACTACCTAAATAAATCAACAAATCCCCCCTGGGAGTGATGCCGTGAACAAGGAGCTCGCACTCATGTATAAGGAAGTGCCAAGCTATGTGGAATCAATCCATAAAAGGAAGTATGCCCAAAGCTTTGCGGAAAGCTTCAAATTTCTCCCTAGGCAGAGCCTTCATGAAAAGTTATGCAATGTTCTCTTGCGTGGGCACATATGCTAAGCTGATCTCTCCAGCAGAGGACCCCTTCCTGACATAATAATAATGCACGTAGCAAACTAGCAAATTGAGATGACCAAAGCATGCATGCCAAAGCCTTGCATCTGACATAGCCTGAGAATCATGTACTGCACATGCTGAATCATTCACAGATTTTTCATAGTCTATCAGCTTATACAATCCAAGACATAAAATGCCAAAAGCAATAATGACATCTCTATTTGACAGATCATGAACTGTACATTTGTCATCAATAAATTTTACAACCAAGACAATCTTGGCTAAAGCTAAAGCTGATAACAGATTCTTCTTGATCCTTGGCATAAACAAAGCATTTGACAATGTAAAAGAAGTACCATCAACAATAGTCAAAATGATCTTACCAACTCCCATAACAGGATAAGAGGAGTTGTAGGCGCATGTGACAATATTCCCTATAGGGACAGGCTCGAGTGAAGTGAAGAAACTACAAGGTAATATGTTTGGTTGCCCTACTTGTGCAGAGATGGATAGGTATGTGCTTGAAGATGAAGAGGTGTTGCAAAATCCTTGATCCACACCAGCCAAATGAACTCCAGGAGTATATGGTGGGCCCTTTTAGCTTGCCAATGGATGTATTAGACACCCTATGTACCTTGGAAGATCACTCTCAAAAAGATAGATCAAAACAGATAAGTTGGAGTTAGCTCAGAGGTGAAAACTCGTTATTCTTGGTTCATACACCTGTCCAGTGTTTTACATAATTCTCTGAGCACAGCAGCAATTAGCTCAATTCCTCTTGGGGAAGTCTAGGCAACTTAAAGAGCTAACTTTCAAGAGTAATCTCATCAAAAATAATGAACCACACACTGAGAATGAGTTTTAACAAGTGATGACATCATCCCGATTTTTACGGGCTGCTATAGAAATAGACTAGTGAGCAGAAAAAACAACATAACTCAAAATTTAGAAATCCAATGATTATGAAAATTTGTACGGTTATACTAGACAGTAAGCTGAATCCAACAAGCTTTAAATCACTGCATTTGAATAAGTAACCACTGAGAAATGGCTCTGACAAGATGAGTGAAAAAGTCGGGTACCTGACAGAGAAGTGAAGATGAACAGACCCTGTTGACTTCAAATAAACATAACTGAAGATTGCAACATCCAAATGACATGAAAATTTGTGAGCATATATTAGACTTATAGAGATAACTTTACCAAGTTAAATCACTAAAAATGATGCACCAAGCTCAGAGAAAACATCTCTGCAAGCTGACTGAGAAAACTGAGAGTAATGGCAGTGAGTAGTACACTTCACAAGAACATGGAAAGATGAACTCAAATAATCATGAAAATGAAAGTATATTGCTTGTACAATACAATGACTTACTGATACATATGTGTGCCTTGTAATCAAACCTTGATATGACATAAAGCTCAGCTCTTGGATGTCTTCACATAGGTCTCTCTAACCACGACTAAAACTGCCATCTATTTATGGTTGAGTTTGGGAGGCTAACTTCCCTCAATCACTCTCCAATCAATCAATGATTGATTTGATTCTCTACCTACCACAAATCACGAATTCGTGGCTCCTCTTTCCATTCTTGATCAAGTGGACTCAACCACTTAAGATTCTCTTACTTTTACATTAAGTAAACTCTTCAAAAGTTACAAGAGGTAGTTCACAAGTGAACTTTACATAGTCTTCTTTTTAAAGCTTCTTCTAAGACTTTGTGAGACTCAAGCCAATACTTAGGCTTGTCATAGACTTGCTCCAACAGCTCCCCCTCAAGCCAAGTATGCTTGAGGTCTTCAATCTTCCAAGATTACCTGCAAACCAATCATAGCCTTGAATTTGCAAAGCTTTGTACCATCCAATGCTTTGGTTAGAATATCTGCACATTGTTGATGAGTGGACACATATGATATTTGAATCTCTTTGCTTAGAACCTTCTCTCGTACATAGTGATAATGAACGTCAATATGTTTAGTCCTTGCATGAAAAATAGGATTAGCAGCCAAGTGAATAGAACTCATATTGTCACCAAAAAATAGTTGGAGTTCCAAACTCCAATCCAAGATCTTTGAATAATGTCTTCATCCACATAGCTTCTTGTGTAGCTATGGCAAGACCTCTATATTCAGCTTCAGTAGAAGAGAGAGCAACTGTGGGTTGCTTCTTGGATGACCATGAAATAAGCTTTGAACTTGCAAAGGTAAGATAACCTGAAGTGCTCCTTCTATCTTCCTTGGAGCCAGCCCAATCTGCATCAGAAAATAGCTTCAAACCTAAATCAGATACATAAGGATAATAAAGTCCTTCATTTATGGTTCCTTTGAGATACTTGAGAATCCTTTTGGCAACATCCATATGTGGTTTCCTTGGTGTGTGCATAAATTGGCTTAGCACACTCACACTGTAACATATATCTACTCTTGTCAATGTGGCATAGTTGAGACTACCCACTAGACTTTGATATGATGTGATGTCCTCTATGAGTTCACCTTCATGTGAGCTCAATTTGTGATTGACCTCCATTGGAGTACCTGCAATCTTACAATCTTGCATCTTGAATTTTGCCAACATGTCCTTAATGTACTTTCTTTGAGTGAGAAACAAACCATAATCTTTGTAGACAACTTCCAAACCTAGGAAGTAGGTAAGTGAACCCAAATCACTTATCTTGAACTCTTCTCTCATCTGATCTTTGATCTTCTTCATACCATCTGCATCATTTCCTGTCAATATAATATCATCTACATATACACATAGGTAGATGACCTCGGAATTACTCTTTTTAATAAAGAGTGAAGGATCTGCCTTGCTTGGTTGAAAGCCTTTGTCCTGCAAGAATGAAACAAGCCTGAAATTCCAAGCTCTTGGAGCTTGCTTGAGACCATACAATGCTTTGTTAAGTTTACACACATAATCAGGATAAACTTGATTCTCAAAACCAGGTGGTTGTGCCGTATATACCTCTTCTGTTATCCAACCATTCAAAAATGCATTCTTTACATCTAGTTGAAGTATCTTCCAATTCTTGGAAGAGGCAATAGTAAGCAAAACCCTAATAGTAGGCATCTTTGCCACAGGAGAGAAGGTCTCCTCATAATCAATTCCCTGAGTTTGTGCAAAGCCTTTTGCTACAAGCCTTGCCTTATACCTGTTAATGGAACCATCAGAATTCTTCTTGAGTTTATAGACCCATCTTGAGCCTATTACCTTCATGGATGAAGTCTTGGGCACCAAATCCCAAGTGTTGTTTTCCTCAAGTGCTTCAATCTCTTCCTTCATTGCATGCTTCCATTCTGTTTTTGCTTTGGCCTCTTCAAATGATGATGGCTCCTCTTGGTTTATGTCCTGTGCTATGTAGATAGAATGTTTAGTTACTAATGAGGTGTCAAACCCATACCTTTCTGGTTTTTTCTTTTCCCTCATAGATCTTCTTAGGCCATGATGTGATGATTCTGCCTCATGTCCAAGTTCCTACAATTTTGCTTTACCTTTAGACTTCCATGCTTTGATCTTTTCCATCTGAGATTCTTCATCATCCTCTGAGGTGTCTTGTTCTTCAATCTTCGGTTGTTCTCTACCAAGCTTTGGAAAATCTTCTTCAAGATTATATGGTAAATTGACCTTCCTGCATGAATCTTCATACCATGAATTGTTCTCATCAAAAACTACATCTCTGCTTACCAAGAATCCTTTGTTGGTAGGGTTGTATAACCTGTAGCCCTTTTGATTGTTGTCATATCCAATAAATACACACCTTTCTGCCTTTGGATCCATCTTGCCTCTAACCTGTGAAGGAACATGAGCAAAAGCAATACATCCAAAAATTTTACAATGATCTAAGCTTGGTCTTCTTCCATTCCAAGCCTCATATGGAGTCATCCCATCAAGGGATTTCGAAGGCAACCTGTTAATCAAGTAAGTGGCTGTAGATACAGCCTCAGCCCATAAGTAATTAGGTAAATGCTTTTCATTTAACATAGACCTTGCAGCTTCAACAATTGTCCTATTCCTCCTTTCTGCCACTCCATTTTGCTCAGGAGTGTACCTTGTAGTTACCTCTCTTTTGATTCCTCTTTCTTGAAGAAAAGGATCAAAATCATGGGAGAAGTATTCTCCCCCTCCATCTGACCTTAGCCTTTTTAGTGATTTACCTGTTTGATTCTCCACAAGAGCCAAATATCTTTTGAAACATGAAAAAACTTCATCTTTGTGTTTCATAAAGAATAGGATAGTCCATCTGCTGCAATCATCAATAAAGGAAACATAATACCTTGATCCAGATATTGAAGCTTCCTTGCTAGGTCCCCATACATCTGTATGAACCAACTCCAAGAGATCTCCATGCATATAACCTTTCTTCATGAATGGTAACCTGTGAGACTTTCCAAATTGACATGCACTACACTTATAAATCATATGTTGTTTTGACAAATTAGGAAGTCCAAGTACACTTTGGTCCCTGCATATTTGCTTTAATGACCTTTCACCAATATGTGCTAACCTTTTGTGCCATACTTCCAATTCTGTGAGTGTTTGACTACCATAATTAAAGAGAGCAATGTTTCTAGTGTCCTGTAATTCAAATGTGAACAATCTACCTGTCTTTCACCTTTTGCAATTCTTCTGAATCCTTGACTTGGATCTTCAACAAATGCTCCTGCTTTTGTGAACCTGACTTGCAACCCTTTCTCTACTATGTGCCCAACACTTATCAAATTCTTTGTAATGGTAGGGACATAGAGTACCTTACTGAGTAGGTTGATGTTTCCATCAGGTGCTTTGACATTGCCTATTTTCTCCACAGGATGTTTTGTATCATCTCCTGTTTGTACCTCATGTTTATTCCTTGGATCTTCTAAATCTGATAGGAGTGCCACATTTCCTGCCACATGATTTGAACAACCTGAATCTATGTAGAAAATATGCTCATCAGATTTACCTTGTGGCATAGCCATGTTCATGATCAATAATGAATCCTCTTTGTTTGAGTCTTCTGTGTAGTTATTGTAGTCTCTCCTTCCTTTGTAGCCTCCTTGATAGTTTGAATGATTGTAGTTGTTGTAGTTGCCATGGTAGTTGTTGAACCTTCCTCTTGAGTAGCCATAACTTCCTCTATTGTATCCTCTTCCTCTTTGATTCCTGGAATTCCTAAAGCAATTTTCAGTTGTATGATTAGTTAGTCCACAAATAGAACATGAGTTCGAGTCTTGGGATCTCCCCCTGCCTTGTCTACCTCCTCTTCCTCTACCTCTGCCATGTCTTCCTCTACCTGCATAGTTAGCTTGATATGTACCTGCTTCATCATCCACTTTCTTTGCCTTTCCTTTGTTATCTTTGGACTTGCTTTTATCAGTGTATAAAGCTGAAGATTGATTAACTTTAGAGCTTTCTCCATTTTTGATAAGCTTTTCCTCTTGAGTAAGTAGTTGTCCAATGAGTGTATTGAAATCAGGTACATGCATGTCCATGTACAAATCCATAGCTGTGGTGAATGCTTCCCACTTTTCATCTGCCTTCAAGCCATTGATGACCTGCCTTACAATTTGCTCTTCATCTATTACCTCTCCAATACTTCCCAACTGATCCGCTATGTCCTTGAGCTTTGTGACAAAATCAGTCACATTTTGTTTGGGAGCCTTCTTGAGAGTTGTGAACTCCAGCCATAGTTGATGCTTCCTAGCTTTGGTACTTGAAGAAAAGAAAGCTTCAAGTGCATCCCACACTTCCTGAGATGTCTTACAACTTCTAATGTGAGGCAACAAAAAATCTGAGATAGAGTTGAGGAGATAAGACCTTGCGTGCATCCTTGGAGCACCATGTGCTCAATCTTTCTTTCTCTTCTTGTGTTGGTTGACTTTTGTTCCTGAAACTTGGCATAACTTCATCTCCAGCCACATAACCATATAAACTTCTACCTTGGAGATAAGCTTCCATTCTTAATGACCAAGCTGAGTAATTACCTCTATCCAATTTGTCAATTGATGAAGGAAATCCATCTGCCATGTTGTCCAACCTTGCTCTGATACCACTGTGAAGAGATGGATAGGTATGTGCTTGAAGATGAAGAGGTGTTGCAAAATCCTTGATCTACACCAAACAAATGAACTCCAGGAGTATATGGTGGGCCCTTTTATCTTGCCAATGGATGTATTAGACACCCTATGTACCTTGGAAGATCACTCTCAAAAAGATAGATCAAAACAGATAAGTTGGAGTTAGCTCAGAGGTGGAAACTCGCTATTCTTGGTTCATACACCTGTCCAGTGTTTTACATAATTCTCTGAGCACAGCAGCAATTAGCTCAATTCCTCTTGGGGAAGTCTAGGCAACTTAAAGAGCTAACTTTCAAGAGTAATCTCATAAAAAATAATGAACCACACACTGAGAATGAGTTTTAACAAGTGATGACATCATCCCGATTTTCACGGGCTGCTACAGAAACAGACCAATGAGCAGAAAAAACAACATAACTCAAAATTTAGAAATCCAATGATTATGAAAATTTGTATGGTTATACTAGACAGTAAGCTGAATCCAACAAGCTTTAAATCACTGCATTTGGATAAGTAACCACTGAGAAATGGCTCTGACAAGATGAGTGAAAAAGTCGGGTACCTGACAGAGAAGTGAAGATGAACAGACCCTGTTGACTTCAAATAAACATAACTGAAGATTGCAACATCCAAATGACATGAAAATTTGTGAGCATATAGTAGATATATAGAGCTAACTTTACAAAGTTAAATAATTGAAATGATGCACCAAGCTCAGAGAAAACATCTCTGCAAGCTGACTGAGAAAACTGAGAGTAATGGCAGTGAGTAGTACACTTCACAAGAGCATGGAAAGATGAACTCAAATAATCATGAAAATGAAATTATATTGCTTGTACAATACAATGACTTACTAATACATATGTGTGCCTTGTAATCAAACCTTGATATGGCATAAAGCTCAGCTCTTGGAGGTCTTCACATAGGTCTCTCTAACCACGACTAAAACTGCCATCTATTTATGGTTGAGTTTGGGAGGTTAACTTCCCTCAATCACTCTCCAATCAATCAATGATTGATTTGATTCTCTACCTACTACAAATCAGGAATTCGTGGCTCCTCTTTCCATTCTTGATCAAGTGGACTCAACCACTTAAGATTCTCTTACTTTTACATTAAGTAAACTCTTCAAAAGTTAGAAGAGGTAGTTCACAAGTGAACTTTACATAGTCTTCTTTTTAAAGCTTCTTCTAAGACTTTGTGAGACTCAAGCCAATACTTAGGCTTGTCATAGACTTGCTCCAACACTACTATCACAATACCAAACATTTGAGTCTACTGTAGAAATACACTATTCATGAGAAGATGGGTCATAAGTGCAAATAGTATAAATGCTCATTCTTCATTCTGCACAAGATTAGCAGACTCTGTTTTGGGGGTAGAGGCCTTTGCAACAACCATTCCAGCCTCTTTCTTCCTTGCCTCTTTAGCAACCAGTTTTGGATAACTCTTCATGACATGATAATTTGTTTTACACTATTTGCAAAACAATTTCTGCTTTTCTATTTTCTTCTCGTCTCTATCAACCTTCTTTGATTGTGTAGAGTTAGTAGATTTTTGCTTACTAGTAGAAGAGCTCCATTTACCTTTGCCCTTCTGACTAGCTAGGAAAGCTTGATCTACAACATGCATAATGGACCTGCTCTGCCTAGATTGATCTTCCTGCAATAGAACAAAGACTAACTCCTCAAATGCTAAGGCATTTGGATTGCCTTTCATCATGAAATGAAGAGCAGAAGCAAAACTCTGATATGAATTGGGAAGCCCATTCAGAATAGTTTGCACAAATGAACTGTTAGGAAAGAGTTCATTGGCAAAAATCAATTGTTCCTCAAAATCTTTGATTTTTGTTAGAAAACTATCCATGGAATCTCCTTCATTCATGTGCTCACTCTCCAACTATTTTCAAAGATAAAGAACATGAGCCTCATTCCTTTCCTGGTATAAAGTGGTAAGTGTATCCGAAACATCCCTAGCTATTCTGCAAAGCGAATGTGAGGAATAATGGCACGTTTGACAACCATAAGAATATTGTCATCTTCAATGCCATCTACATCACCTTCAGCAACTGTGTTTGTAGGTATAATAGGACGTTTCTCAACACCCTCCACAATGTTCTAGAGTCCTTTTGCAACCATTACATGATGCATCATATAAGCCCATAATGGGTAATTGATATCGTCCAACTTATCCTCAACAGCCAACATACGGAATACATAACTACTTCCAGCCATGGCCACTGACTAAAATACCCTGATGCAAAAAATTGGCTGTATCTCAAAAAGTTGAACAGAATTATCCTATCAAGTTATGCTAAACTGTAGTAGACTTTGAGATGCTTATACCGGCGAATCCAAACTTGTATATATATTTGGCACAAAAAGACAAAATTCCATGCACAAGCACTATGATAGCGCATTCGGAGGCCAAAACGAGCTCACCAAATTTCATGCAATTTTGAGCCTATGGCAGGAGGGGTGTCGACGATGCCCTAGATGAAGCAACGACCTGTTCTAATACCAATTGTTGGAGTTTGAGGTTTGTGGAAGCATGAAAACAACACAAGGAAGAAGAAGAAGCTTGGAGCACAACACACAATATTGAATGTATTACCACTACAATGTATAAAGATACGTATCCCATTAGGGCAAATCCCCATTTAAGAAAGAATTTTTTATATAAAGTTGATAGATGGAACATTGAAAATGAGAGCTTAGTGCTAGAACTACATGAAGAGTTATAAACTTTGTTGCATGGAGCAAAGGTTTCCTCACAGTCAATGCAATGCCTTCATTTATAGCCTTCGGCAACTAGTTACACACTGTACTTATCCAAATGGATTTGTATTTAATTTTGCAAATACATTTTACTCCTATGACTTGATGTATGATGGATTTGAAACAAGCATCCAAGTCTTGTTGATGTGAATTGCATCCATTTTAACTTTCATTGCTTATTCCTATTCAAGTTTGCCTTGAACTTCTTTAAATATACAAGGCTCTAGAATTTTTTGAAGTCCATGCATGTGTATCTAATTGATAAAATGACTTTGCTCTTTTTGTTGCTTCCCAAGAAGCCTTTGGGACCTTCTATATTGATTTGAAATACTTGCTTTTGAACTGTCCTTTGAAATAATTGTGTCCCTCTGAAGTGTAGATTGGTGGATTGGAACTTGAACATGGTCTATATGCCTTGAATTGATCAATGTATCTATATATGTTTCTTTGACTTGGAAGATAGTTTATGCGGTTCTTCTTTAGGCACATGAACAAACACATCATTGTTAAACACTCTCAAATAGTTGACATTAGGCTTTGTTCCATAATAAGTCTTAAAAAGTGTTCTATTGTTGACTAGACTTGTAAGACCTCAATTGAGTCTCTGCTTGGAAGTGTTCAAAGCTTCAAACCAAAACTTAAAAGGTATGTCCTTGTTATGTAGCATATTTCTTTCCATCCCCATGACACTTCAGATCTTCCTTTTTGCAACCTCATTTTGAGATGGAGTATGAGGCTACTTGCTTTGTTGCTTGATACCTTTTTGCTTCAAAAAGTTATCAAAGTCGCGATTCATAAATTCACCACCACCATTTGATTGAATAGTCTTGACTGAGGTTGATGATTTGTTTTGCACTTGATAGGTCCATTCTCTGAACTTGAAGAAGATGTTAGAATTTGACATAAGGAAATACGTCCAAGTGTATCTTGTGTGGGCGTCTACTAACATAAAGAAGTAAGGCAATCCATTAAAGGATAGTGTACTCATTGGCCTGCATAGATCCATGTGCATTAGAGAAAGAGGAGCCTAGACTCTATTTGATGCCTCTTTAGATATAGGTGCTCAATGTTGATTCCCTTTGGTGCATGCTTGACAAACATCCTTATTTTGAGTCACTTTGGGCAATTCTTTGACCAACTTTGATGATGATATCATTTGAAGATAATAAGTATGTCCATATCTTTCATGCCATAGTGTTGACATAAACTCCTTAGTGACAAAACCTAAGAGTTTATATGGACATTTATTTTCTATTCCTTGAGAAAGAACTTCTTTATCGAGTGTGTCAATGACCATCACTGATTTTTCATTCAACAAGACTTGTTTATCTTTATCAGTGATGGCTTTTACTGAAAGAAGATTTATGCATAAACTTGGTACATAGAACACATTTCTTAGTGCTTTTCTTTTCCCCATTGAATTTGAAAAATTACTTTGCCTTTACCTTTAATGGATAAGCTCTTGTTATCATCTAGGTAGACTTGTTTAGTGCACTCCTCTAAGTCATGGAAGGAATCTTTGTGTTTGCACATATGTGAGATGACACTGCTATAAAAAATCCACTCTTTGGATGAACTTGAGGCTACCAATGCTTGCTCTTCAGTTGATTTGTCTTCAAGTTTTGGGCCTTCTTCTTATAATAAAACTTCTCCACATGACCAATTTTACCACAAAAATTTCATGAAAATGACTTTTTGATTTTATCTTTGGTGTCTTTATTCAGATGCTTACCTTGATTCTTGGTCTTTTGAAAATTCATCTTTTCCCAAGCTTCTGCTCTATGAACCACTCTTTCATCTCCTTGCATCCTAGCCTCTCTGAGGATGATCTTACTTCAATCATATACTAGCAATCACAGGGTTACAAGTGCTGATCCAATAAGCTAGGAAAACCTATAGTGGTATCTTATAGAGATACGCCAAGCAACTCCTCAATAGGATCGTTAAAATGAAGAGGTTCCTAATCCCAAGAAAATAATGATTATATGTGACTATATCTCGCTCAATTTCTTGTATCTCTTCAAGTTTCCTTACTCTAACCTACAAATGTGCACATGTACACTCGCTTTTCTGATCCCTAGTAGGATTACCAAATAATACCTCTAGGAGTGGTCATGATTTTATCACTTTAACCTATTTTGAATGTAAGTTTTGTTCTCCTTGCTAGTCTAGTTGCCTATTCTATTACTTGATGGGTCTTATTTATGGTCCTCTAGGCAATGGTTGATTATGCTTACTTTCCTACCTTGCACTTTCCTTTTTTCCCCCTCTCACCTTCTCCTTCTCTCTCTCTCTCTCTCTATTTTTTCTGAATTCATCCCCCTTTAATATCTTCACAAATTCTCCTCTCTACTTACTTCTCAACAACAACAAAACCATTTTATCTAGGTTATAGGTGATCACAACAGCAATAGGCTCATTAATCACATACATAACATTGAGATTGGATATGATATCAACATCCTTTGTGGATTTCCTTTTTCTCTAAGAGAGCCCCTAAGGGTTACATTCTTCCCCTCCATGGATTGATGAATAAGCCATCCTTTTTTCCTCATCGCCTACCACCAAGAACAAAAATAGAAATTTTTTAGATACTTCTTCCCTTCTTCCTATAGGTTTCCTCTCACCTTAGGACTTTTAGAACTGATCATTCTGTGCTACCTCCATCCTCACCTCCTCCAGTCTACTTCCTTCTCAAAAGCCTCTTTTTTTCCCCTATATAACTTCAATATTATATTTCACAAATCGTTTTCTTTTCGACCATAAGCTCTTGAGCATAAGTAGCTTTTTTTTATCACCCAAGCTAATTCATTCTCCCACCTCTCTCTTTACTATATTATCTCCTTATTTTGTTTCACCACAAAATTTGTTCTCATTTTAATTGACTTGTAAAGAGGACTAGTAATGAAAACATGCACTCTATAGGTACGTTGCACACATCGATCTACACACAATTAGCTAGGTACCATAGAACTACATGTACGACAATTGAATAGATGTACATTCAAACACTCATGCATAGACACATACACAAACATGCATGTGCATACACCTATAGGCCTAGAATCTATACACACCTAGATATCACTGTTAATAAGATAATTAACTGATGTAAGGAAGGTGCAAAAATTGTATTTTTCCATAAATGGTTTCTCGAGATTTAGCTGTATGTAAAAGCTAGAACAACAATGAATATTGACAAAATATTTGCAAGATGGTTCCACAAATTCCCTCTTTTTGAATGCCAATTATTAAAATGAGTTAGTTGGAGATAATTTCAACATAGAATCACACAAGTTCCCCTAATTTTAGAAACCATGTCTTTCAGCCAACCAATACTTTATGATTCTTATACATGAGAGAATACATATGTTATCGTAGCTGCATAAACACATAAGCATATAATATAGTTGTAGTAAATCATTCTCTACAGGGAAAGAAGTAAAGTGATAAAAAACTTGCATTAATAGGAGCAATATGCAAGCAGATATATGAATCTCTAAAGATTGAAAAGAATGTCTCTTAAAATATGCTAAAGAGGAGTTCAATGAAGGATAATTATCACATGCTAAGTAGATTTCATCTTCTTCAAAGAAGAAAATTGTTTCGATACTTAATATTTCAATTATTTGATAAATTAGGCCTCATAATTGTTTCATGCTCCTCTAATTTTCCTTCTTTCTTCTTTGATGGACTTTGTTCTCACAATGATGCTTCAAATTTTCCTTTTTTAAGAAGAAATAACTACCATTCTAGCACATACATTAAGAAGACTTTGCACTTAAATTCTAGAGTAAAGGAATTCCTAGGATGAGAGCATGGGATCTCTCTTTAGGTTTGGTACATTATTGAACAATGCAAACTTCCTGAATTCTATTTTATTAATGACAAGCTTCTTGCTTCCTTACAACTATGTCAAGATGATAAGTTTTTCTTTTCTTGAACCTGCCAATCATTTGAAACTTGACCCTCTCTTCCACTTGTTTCTCCTTTAATTTTGTTGTGGATGATTCTCCTTTCCTTGGCAAGACTTGCAATCTATTCTTGTCTTCATAATAACTTTGTAATTTCCAAGTGCATCTTTGACAAGATTGAGAATTCCATCTCACTTTTCTAAAATTGGCAGCCACTTAATAAGATCGCAATCTATGTAGACTATCAGAATTTGAATGAGCATACCAAGAAAGACCATTTCCCATTTCCATTTACTAATGAAATCCTAGATAGGATAGCTAGTCACAAGCTGTACTCCTTCCTGGATGGATTTAACGTATATAACCAAGTGCAGATCTACAAGGAAGATCAATCAGTGAATGATAGAGGCTCTCACTTTGTCAATGAGCTAATAGAAGAGTTAATGGACTTATATAAGATCAAACATAGAAAAAAGACTCCATACTACCCAAGATCCAATGGTCAAGTCAAAGTCACTAATAAGATTTTGGAGCAAATTTTTACAAAGATGGTAGCCATCCATAGGAGGGATTGGGATGAACAGCTTCATAAATCATTGTGGGTCAGACCTCAGACCGGGTGACCAACAAGTGTATGCCATTCTCATTAGTGTATGGGGAAGATACAACTTTTCCTATAGAAAAGGAAATCACTATCTTAGGAGTGACCATTGAAGCCAGACTTTGAAAAGAAGAATCCTTGAAATAGAGACTCATCCAACTAGTAAAAATGGAAGAAAAGAGGCTCTTAGCACAAAAAATTTTAGAAGCAATCCAAAGAAGGAGAAAGGATATGCATGATAAAAAAACTTAGGACCTATAGAAAAAGGTGATCATGTACTAGTATATGAATATTATAAATTTCCAAGAAAATTATAGACTAGGTGGTCCAATTTCCAAGGTGTTTCATGTGAATCCGAATGTCTCCTTGAAGATTTAGGACATTGGTGGAGAAAGTGTTCTAGTAAAAGTGAATATGCTTCGTGTCAAACCACCTTTAAGCTAGCAAGAGATGAGAGAGGAGATGAGGGGATGAGCAAAAATTTGGGGAAAATTTAATAGGAAGCAAAAAAATATACATGCATATATAAATGTCTTTTTCCTTCTTACTACTAAATTGTAGTAATTTATTAATTATTATTATGAAAAAACTAATAAATAAGATCCTCTAGAATCCAATATCTTTAGAAACTAGTTGAAAAATGGTCGATCACAGATATTAGAGTGCTTTGTTTGATCTTGTTGTCTATTTCTCTGATCAAGAGTTTGCAAGTATGGAGATATCCATGAAGGACCTAGAGACTAAGTACAATGCTAAGGCCTATTGGATAGTATGCTTCATGACCCAAAACCTCAACATTGCTTTTTTGTTTACATAGTTCGAGGCCTATTTAGGGTACTAGGCGGGATATTGTGAGGACATATACTTTTATTATAGTTCTACTTAGGAATACCCAAGCGATGAGAGTAATATTAAGTGGGCTGGCAGACCAACTGTTCATATGCAATTATGATGAGACTTCTGAGCCTAAACCTAGCTCACCTTAGGAATTTCATCAGGGAAGAGGAAGAGATTAGATGACATTTCTAGAATAGTCACAACACATGCTTCCATCCTTGGCCTTTATTGATCCAATGGACTTCACATTGTGCTTTGTGTTATCACCTGTTTGGACTATATGATTACTCACCTTATTCTCTACATTAGTCATCAAAGCTATGTTGCCACTCAGGTGATTGCTACACCTTGAGTCAATGTAGAAAATTCTTTGATCTTCTATTTGTATTTCACATGTTGCATTCATAATTAAGGTTGAATCCTCTTTCTAATCTGAAGCATAGTTGTAGTAGGTATTATTGTAGGATTGACTGCCTCTTCCTGCATTTCTTCCAAAGAAACCTCTACTACCTCTACCTCTGAAATTACCTCTGTGATTTCTACCACCTCTTCCTCTTGAATTAAGGTTTTGATTATATCCTCCACCATCTTGATTATTATGCCAACATTCATGAGCTGAATGATTAGTCTTACCACAAATCTAGCAAGCTTTGACACCATCTTTATTGTTTCTGCCTATTCCTCTTCCTTTCCCACCTCCTCTTCCTCTTAGGAAGTTAGCTTGACTCATAGTGCCTTCATCTTCATTCAATTGTTGCTTGCCTTTGTTAATCTTCTTCTTATCCTTTGAATACATTGCTTGACCTATACTCTTATCAACATCACCTTTGATATCCTACTCAAATGTTAGCATATGTCGTAGCAATTGATTCAAATTAGGAGTGAAATGATCTAGTGACAATTCAGTGGAAAGAATTAATGGCTTCCACTTATACTCTCCTCTCAAACCTGTGAGAATTTGTCTTACCAATTTGTCCTCTTCAATGTCTTCATCAACTGCTCCTAATGCATCTGCAATATCCTTCATCCTTGTTACATAATCAGAAATAGATTGAGAAGCCTTCTTCTTGAATGTGGTGAACTCTGCCCATAAAGATGACTTCCTTGACTTTGTGGTGTTTTGAAATGCTCCTCCAAAGAATTCCATATGTCACTTGCACTTTCGAGTCCTCTAATGTGAGGTAGCAAGTAATCATTGACTCCCATGTAGATAATGCTCCTTGCTTGAGCATCCTTCTTCATCCATGTCTTCAAATATGAGAGATCTTCCCTAGTTGGAACACTCGGATCCCTAAATTCTGGTTTTTCTTCTTCATGTGTGATGTATCCTATCAGATCTTTGCTCATAAGATGAGCTTCCATCCTCATTGACCAAGCATGATAGTTTTGTCTAACCAATTTCTCTATCTGAAGAGAATCTCCCATCCTTTCTTCACTTGTGCAATATATTCTTCAAGCTCTATGAATAATAAATGTACCTTTAATTCGAATATAGTTCCTTTTGATCCTCTTGATAGCTTTCAGACCTCCTTCTCTAGCTTTCACTTCACACTTTCACCTTTTGAATCTTCAAAGATTGATTTTTATATATCTGCAACAGTTGAGGTCTTCCTTTTCTTCAAATCTAATGATCCTTGCTCTGATAACAGTGATGGAGATGATTAATCTCCAAAAGAATAAGTTATCCTTGATGTTAGAATACCTCTATACCAAGAATAATGCATAACCACAACCAAATTTGGAAATCCATTGCCAAACTATCAAGACTTGAGTCAACTGTGAAGAAACTCATTACACAAAAAAGTCTACTACACTTAATCAACTCACTGACTGATGAAATGTGTAAAGTTTTCAATGAAACTTTATACAACATATCGCGTAATGTTTGCACACCTTCTCCAAGTTAAAACTCCTAAAAAACTTCGTAGATCTTGAGATTTCCTCCAAACAATGTAACTATGTTTGAAACTGTTCTTTTGTGTAGTCGACTTTGACACCTACAACTTCTAATGCATGATTCTCCCACATTAGACCCGTTTATTCAAATGCTTTTAGCCACAAGTAGCTTACCTTCCAACTTAAAGAAGGAATGCTTACTTGCTCAAAGCTTTCCAATATGGAGGGAGATTAGATCAAAACTTTCACCATCAAAATTACACCTTTACCTGTCTTCACTTCTTCACATTTACATATGTAAATATTTCTACTTAAAATTCTCTCAGCCTGATTACAATTAGGCTCTCAAAAGTTGTACAAATTCACTCTACTATAGATTTAGACTTTTACAAAAGCATTCCTCAAGAAGGTAAACAGATAAGGAGCATTGAGCAAAAGATTAAGGTGCAACTTTCTTCTATTAAGAGAAAATATACATCTGATTGATCATTCATATTTTTCTCACTCTCTAATGTCTCTAATCACTTCTAAAACGTGTCACTCATCATCTCTCCCTCCTATTATGTCTATATTCAAGTATATATATAGACATTTACATCTCGACTCAACATAGATACAAAGTTTTTCATGAACTAATTACAAGAGTACTATACATGTTTATACAAGTTTTCATCTTCTGATCATATACTCATCTTCAAGCCTCATATGGTGATCTTTGCTTTACTTATTGACTTCAATACTTGTTCAAATCATCAATTGTTGATTGTCCTACACCAACATATATAAATAGATAGATAGATAGATAGAGAGATAGATAGATAGATAGATAGACATATAGATAGATAGATAGATAGATAGATAGATAGACAGATAGATAGATAGGTAGATAGATAGATAGATAGATAGATAGATAGATAGATAGATAGATAGATAGATAGATAGATAGATAGATAGATAGATAGATAGATAGATAGATAGATAGATAGATAGATAGATAGATAGATAGATAGATAGAGAGATAGATAGATATATAAATAGATAGACAGATAGATGGATAGATAGATAGATAGATATATATATAAATAGCTAGGTAGATACACAAATAGACAGACAGACACACAGACAAAAAGATATACAGACTGTTGGAAGCAGTCAAGGCACCGAAGGACTCACAAGACAAGGAAGCCAAAGAAGGGAGCCAGAGCGGAGAGAAGGCACAAGCAGACTAAGTAGTCAACGAAGATCTGGCAAGTAGGCCATTCAAATTTTTCCAAAACAACATCTTTATAATAGTGATTCTCATCACTACAAATCATTGTAAATACCATTTCACCTTTTTGTAACTCCATTTTGTGCAAGCCGAGGAGTCCTCGAGCTTGAGGAGTATTAGAAGTATCATCGTACCAATTTTCATGATTTTTAGACTTTGTTTGAGCCTCCAAATAGGCCCTAGAACCTAATTTTTAACACTAGGTCTGGACAGGGCCAAAAGCTAGTAAAAAACTATAAATAGAGCTAGAGAGCTCATTTTTGAGGATAGCTTGTAATAGATTTGAACTTGTATGAGCATTTTGGAAGTAATCTAAAAGAACTCCATTGTCTTTCTCTTTGTCTTGCTGTGTGTGCGCGTGTGTGTGTATGTGTGTGCATGTTGGTGTGCTTCTCACTCACGCACTTGTGCCTTCACTTGCTCGAGGTCATCATACCATCCTCACGTCTTCCCGGATTGACATTAAAGGAGGTGCTACTCATCACTGAGCTACACCAAATTTTGGCGCCGTTTCCGGGGATCGAGCTTTGAGGACGAGCGTGTGATGGTAAGACGTAGAGTTGAGGCATTGGAGTCATAGGTATTTCCTTCACTTTTATCTAATTTATTTTGTTTTCCTCACCATCTTCATCACCACCATTATCATCACCATCTTCCACCTCCATCTCCATCATCGCAAAAAATTTCAGCTTTTTGGTCATATCACCACACCCACACCATTTCCCTCATTTCACTTGTGAGAGAGAGCGAGAGAGCATTTGTGTGCTTGTGCTTTTCTTTGTTTTTTGAGATTTTCTGCAGGAATCAGCATCCCCAGCAGTTGCACCAGCTCCAGCAGGTAAAAAAATTTGACTGTGCAGGTCCCGAGGCGTTGGCCTCTATCAATCGCGACCGACAGAAAAAATGGTCCTTTTGCTAAACTAAGTACATAATCATGATGTGCATGCTTAGAGCTTCCTAAATATGTGCTTAAAATTTTGATATGTCTCTGTTTTCTGTCAATTGCGATTGACCTATCAATCACGATCGACAAACGACGACGGACACTTGCCGATGGCTCTATCAATCGCGATCGACACCTCGATCGCGACCGACTGAGCCAACGACCGACTGACCACGACCGACTGAATTTGCATGCACCACGTGTCAATCGCGATCGAGCCATAAATCGTGATCGACCCATCAATCACGACTGACAGCCCTGACGGACCTGTCAATCGTGACTGACCCAGTCAACGACTGTTTGACCACGATCGATAGACCCCTCGCGACAGACCTGTCAATCGCGATCAACACATCAATCGTGACCGACGGAGTCAACGACCCTTTGAACACGATCAACTGAATTCCCGGGCCACGTGTGAATCGCGATGACCCATCAATCTCGACTGACAGCCACGACGAACCTGTCAATCGCGACCGACACGTCGATCGTGACTGACATATCAATCGCGATTGATAGACCACTCAATCGCGATTGACGAGCAAATTCGGCCATTTTTTAGGGGAAAGATAGTTGGTCTATTTTGGGATATTATTTGGGAAGCACTAGAAATCTGTTAGAGCATTGTGAAGCCGCTACACGAAGTATTTCGAGAAGTCTTGTTTGCCTGTTAACCTGTTGGAACCCTGTTTTAACCCTAGAACCCTGAATGGTCATAGCTTTCTCATACGAAATCCAATTGGTGTGATTTTTGTTTTGTTGGAAAGCTCATAAAGTTAATATCAGGATTATCAGATATAGTATTTTGAAGTGACCATACCCAGGGAGAAGAAAAAAAAAACTGATGGATCTTTAGGATTGTTTTGCATAAAGCCAAAGAACATGTTGATCTCTAGATTGCATGAATGAAGATGTGCTGTTGTGTCAATTAAATTCAAATCCTTAGCTAACTTTGGAACTTTTACAGGGCCTTTGAGAGCAGTGAAGGGCAATCTCAACAAGAGTAAGTGCGAGCTTGGGAACACGCTTCCTGGGCACCCAAGGGCAACCGAGGAGAGAAACAAAGGTTGGAAATTCTCAACACCCTCTATCAATCCCTAGCTTAGGCTAAGTACGGAAAGAGGTTTTGATCAATTAGGGATACGTTAAGCACGACCAAGTCCAAGAACTCTAATCACTCAAGTGCAAGTACCAGGAGATTACATTTGCGAAACAACCTAAGGGAAAAGAATTTAAATCGAGTGACCACACTCAAAGTGCGATCCAACTTAAGTGTTCCTTGCGACGAAGATTGATTGGACAAAAAGTGACACCCTAAGGAAATTAAAAAGAACAAGTGACTAATACAAAAGAACTCAGCAACGAAAATTGTACTTGGGAAATTTGGGATTATTCATTTGGGCTTATGAACCTTAGATCAGGACGACACCTGGGAAGAGATAGACAGAGTCTTAGGTCTTCAGAGGCTAGTGTCAATCATACTGCTAGGTCTTGGGCCCAGCAGTTGAGCCATCATTTGTGCTTCCCTAGCTCAGAGACTAGTGAGTCAGAGATGTCCCATGGTATGGAGAGACCTACAGGGAGTTCAGGTGTGCCATATCTACATAGGGTAGAAGGTCCCTACAAGACGCAGCTGGAATACCTTAGAACCGATCGATTAGGTGCTAGCATCTATGAGGACGGCCTAGGAAGATCTGTGGTCTAGATTAAAAACCCTGACCAACCCATTGGAATTGAACATCTAGCCGTCAAATTTGAAAATGGAGTATACTTGGATAAGGAAGGAACCATATACGTAGTCACCAGCCACCTAGATAGGACATATGAATTTGGTAATGTGATCCCAGAGACAGACATAGGTGACCTAGAGCAAGGAAACTTAGGTGGAGAGCCTAAAACCCCCCGAGGCAAATCTGTTCTTACTAGAATCCTCACACCAGAGTGGGTTCCCCAAGACAACAAGAGCATAGATATACTCTTGAACCGAGAAATAGACAAAGCCTTTTGGAGGTATAAGTCTGAACAACCTAATGAGATAGGAATGATCACAATTTATGAGTTCAAAGATCCGGATAGCCCAGGCAAAGTGACCTATCTAGACAGTACTTCAGCGAGGATCTTTGTGGTCATAGAACATGATAGACATGCCTACACTTGGAAGGGGGAATTTATTTTTCCCCAACCAAGATCTAATGCCTCTTTTGGTCACCAAGGGGCTAGAACATCCCAAGCTCATGGCGCTCAAAGGGATAGAAGTAGAGATAGGCCAGAAGTGAGCTTTGCCAACCCAATAGGAAGAGAACGAACGCGAACAGAGACGAATAGAGAAGAAACAGAGAGAACTAGAGTTCCAAGGAACTTAAGAAATGCTGAGGATTTTCCCTTGCCGAGGCCTAGAGAGCACACGAGAACCTTGAGACCTACACAGCTAGTTAAGTCCATGAAGAACTACTTCGATGGCACTGGAGACCCATATGATCATGTGGCAGTACAGTGCCTTTGGTATAACCCTTAGGAACACCGCTCTTACGTGGTTTCAACCACTAAATGAGAGGCACTTCAAAAACATAGACCAACTTCTAGAGGCTTTCATTATTGAATTCTCTAAGAGTGGCATAAGGCATAACACTTCCTCACTGATTCATAGCTTCAAGCAAACCCCCCAAGAGATGGTCCGACTTGCAGGAAGAAGGTTTAGGCAAGATCTGGAGAGATGTTCGATTCCTGAGCTACCCACTCCAGCCAAACAAGTGGCTTTATTCCTAGATGGACTGCTAACTACAAAGTTGAGATCATACGTGTACTTAAAGGACCCGAGGACCATAGAAGAGTGTGTACGCATGTGCATCGACATCGAGGATAACCTAGGGGAAGAATTGGAACTTTCAAAATCTACAAAGATTCAGATAGTTCTACTAGCATCTCTTCCACGCAATCCACATCAATTGAGGAACTCGTTGAGAAAGTAGCTCAAAAACTAGGTGTCTCTAGCAAACAAATCCCAAGATTTGCTCTAGTTAAACGGTGCTATACCTGTGGAGGTGACCATATGGTGAATGTATGTCCCATCATGGCTCAACCCCAAGTAAATCCCAGTAGCCAATACTGCACCATAGAACGGAGATACACTAATCACACGGCACAAGATTGCCCATACAATAAGCAAGCGGTTAGGCAAACTTACCCTCAACCATATCCACAACAGGGGAGATACTAGAACTAGTACTCAGCACAACAATATGGCAGACCTCAACAACCCTATCAGCAGCCCCACCAAACTCAGCAAAGACCTCAGCCTGTGTTAGCTCAGCAACCTCCTTCTCGAGCCAATGTGATCCCAATAAAGTATGCGGCTGCAGAAGAGAACCTGAATAGAGCCATAATGCTAGTAACACCATTGCTTTCAGAAAGTGACCCTAGTGACCATAGCTTTGATTCTACACATATTGATAGCCCCCAAGATTACTACATGCAGTCTCCTGAACATGGTGAATCCTACTATAGTGAAGAACCGAGTGAACCTAGTTGGGATCCAGAGTATGCAAATATCATGTACACAAATCCCAACACTAGACCTCAAACTAGGCAGGTAAGACCCCCATTCCCTAGAGGACCATGCTATAGATGTCAAGGAGATCACCTCATTCGTGATTGCCCAATGCCTGCAGCTACACAACCCTAGTCAGTAACAATACAGGGCTTTTGTCAAGATTGTGGAAAGGAGCATCTCTTACGAGATTGCCCAAAGAATCCCAATAATATGCCAAAAATCACTACAATTAATGTTATTGGGTTAGTAGTAGATGCTACAGGAAGTGTAATTTCCACTGCACCGGTACAGGTGGTCACTAGAGCTCAGACTCTGCAGCAGAACCAAGGGTTAGGACAAGAACAGAGTGCAGAGGTTAGTGAAATTGAGAGCGTAGCCAAGAAATGAACGAGAGCCTGGAAGGATAACGGAGAGAGAATGAAAAGACAATGGTCTAAAAAGATGAGCGACTTAAAAGAAAGCATAAGAGAAACAAAAGCCAAAATTGTTGAACTCACCTCTCAAACAAACTCTCACATACCACCACCAACTTCATCTCCATCACCATCTAATCCACCATCTCTCAAACCACCTTAGACCATCCAATCACCCCCTAGAGTAGGATCAGTGCTAGCTGACCCCACTCCTGAAGACATAGACATGATGCTTAAGGCATATCAGGCCAGAATCCAAGAAGGACCAAATGTGACGGATCATGACAAGTGCTACCCTAGAGCTGACTTAGAGATAGAAAGAACTAAGCTTTGCGCAAAAATGGTCGCATTGGCTCAGACCATGTTTGAAGCCAGTCGCCTCTTCAACTACGCTTGCTCAGCTAAGGCACAATTGCACTTGGATGGACTACTAGAGAAATTAGAGAGCATAATCGCAAAAGCGGCCAAGGAAGAAAAGAACCAAGGAAGAGAATAGGCAAGTAAAAGAATAAGCATTCCCCCATAGGAAGCTTATGTGCCCAATTCCACTGAACCCGACA
The DNA here is from genome assembly GCA_020310875.1 of Ceratopteris richardii. Classification (NCBI taxonomy): domain Eukaryota; kingdom Viridiplantae; phylum Streptophyta; class Polypodiopsida; order Polypodiales; family Pteridaceae; genus Ceratopteris; species Ceratopteris richardii. The sequence goes on along the minus strand of CM035415.1, from coordinate 53,826,920 downwards.
CCTCTTCTTCTATGAATAGATATTCACCAGAATTCTTGCGAGAGATTCAAGAACAGAAATGGGCAAAAGAGAGTGAAGTCCCTCCTCCCTTTGAACTTGTGGATGATGCACATGATCAATTCCCACAAGATATTCCCTCCATTTATGGAGAGCAGGAGAGTGCACAATCTCAGGAGAGATTAGACTTCGAGTCTAATTCTTTACATGAATTACCCCACTTCACGGGCCCATTGGAAGCAAAGTCTACATGTATGAGAACACCCACTGTCATGGTAAGAAACGAAGACTCAGTCATACCTAGGAACACAGAGGTAGTAAAGAATACTAAAGTGCAGTGCAATCTCACTTTAGAAGAGCTACTCCAGGTTAAGCCAGAACTGTGGAAACATGTAGCAAAACAAATGCCAGAGGTAGCTAAACCATGTTCCCAGGTAGGTTCTCATAGAACAGTGCCAGAAATTCCTCTAGACAAGATAGGAGATATGAGCGAAGGTGAAGAAGGAAACACCTATCTTCCCATCACCCATCAAGGATACACAACCAAGGCAATTCTCGACTCAGGTGAAGGAGTTGCAATTGCTACCACTTCCCTATGAAAGCGATGGGGCAAGCTAGCACTCAGGCCCACGAGGATGAAATTGCAGATGGCCGATGGTCACATTGAGAGACCCTTACGACTGCTTGAAGGAATAACTCTCACTACATGTGGTGTAGAGTTTGAGCACACATTTGCTATCTGTGATTTTAGCAAGAACCATGCCTATGAGATGATTTTGGGAAGACCATTTATGCAATAGTTGCAAGTGGTACATGATTGGGGAACCAATTCCTTGTACCTGCAACACTTAGGTGTCACGACCAAGGTTAATCTCAAAGATTACTCTCATAGAGATGTCCCTCCTATTCAATGGAATCCCATCCATAGAGCCAAGGATGACACGGAGTCAGTGCATTCCATAGGATCAGGATCCTCATGGATGCATGAAGACACCCACTTATGGATGTGCAAAGTGGCAGTAGAAGAAGAGAAGAGAGAAAAAGCCAGAGAGGTAGGTGCAAAGGAAACCCATAGATCAATTCAAGACCCAGCCTATGCACCTGTAGTATTTCTTGATGAAGAATTTGAACCTCACGGCTGAATTTTAGCAAAAATGGATGTAGCCATCAATGAGGTTCTGGAAGAATGTGAACCTAGCCCTGATGCATTTGAGGATGCAAGTGACTCCGATCTAGAGTCAATCATTATGGACCCACCTTTTGCATCAGATGAAGAATACTTCTATGAAGTACAAGTTCACCCTCAGAGACATGAGGAGTTCACAAATGATGTGAGATTAACCACACAAGTGGCTGCCAAGAGTGAAGGTAAGAAGAGGAAGAAGAGAGAAGTCACACGGGAAGAGGAAGAATCTTTGTTTGAGGTCCCTGAAAATTTTAAGAAGTATGAAATAGATGATAGGAGAGTCATGGTAAGAATGCCTAAACGTGAGGCACAATCAGGAGAGGCCTATGATAACAAAGAAACCACCAAGAAAGTGGTTGTAGCCGTTGAAGAAGGAGAAGAAAGATGCACATACATAGGCCATGACCTAACAGAGGAAGAAGAGCATGAGTTAATAGCTTTGCTAAGAGAATACAGAGATGTATTCGCTTGGAGTTACAAGGACTTGAAGGGTGTTGACCCAGCCATATGCTCACACACAATTCCCATGACCTCAGATGCGAAACCCTCTAAACAGAAGCCATATACATATAACGATAATTATGCTGCTAAGATCAAAGAAGAGATAGATAGACTGGTAGAAGCTGGATTCATCTATGAAATTGAGCACACTGAGTGGGTATCCCCCAGTGTAGCAGTGCCCAAGAAGAATGGAAAGCTACGTGTGTGCATTAACTTGAAGAAGGTTAATGCAGCCACTATTCGAGATAACTATCCACTTCCTATCACTGAGCACCTTTTAGAAAGAGTAGCAGGCAAGGAAGTGTACAACTTCCTTGATGGATTCTCGGGCTACAATCAAGTAGCCATTGCCCCAGAAGATCAGCATAAGACAGCTTTTGCCATAGAGTGGGGCATATTTGCCTTTCGAGCAATGCCATTTGGTCTTACCAATGCTCCTGCAACCTTCCAGAGATTGATGTGCCATGTATTTAAAGAGTTCTTGAGGAAGAACTTAGAGGTCTATGTGGATGATCTTTGTGCTCATTCCAACATTAGACAAACCCATATCCCTGAACTTAGACAGATCTTTGACAAATGTCGAGAGTATCAAGTTTGCCTGAACCCAGAAAAGTGTGTTTTCATGGTCAGGCAAGGTAAGATTCTAGGACACATAGTGTCAAAGAATGGAATATCCACTGATGAAGAGAAAGTAAGAGCCATAGCAGAGTTACCTAGGCCAAAGAATGTCAAGGAAGTACAAGCTTTCATGGGGCATTGTGGCTATTACGGACGCTTTATACACATGTACGCCATCATTGCCAAGCCACTGTACGGACTTTTGACCAACTTTGAGTGGACTAATGAATGTGAGGACTCCTTCAATGAGGTCAAAAGAAGATTGTGTTCAACACCAATCTTGACCACACCAGATTGGAATAAGCCCTTCCATGTTCATGTGGATGCATCCAATTATGCTATTGGATGTGTGCTTGCACAACCTACGGGCGAAGGTAATATGGATCTTCCAATTGCCTATGCTAGTAGACAGTTGAATGAAGCTGAACGAAATTATCCCACCACTGAACGAGAAGGATTAGGTATGGTATATGCAGTTAAAAAGTTTAGACACTATTTGCTTGCAAATAAGTTTAAATTTTTTACTGATCATCAAGCACTGTTGTACTTGGTAAACAAGCCATGCAACATAGGTAGATTAGTAAGATGGTTTCTCTTACTAATGGAATACGACTTTAAAGTTGTGGTGAGGAAAGGGAAGACTCACTTGAGAGCAGACCATCTCTCTAGGCTCACATCTAGAGAAGCCCCACAAGGAGTATCAGATGGCCTTCCTGATGCTTACTTGTTTAATTTGGAAGTTGTACCTCAGTGGGCTAAGCCATTAGTGCCAGTATTGACATACGGGCCCAACCAACCAGTCATAAACACTCAAGATAGGGAGGTAGTAAAAGCCCAGAAGTACCATATCATGGCAGGAAGCATGTACAAACAGACAGATCAAGAGATATTGGCTTGTTATGTGGAAGAGGACGAGTACGCAAAATGGTTGCAATTAGCACATGTAGGTGCATTAGAGCAACACTACTCAAAGCAAAGAACTTTACAGACACTAAGGAGATTCAAAGTGCATTGGCCTACTATGGAAGCTGATGTCCATAAGTTGTGCAAGGAATGCCCGATCTGCTGCACT
>CM035415.1:53783546-53788546 GCA_020310875.1 Ceratopteris richardii | reverse complement strand
CTTAGCAATTTCTCTCTCACATAGTGGTAATGAACCTCTATGTGCTTTGTTCTGGCATGATAAATTGGGTTTGCTGCAAGGTGAAGAGAGCTAGTGTTATCTCCAAATATAATAGGTGGTCTTGTGAATAGACCTAACTCTGTATATAGAAGCTTCAACCAGATTGCTTCTTGAGTAGCATTTGCAAGTCCTCTATACTCTGCTTCAGTGGATGATAATGCCACTGTAGGTTGCTTCTTAGCTGACCAAGAGATAGGCTTATCTCCTGCAAAACAAATGTACCCTGAGGTGCTCCTCCTATCATCCTTGCATCCTGCCCAATCTGCATCTGAATAGACTTTAATATCAATGTCTGATGTGTAAGGAAAATACAAACCATGACTTTGAGTTCCCTTGAGGTATTTCAAGATCTTCTTTGCTGCCTCTAGGTGAGGTATTCTAGGTTTGTGCATGAATTGACTAAGCACACTTACTCCATATGCTATGTCAATTCTTGTCAAGGTAGCATAGTTCAAACTACCCACAATACTTTGATATCTTGTAATGTCTTTGAGTTCTTCTCCTTCATGAGCACTTAGCTTTTGATTGACCTCCATTGGAGTAGTAGATACCTTAGCATCCTGCAAGCCAAACTTCTTAACCATATCCTGTACATACTTCTTTTGAGTAATGTATATACCTGAGTTTGTGTAGATCAATTCAAGACCTAGAAAATATTTTAGTAATCCAAGATCACTAATCTTGAATTCTTTCATCATCTGACCCTTGATGTGTCTAATCCCATTGACATCATTACCTGTAATGATGATGTCATCAACATAAACACATAAGTAGATTACCTCTGTACTACTTCTCTTTATGAATAGAGAAGTGTCTGCTTTGCTCATCACAAATCCTTGGTCTTGGAGGTAGGTGGTCAATCTGTAGTTCCATGCTCTAGGTGCCTGCTTCAAACCATAGAGAGCCTTCTTCAATTTACAAACATAATGTACCTTTCTTGGATCTTCATAGCCAGGTGGTTGTGACATGTAGACTTCTTCAGATATCCATCCATTTAGGAATGCATTCTTCACATCCAATTGGTACATGTTCCAATTCTTGGATGCAGCTACACTCACCAATACTCTGATAGTTGGCATCTTGGCCACAGGAGAAAATGTCTCCTCATAATCAATGCCTTGGGTTTGTGCAAAACCCTTGGCTACCAACCTAGCTTTGTACCTGTTAATTGTCCCATCTGAATTCTTCTTCAATTTGTAGATCCATCTGGATCCAATTACCTTCATAGTCTCCTTCTTGGGTACCAAGTCCCAAGTATCACTCTCTTTTAGGGCTTCTATCTCCTCATCCATTGCTTCTCTCCATTCTGGCTTTGTAATTGCTTCTTCATAGGTACCTGGTTCTTCATTCAACAAACTTTTTGCAAGGTATACATAATGTTTAGTTACAAGTGATGTGTCATACCCAAATCTGATAGGTTTCTTCTTCTCTCTCTGAGATCTTCTCATAGCTTGAGTGGAAGTTTCTGCCTTGTCCTCCAATTGCTTCATCTTCATCTTTCCTTTGGATTTCCAAGCCTTGAACTCTTCAAGGTTGATGGTATCATCATCTGAGCTTGAATCTTCTTGCTGTGTTGGCTCTTCCTTGGTAAGCTTTGGAAAATCTTCCTCCATGTCATAAGGTAGACTTACTTTCCTGCATTCATTCTCATACCATGAGTCATTCTCATCAAATATGACATCTCTGCTTACCTTGAACCCTTTGTTTGTGGGGTTATAGAATCTGTATCCCTTTTGGTTCAAATCATAACCAATGAAGATACATTTCTCTGCCTTTGGGTCTAGCTTTCCTCTTACCTGTGAAGGAATATGCACATATGCTATACATCCAAAGATTTTGCAGTGATCTAGAGAGGGTCTCTTACCATGCCATGCTTCATATGGTGTCATGCCATCAAGTGATTTGGATGGCAACCTATTGATGAGATAGGTGGCAGTGGACACACTCTCTGCCCATAGGTAATTTGGCAACTTTTTCTCATTGAGCATAGACCTAGCTGTTTCCACTATAAGTCTATTCCTTCTTTCTGCTACCCCATTTTGTTCAGGTGAGTATCTGGTAGTGATCTCCCTCTTGATGCCTCTTTCCTGCAAGAAATCTTCAAACTCATTGGAGAAGTATTCTCCTCCACCATCTGATCTTAACCTCTTCAAGCTTCTACCTGTTTGATTCTCAACAAGTGCAAGATACTTTTTGAAACAATTAAACACTTCATCTTTATGCTTCATAAAGTACAAAATGGTCCATCTGCTATAGTCATCAATGAAGGACACATAATACCTTGAACCAGAAATGGAAGGGTCCTTGCTAGGTCCCCAAACATCTGTGTGTACCAAGTCTAGGTAGTCTTCATGCATGAAACTTTTTCTTGAGTAGGGTAATCTGTGAGACTTACCAAATTGACATGATCCACATTTGTAAATCATGTGTTGCTTGGATACATTAGGTATCCCAAGCACACACTGATCCCTGCACATTTGCTTGATAGTCCTTTCACCTATGTGCCCTAGTCTTTTGTGCCATATCTCTAACTCTGAGAGTGTCTGATCCTTATAGTTATACAAGGCAATGTTTTTTGTATCCTCTAGCTCAAATGTAAATAATCTACCTGATTTCTCCCCTTTGGCTATCCTCCTGAATCCTTGTTTTGGGTCCTCCACATATGCTCCATGTTGTGTGAATCTGACCTGTAAACCTTTCTCCACAATCTGACCAACACTCATCAGATTCTTAGTTATTGTTGGTACATAGAGTACCCTGCTTAATAGGTTCTGATTACCATCACATGTCTTCACATTTCCAACTTTGACAACAGAGTGTTTAGTGTCATCACCTGTTTGTACCTGATGTTTGCCCTTGGGCTCTTCCAAATCAGAAAGCAATGCCACATTGCCAGCTACATGGTTAGAACATCCTGAGTCAATATAAAATAAATGATCATCATTTGTACCTATCTTTGAGGTCATATTCATGATCAATAAGGAGTCATCTTGCTCCTCTGTGTAGTTGTTGTAGTCTCTTCTATTTCTGAATCCACCTTGGTAGCTTCCATTGTGGTTGTTGTTGTAATTGTTGTTGTATTGGTTGTTGTACCCATTGTAGCTTTGATTGTGGTTGAATCTGCCTCTTCCTTGAGAGTATCCACCTCTTGAGTAGCCTCTTCCTCTCTGGTTTTTATAGTTCTTGTAGCATTCATCTGTGGTATGATTGGACAACCCACAGATGTTGCAAGGTGATGAGTTGTAGGGTCTCCCCCTACCTGACTTACCTCCTCTGCCTCTTCCTCTAGATGACCTACCTCTCCCTGCATAATTGGCTTGGGAGGTAGAGCCTTCTTCATCCTGTTTCTTCTTGCCTTTATCTTTAACTTTCTTATCAGTAAAGAGAGCAGAGGGGTTATTACCTTTTGATTGATCTCCAGCCTTGGTGAACTTTGCTTCATGTGTAAATAGTTGGCCCATGAGTGTTGTGAGATCAGGGGTATGCATGTCCATGTAGAGATCCATTGCAGTGGTGAAACTTTCCCACTTATCATCTGCCTTGAGTCCATTTGTCACTTGCCTGACTATTTGCTCCTCTTCAATTTCCTCTCCAATGCTTGCTAGTTGGTCTGCCACATCTTTGACCTTTGTCACATAATCTGAGACTGATTGCTTGGGCTGCTTCCTAAGTGTTGTGAACTCTATCCATAATTGATTCTTCCTAGCCCTTGTGTTGGAAGAAAAATAGTTTGACAAGGTTTCCCAAGTCTCTTGGGAAGTCTTACAGTTTCTTACATGAGGTAAAAGAAAGTCAGATATAGAGTTTAAGAGATAAGACCTTGCCAAAGCATCCTTTGCACACCATTGGTTAAGTCTTTCATGCTCATCCTTTGTAGGTAGTCCTCTAGTCTTGAATGAGGGCAACTCCTCATCTCCTGATATGTATCCAAATAGACTTCTCCCTTGTAGATAGGTCTTCATTCTCAATGACCAAGCTTGATAGTTGTTTCTGTCCAATTTGTCAATGAAGGAGGGGAAACCATCACCCATGATTACCTTGTTTTGCTCTGATACCACTGTTGAGAGTGATGGATGGATGCACTCAGGAAATTAGTTGGTGCTGCAAAACCTGCTTCACACCTGCCCTCTTTTCTTTCCAGATATGCTTAGTACACAAGTTTAGCTTCCTAATGACATAAAGAAACCATATATGTGCTTTGTAAATGATTTGGGTAATGACCAAATCAAAACAGATAACTTGGTACTTCACAAATCAAACAAAACCTTCTATTCCTGTAATGATACCTGCTCAGACTTTTACTCAGTGTGTCCAGCACACTTAAAATTGGCACAATTCCTTTTGGGAGTAACAATGTACCTTAGTAAGCTACCAATCACAAGTGGAATCACTTCAATTGACTAACTATGCTCAGAGAAATAAGTTTAGCAAAATTATATCTACCCCCGATTTTTCAGGAACTCTGCAGACAGATACCAGTGAGCACCTCGACTTGATTTTCTCCCAAATGGCTGAATGGAATCCTTTGAAATTTTGTATGCTTGTAGTAGACTTTGAGCTGGTTCCAATGAGCTATAGAACTCTTGATTTGGTTCAATAGATCCAGAGCAATGCTTCCTTGAAGTTGACAGACTTGGAGTAGGTGACTCAGACAGAACAGAGATGATGAATGTATACTTCTATTGATATATGTGTTTGTACAATCTCATTAGCTTGCCAAGCAGAGCTATATGAGGTATTGTGGTGTTGGCTATGGAGTAACCTTCACACACAATGAATTACAAAGAAATTTGGCCTCGGGGAGTGAGCTAGAATCAGAGTACTGCCCGCGACTTTTTCAGTACATCCTTTATAGGAGTTTGGTCTTCATTTGAATTTGATTTTCAAAGTTAGGCTCCCTTGAATCTCTCCTCTAAAAGTAGGGAGATATTCTCTCCATC
>CM035415.1:53731046-53753546 GCA_020310875.1 Ceratopteris richardii | reverse complement strand
TATCTATCTATCTATCTATCTATCTATCTATCTATCTATCTATCTATCTATCTATCTATCTATCTATCTATCTATCTATCTATCTATCTATCTATCTATCTATCTATCTATCTATCTATCTATCTATCTATCTATCTATCTACCTACCTACCTACCTTTCTGCCTACATACCTACCTATCTATCTATCTATCTATCTATCTATCTATCTATCTATATATCTATCTATCTATCTATCTATCTATCTGTCTATCTATCTATCTATCTATCTATCTATCTATCTATCTATCTATCTATCTATCTATCTATCTATCTATCTATCTATCTATCTATCTATCTATCTATCTATCTAATTATCTATTTCACTACAACATATCAGGGGTATATCAAGGCTTCTACTATGGCAAGTGCACATGTGGGATTTTTACCCGATGTTAGTGTAAGGTTCGGCATAGGTGTCGGAAGCAAACCACAGGTATGAGCATCGGTATGGGCATTAGTATAAGCATCAGAAATTATGATGCTTATATCGACACCCATACTAATGCCCATACTGATGCTCATACCGACACCTATTCTGGCACGTATACCGGCGTGCTACTGGGCATACTGTCACCCATAGTGTCGACCATGTTGGGAGTACTATCGTGCATACCAATGACCATATCTGCAAATATTTTTTTGGGTAGAGTGTTTTGTCTCTTGCTATAGCAACATTATCTTGATGTTGTGTAGCAAAAGACAATACACTCTACCCAAAAAAAATCGAGTACATGTGATGTGTACTCTAATAGCAACCGAAACATGATTTCATAAAGCAAAATACTATCGGACACAAAAGAGATGAGGAGAATGAACCATGAACCATGTACAAAAAAAAATTTATATATTTCATAAATGAAGCATGTACAAGAGTGTGGCAAACCATTGTCATATATGAGCCAAATACAAAATGTGGCAAAGCATTGCCATATAAGAATCAAATACAAAATTTTGATGTATATGAGCCAAATACAGAACTGTGGCGCACCACTGCCATACATATGCACAAAAGGATCGAAACATCTATATCAGTAGTCGTGCAACAAAGAACATTCATGAATTGAGATAAATTGACCTGATATTTACAAACAACAAGTAAAAACCAATTTTCTAAGTTCATCACCTCATCGTAGATGCTCCCATGAAACGACTGCACCGCATCCCTCCAAGTCTGCATCCAATCCATGATGATATCCATAAGCCTCCTCTGTTCATAGTCGACTTTTATCAAAGGATCCATATTCTCTAACATGTGTAGTACAAATCTGTCATTTCAGATAAATTTGATACTTGCACTGAGTGCAAGGACATGCCACTCTCTCCTCCGTATCCAATCTATCCATCCAATACAATATGGATATTTTAGAACATTTGATTTTTCTTATTAAACCTAGTACCCATAATCCTAAAGACCTAAACCTAGAATATGTATAGACCTAAACGTATATATTCTAATTCTTTTATTTTCTTTCTCTTATATATATTTAGTTTAATTAAAAAACAATAAACCCCTATTTTTATATATTTAATTGTATATATTTAATTATATATATATATATATATATATATATATTTATTTATCTATACTATTGCAGGAAGATCAATCCAGGCAGAACAGGTCCATTATGCGTGTTGTAGATCAAGCTTTCCTGGCTAGTCAGAAGGGCAAAGGAAAATGGAGCTCTTCTACTAGTAAGCAGAAATCTGCAAATGCTGCACATTCGAAGAACCAAGATAAAGATGATAAAAAATCAAAAAAGAAGAAATTGTTTTGCAAGTACTGTAAAGGGAATGATCATATCATAAAGAACTGTCCAAAACTGGCTGCTAAAGAGGCAAAGAAGAAAGAGGCTAGAATGTTTGTTGCAGAAGCCTTTACACCAAAAAGGAGTCTGCTAATCTTGTGTGATTTGCACATAGCTTAGCACTTCCTTATACATGAGTGCTAACTACGTGTTCATCGCATCACTCCCAGGGGGGATTTGCTGATATATTTAGGTAGTGATGTGTGTGAACACTCTAGGACCATCGGGGCACTTTTTTCCCTCTTTAGGAGTTCCCCCCGCCCCCCTTGTATATACACCTATTGCCCTAATGGGCTACTTATCTTTGTACATTCTCTAGTAATACATTGAGTATTGTGTGTTGTGCTCCAAGCTTCTTCTTCTTCTTCCATGTGCTATTTGCGTGCTTCCGTAGATGTCTAACTCCAACAAAAGCATCGAAATCACTACACAATTGAAGGTTTTTTTCATACAATTCAATACAATGCACTTATCATATCCATTCCTAGAAAAGAATGGATTTTTGACAGTGTGGCTTCATCACACATCTAGAATGACAAAGAAGACTTTCATGAGTTGCAAGAGCACAAAGACCAAGTTTATCTTGGACATAACAAGTGTGTTGAGATCCAAGGAAGATGCAAAGTTCACATTGTCATGAAGGCTCACAGTTGGGCATATCAACTCCAACTATTGATGTTCCGAATGATGGTGCACATAGGTTGTCGTAGGCAACGTCGAGTGATTCATGCTTTCTCTTCAGTTGGCATACATATGAACTCATGTGAATTATAGTGCTCCTTGTAACTTGCTTCAAAATTCTTCTTTTGGTTGAGTGTAAGAGCACGTGACAAAAAAACAAAAAGAAATTTGTTTAGATCCGTTACAGAAACATCACTTCTCAATTCAAGACAAGGTCATTAGTATCCATTTCAAGCAATCAAACACATATTTTTAAAGAAAAATAAATAATTCAACACGAATATCACTTTAGAGATTGATCTGGGTGCAGATCATTTATTTTCATATACATAAAAATACCCATGGAAAATAGCATACCAAAAGAGTGATTATGTTTCAAATCTATATCATCTCCAAAATAATTATCAAGAAAAACTAGCTTTTGCTCACTAGATTTGTGCTCATTAGATTTGTGCTCACTAGATTTTTGCTCACTAGATGTGTGAGTGTCATGATTGACCAACATGAGTCGCACTCAAATTCTCCATCTAGCCCAACAAACATCTTAAGGACTTTATTTTATTATGCATAAAAAACAACATGGATAATTTTCTCATATTGCATTTGACTAGTTTCAAATTGAGTGACTATATTCATGCAAGAAAAATCAAAACCCATTCATCTTCATAAATTTGTTCTGGCCTTAGTTTATGTGATTTATCAAAATACTTCTTATTTTTCATTCTTGATTCTTTCAACTTCATAACAACTTCATTTAGTTTCTTGGTGCCTTGTTCAAGTTGTTTTATCCTTACAGCTAATAGTTCATCAGTAGACAGATTATCATTCCAAGGTAGAGTAGATCATGTAGATATTTGTGTGTGAATAGGAAAAATAGGTTTCTGACAATACATTAATTCAACAGCCATGTATCTCGTTGTCCTAGTGCTAGTCATTCTATAATCCCATAATGCGAATGGTAAATACTTTGGCCATTGTTTCAAGTCATCTTTACAAGCTTTAGAGATTGCTTTCACAATCGGTGAATGATCTTTCTCTATTTTTCCATTAGCCTCAAGGTTATAAGTAGTCGTAAGAGACAAGTGAATTCCATGCCATGCAAAGAAATCTCTATCCTCTTGAGAATCTAATTCTCCCCTATCAGCCACTACGTTTTTCAATATACCCAAGTCCTGAAATCACATCCTCAAGCAAGAATTTACATACATTATATGTTATTTTGGATCATAGTACTCAACCCTCCACATGGTTTGTAAGATCTTCCCTTGCAAGTACAATATAACACATCTTATCAATACCTTTAGGCATGGTCACAAGATCAACTACCCACTTGTAGTGAATACAAGGAGGATAGGTAGGATGCAAAGGATCTCAATGTTTCATAGATGAATCTATTTGATATGTAGTACAAGTGTTTACATAACTCTTACATTTACATAGATTCGTGACCACCAATAAGTCTCTCTAATCTTTTCATATATAGCCACAAACCCTTTATGTCCAACCCATAATATATTATGAAAATATTCCATAACTTGCAATTGAAGTTGCTTCTTTGCAAGTACCCTTTGTGGCATTTTAACTTTCTCTTTAGCATGTCTTCAAATAAATCCATCTTTTATGAAGAAATTGTAAACTCGTTTTCTAATGTCTTTGAATTTATTTGATGACCAAGTAGGTGAATTTTCTCGAGTACTAAGGTATTTTACAATATCTTTCCACTTTCCTTCATAATCTTCATCATTAAATTGTTCATATGCATACACTTGTGGATCATAATTATTTGAATTTATATCTAATTCTATTGCATTCATGACATCATCTTCAAATTTAGCTCTAGAAAGCATATTAGCAATAGTATTAGATTTTCCAACAATATGAACTAAAATTGGATTTATAAATTTAATATATGATATCCATCTCAACATTGCAAGATCGGGTGATGAAAAATTTACAATCATACCAATAAGTAGCAAACAATCTGTCTCAGCAATCACGTTGGCTCCTACGAAATATTCCTTATCGGTCTTTAATGCTGTGATTAAACCCCAAAAGCTCTCGTTTGATTTGTGGGTATTTTCATTGAGTTTCATGCAAAATATTAGCATCAGATCTCACTCCATATCTTTTTCTCTCTTCATCATCTTGACCAATAATCCATCCTATATCTATAGGACTAGTATCTACAGTCAAAACTGAGGTATCCAAATAGCATAGAAGACACAAGCTCCTAGAGATCTTCTCACTTCGTTAACATTGCTATAAGTCTCAAAAATCTTATTTATGGCATCGACTTTAGGTGACTATACTCTCTGACCATAGTGACTACATAGATGTCCAACAATAAGTACTTCATTGATACAAAAAGAAAATTTCTCAATAGAAAATATGAGACCAACCTCTTTAAATCTTTGAAATATTCGTTCATAATCAAAGATGTGGTAGCAATAATTTTCTACATCCTAAAGAGTCTCAGGTTTCATCTTTCAACTTTTCTTCACATCCTTAAATGGGATATCATTGAAGGCATCATCACATTTGGAATGAAATCGTGCAAGACCATATTCATAGCATTCATCATATGTGCTACAAAATTTGTAGTTTCTTGGGGCAAAGTTCACATGTGTACTAAGCCTAGAGGAGTCTTCATTGCGGTAATGTTTCTACTCTCAATAGCATGTTGAAATTGGTCATATCTTGAATATAAATCACTCATAGAGTAGATAGAGTGCCCAACAAAGGCTTCTGCAAACTCACCTACAATTAGGCCAGTTCCAATATTCCTAATCATGATTTTATTGAGAGGCTATAAGTCCTAAATGAACCGCAACTTTCCATTCTCTTTAGGTACAGTGAACCATCTATTGGAATATAGAGCTCAGGATGGCTCTAGAATTTGCATCTGCATCTTCTCCTTAAGTAGTCTCATCAACCTAGGTACGTGAGCTTTTGGGACTAGTATGGAACAAATATTCCATGGAATATGTGATACCATAAAAATGATCATAGATGGAACTAGTCATGGATCCCCACAACCTATGTAATTATGAGGATAAAGTGAAAAAACTTTCAAAAGTATGTACAAGGGGTTGCAAGACATCAATCCATGATCCATTATTGTTCCGCTCAATAGTGGCATCTAGGAAAAATTTTGATCAAAGTTCGTTCCAAATTCACAGAGGTAAGTAATCATCACATAATTTCTCTTGTGAGCATATTATACGAGATTTTTTTATTTGTTCTCGATTTCATACATGATTTGGATTGATGGTCATTACTTGGAGTGATTGCAAATTATCTTTAGATCAAATCCTAGCATATGTGGACCCATCTTCCATTACTTTCATTTCCATTCATGTCTCACATGTGAAAGGTTGACCTAAATAATCTCATAAGAATAATTTTCCTAAATGAAGAAGTGAAATGTGTTAAAAATCCCTCCTATAATTACAAAAATATTTACACACACTCCTAGTAAAAAACCGCAAATGTTATCAGCTATTCTCATTATCCATCCATGGCTTTTGTCAATTGGCCATTTTAATTTATCACAAAGTTCTTTGGAAATCACAATCTCTGACCCTGAATTAACAAGTGCCAGAGCTGAATTTGTCTTCTATTTATCTCCTACTTTGATTTTTATTTTAGGTGTTCCCCTAGTCTATAAACTTTGCTAAAATGGCTTTAAGTTTGTTTATTTTTGTCATTAGGTATGATTGGACCTAGGAAATTCTTATTAACATTATAAGCCTTATCTTTCTCTTCTTCATCAAACTCATCAACCATAAGAGATTCATTTCTCACTTGAGTGAAGTTGTAATGTCTTGCATCTCAACTTCTTAAGAAAGTGGAAACCTCTTTTTTTTTATCATCTTGATAAAATTTTCCTTAATCTCAAGTTTGGCAATCGAAAAAACTTGTTTTAAGGACATTGTAACTTGGATTTTTAACAAGATGCCATATAAGATGTCCTTAGAATCAATTTTATGTTGTATTTTAGGAATTAAAATTGCTTTAGGAGTTCCTTTTGGTTTCTTTTTTTCATCAGTTTGAGTTTCATAGGGTTTATCAACATTCGTGTTTAGCATAGCTTCATCAATTTTTTTTGTTTGATTTTGTTCACTTACCATAGCTTTTCTCCCTTCTTTTATTTCTCTTCTTCTTTGTTGGTTTGTTTTACTTACCATAGCTTTTCTCCCTTCTTTTATTTCTCCTTGTTCAAAATGGGCATTCCTAGGCTCTTCCCTTGTTTATTTCCTTTAACTCTTCTCCCCAACTCATTTTCCTCTTGTTTTTTATTGTGTTTTCTTTTCTCCTCTACGTTAGCAATATCAGAATAAATGGAGAATCGGTCAACTCGTGAATCCCAAGCAGTTTTGTGCATGATTGCATCTCTTGCCTTGACTAGTGCTTTTATGAAACAATGATTCTTCTCAAAAGGTTGGTTAGAATCCTGATCACAAGTATCCATTCGCTCTAGTTTTACAATAGAGGTGCCTAGGTTAGAGTTTGAAATATTCTCATATAGCTTTTTCACTCCCCCATACCCCAATTGATGGCTAAAGGTAATTGTGTTCTTAAATCACATAATTTGTTATCTATATCAAATACCCGCCTTTGTTCTTTAGCCTCCCACATTGCCTCACACAAATATGTGAGATGGTCAGTGGAATCACACCAGATGCATCTCTGCACATTGGGGCTATGATGCTCATTAGGATTGTAGGTTCTTTGCACAATAGTTTGAGGAGGTTTTGGTTGAGGAGTTTCAGTGTGTGAGGAGGTTTGAGCTAAGTTTAAGTGTCAAAACATATTATCCTGACTGCTCAGAACATATACTATGTTTTGCAGTGATGCTAGTTCTTTGGACATATTGGTTTGCATTTGCATCATGGTTTCAAATTTTTTAACCATGATCTCAAATTGAAGCTCACTAGGTATGCTGGATGAGGATGCTACATGATCAACCTTTGCATTGGTCTGCCTCTCCCTAAGGTCATCCAAGTGTGGCATACTAGCTGGAGGACTAGGTGATGACTCATAAAGCATGGATTGTCATTGTTTCATATGAGCAAATGCTTCAATGAATTTCCTCACTAAATTCCAATCATCAATGAGCCCATATCTCTTCCCTCGCTCTTCAAGTCTTCACTCAACTTCTACTCTCACATTCGGACTCAAATTTTGAGAAAATAGATCACAATATCAGGTGTGAGAGCAGTTTTATCTCCCTCTCGTAGTTGAGAAAAGCGTTTAATAAACTCACTATGGAGTTGCATAATGGTTGTTTGAGGTTTGGATGTGCTAATCCACTTCATGAACCCCTCTCTGCTATGTTGGTTGAAATCTTCTAGGTAGAATTCCTCGTGGATTTGTTTCCTAAACTCCTCCCAGCCTACGTTTTCATGGGCTTCGATTGTTGCAACCAGAGATCCAGCTGTCAATCGTATGAAATAGGGAACTTTTTTTAAAGTAAACCATGAAGTTTTATGAGTTCCTCAAAAACATCTAAATACTCAGTCAAGTTAACCCAATCAATTTCCTATTTTCTTTTAACAAGGTTTCTACTACTTTTTGTCCATGGTTTTCATGCATCATTCATTTGAAAAAATCTTCCATCTTGTTCTTATATTCAAGTCGTGATTGGGATTTAATAATTTTGATTATATCTTTGACTTCTAATTTCAGCTTTTCCTTTTGATATGCAACTAGCTCACTTATCTCGTTTTATTCCAGTGTAACTCTTTCTTAAAGATATGCAAAGATGTTTTTATGATTTTAAAGATGTATACAAATGTAAAAGAAAAGTGTGAATTTTTGAAAATGAAAAATGATCCTTTTATGCAGTCTCAAAGCAAGTATGTAGGAATACAAATGTTTAAAGTCAAAAGCATAACAATGTGAACGTGAATCTTTGAAAGTGAAAGGATTATTTTTATGCATTTTCAAATGTAAAAAGGCATGAACTTGAAATGCGTATACTTGCCTTAGCTTGCATACAAGGTTCCAAGTGTATGTATGTGTGAAAATAAATACCTTTTCGTTGCTGACAAAATCCTAAATACAATGGGAATCTAAGTGCATGCTTTGTGTGAATGTAGCAGCTTCGATCTCTCGATGGTCCAACAACTTGCAAGTCTCTATGGAGGCGCTCATATCATATAGATCAACCAAGGTTTTGGTCAAGCAGTTGCTCTTAAGGACGAAGAAGCTACCAAACATATTAATGCATATGCAAAATGTTCCATTCTACCATCCAAGTTGCCAAAGTACCATCGAACTTCATGTTGGGTTTAGATGTCGTGAAGGCTCACATTCATGCGGACCAACTCCAATTGTTAGTGTTCTAAATGATGGTGATTCATGCTTTCTGTTCTGTTGGCATACATATGAACTCATGCGAATTGTAGTGCTCCTTGTAACCTACTTTGAATTCTTCTTCTATTGAGTGTAAGACAAATCTATCTGCAAATCTATCTGCAAGACAAGGTCGTTAGTATATATTTTAAGCAATCAAATGCATCTCCGAGGGTAGATCATTTATCTATATATACATAAAAATACCCATGGAAATTAGTGCAGTAGCACAATGATTATGTTTCAAATCCGTACCATCTTTAGAATAATTATCAAGACAAACTAGCATTTGGTGACTAGATTTTTGCTCACTAGATTTATGCTCACTAGATTTATGCTCCTTATATGTTTGTGTGTCATAATACCGACATTAGTTGAACTCAGATTCTCCATCTAGCCCAACAAACAACTTAACAACTTTATTATGCAAAAAATAAATAGAAAACATAGATAATTGTCTGATTGTATTTGACTAGATTCAAATTAGAACATAAAATCTTGTTCAACATCACAGAAAGAATTTGAACATATGAGATTGTAGGATTAAATTGAATATATATATATATATATATATATATATATATATATATATATATATATATATATATATATATATGTGTGTGTATATATATATATATATATTATTACATATATATATTATTAATCACATCTGATGAGCACGTTCAGAAAAGTATTCATACCATTCTAACTCGATGTAAATCAAGTTCTAAAATTTGAAGCAAAGAGTTACAGCCTCTATAGATAACAAAGGTCATAACTTTACCTTTCCTTGATAAACACATAGATTGACTTCATCACATTAAGCTCACAAATTGACATATAGTGACAAATATTGATGTTTTGAGAGTGATACAAAAAGCAAGAATGATGTAGATGGTTGCATGAGAGACTAGAGACTGGAAACATCATAACTACATATAGATTCACTTGACTATCACCTATTCATCGACATCAAATCTCCAAAGCCAATTTCTTCATTCTCTTCAGTAAGAATAATTTATTTTTATCTACTATTACCATCCATTAAGCATCAGAACTACCAATTGTGTAAGCATCCAAATAATCCATAGACTTGACTTCAGAACAACTCTTCAAAGAGTTCTCCACACGCTTTCAATATTCAAACCAACATCATGTGATCATCACAACAAACTGATCCTAGCTCTCTCTCCTACCTTTAGCTCAGTTGCGTGCCCCCAAAAAGCCAATGAGAGATCCCTCATAATTCCCCTCCTTTTTTATGTAATTCATGCACAATGTACTTGCTAAAGTAATGGTGCAAAGAGCAACCAAGTAAACTTTATCACTTTTCCTCATGCATCAACAACTGCCACTTGAGCTTTATTTAGTTGCCATCATGCATTTGGAAATATAAAGTGCATGTTTGCTCCTTTCCACACTTGACAAAGTTGTTTTGACATCCATGACAGAGAGCATTGAGGGATCACAAGCATAGCATGCTCCTCTATTAGTTTTTCCTGTCCACCAAAAGAAGAATTCCCACCAAAACTACTAGGAAATTTCTTCCTTCAATCATCCATCATGACAAAGTACTCCTTTCTGTTCTTTGTAATTCCACAATCTTATTAACCCCATCAATCAGAGAGACTACTACTTAATTGATGCATGACCTAACCTTCTTCAAAGGAAAATACAAATCAATGAACACATGATGCAACATCTTCATTCCTATCTAAAATCCACCTTTAAGTTTTTTTCATTTGATCATCAGAACCCCCATCTTCTATGTCCCTTGCATCTCTTTGTCATAGTAGTCATGCCTATTCTCCTTCTCGTCACATATAAGCTTTGATAGAAAATATAAGATTGTGTGTAGCTATGAATATCTCTACTAGAACATCACAAACTCAAAAGATGAGACCAAGTCACTTAAAGATGTTCTTTAGCTACCAAGTCTTTGCAACAACCTTCTCTCAGTGAAGGCCATTACTAAGTGCAACATGACAGTATAATTTGATAATGATGAAGTTCAAGTCATCAATCGAGCATCCAAAGAAGTCATAGCTCAAGGATTCAAAGACAAAGGTCTCTACAAGCTTTCAAGTTTCATGGCCAAGGATTCAAGCTTTAACCTGTGGTATTTCAGATTTGGACACATCTCTTTCTTAACAAGTCCATGGCAAGTCCAAATGATGGCTTGAGTCATCAAAAGACTTAGAAATTTAAAGGAAATTTCAACTCCTTCTAGAGTTCACTTGTGAACTCCCCCTTGTAATCTTTGAGTATTTATTTGATGTAAAAAGTGAAAGCATCTAAAGTGGTTGAGTCCACTTGATGAAAAAAGAAAGGAGAAGCCACAAATTCGTGATTGAAGGTATCTAGAGAATCAAATCAATCACTAAAAAGTTTGGATAGTGATTATAGGAAGATTCAAATTCAAAATTAGGATCCAACCATCACTATAAATACATGGCAATTTAGTCGCATTTTTTAGACCTCCATGAGCTGCACTTTATGCCATATCAAAGTGTGGATTCAAGGCACACATATGTATCAGTAATTCCATTGTATTTTAGAATCAATATACTTTCATTTTCATGATTGTTTGAGTTCATATTTTGATGCTTTTGTGAAGTGTACTGTTCTTAGTTTTCTTAGTCAGATTGTAGAGATGATTTCTCTGAGCTTGGTGCATCATTTTCACTGATTTAAGTTGGTAAAGTTTGCTCCTTAAGTCTACTATATATTCACCAATTTTTGTTGTAATGGACTTTTTCAATCGTGAGCTATGTTTATTTAAAGTTGACTATATCGCTTCATTCTCTACTTCTCTGTCAGCACTCCCTCATATCAGTGTTTTTCTCAAAGCTGGTTCTCAATGTGTAGTTCATAATTTTCCATGATTCAAAGCTTGATAAAATCAGCGTACTGTCTAGTATATGCTACAAAATTTCATAAGCATTGGATCTCGGAATCTCGAGATATCATCATTTCTTTGCTCATGGGTCTGAGTACTGCTACAGCCTGTGAAAATCAGGGTGATGCTACAACTTGTTAAATACTTTACTCTTTATGTGGTCATCAATTTTGATGAAATGAATCTTGATTGTTAGCTTACTAAGTTACTAAGAGTTCCCCAGAAGGAATTAAGTTAATTGCTGATGTGGCCAGAGAATTGTTCAAAACTTTTGACAGGTGTATAAACCAAAATAGCAAGTTTTTTACTCATGGTTCAACTCCTACCTGTCTGTTTTGATTTATCTGAGAGTGATCTTCCAAGGTACATAGGGTGTCTAATACATCCTTTGCCAAGTTAAAAGGTCCCACTACATATCCCTGGAGTTTATTTGGCTGGTGTAGTGCAAAGTTTTTGCAGCACCACTTCATCTTCTCCAAGTTGTTAAAATGCGAATTTACATTACATGCATTTTTAAGTTCTTCGGGTTCTTGGGAGTGGTAGGGATCTGATTTATCAGAGGCCCTGTATCTTAATTTTCCCAATTAACTTATTCAATGCATAGTATGTTAGCGTTCAATATCGAATTGCTTACTGTCAAAATTCTGGTTAGCCTTTTCACAGTAAGTAACGCGGGAATTATTCATTACCGTCACACAGACTTATTATCCGCAACTTAACAGTACTCTGTTAATCACAAATTAATGTAATTAAACAAAGGTAAGAGCAATAATACTCAGATCTAACCGTAATCGCCTAGACAGATAGTCTGGCGATCCCGCTTGTCGTTACCAGAGAGTCACCGCAATGTCTTTTCATTAATTGATAAGCAGATTCATCACTTCGCAACGACCTTTCGGTTCGTGCGGGATAGGAAAATATAGGAATTATGAAAATACAGAATGCCAATCCGGCGGCTTACATTGGCACGCACGGTGGACTTGAACCCGCAACGGAAACAAAATTTAGGGCTCATCTAGGATGCGCTGTATATACATGGTGCGAGCTAATTTAAAAGTTCTGGAAATCTTCTGCTTCAAAGAATCCAGCATTAACTTTAAAGTTTCTGGTTCGACTAACTATGCGTCAGTACGAACAGAGCTTGCGGCAATCACTTGACTCATTAAAATATCAGCCTGTGTCTGCAAAAATGCCTCTTGTAGATAGAAATCATTTGCCAGGGCTGCGTCACGGCTCAATCTCATATCTTCAATCTGTTTATCTATTCTGAATAAACGCTCTGCTTGATAACCGAGCTTCTTTTCTCTTCTCTCCAGTTCTTCAGACTGGAACTGCATGGTTTTGTAGTAGGCTTCTATTTCCTTCTGCACTCCTTCAAATTCTTTCTTTAAACGGAGATACCTGCCAAGCTCTTCCTGTAACTCTTGATCATGCTTGAACAGGGTTTCGGTAGTCTTATGCAGTTCTGCTTCAGCTTTAAGTACATTGCTGGCCAAAGACTGAGAGGCTTCTTCTAATATGTTGTATGCTTCTCGCGTGCTATGCAGTTCATTGCCTATGGAAGTCATTGCATCTGTTTTATCAGTGATTTCTTGCTTCAACGTGCTGATTTCTGTATCCTTTTGACACAGCAAAGCATCTTTCTGTGCTAGCTGATCTTGAAGCTGTTGAATTTGTAAGTGTAGGCCATGATTTTGTGCCTTAACTGCATCGACTTCTTCCTATAGTGGAGTAATATCTGCTTCTAAGATATCGACTTTATGCTGCAATTCTTGACGAATATTATCCGTGACCATTCTGAGTTGCATCGGTAGCTGTTGTGAGAATTGAATTAGCATTCGACCCATGGACTCTAATTCAGTAAACATGGGAATCGGAAGAGGAGGAGGAGGAAGTGGCTAGGATGAAGAGGCTGATAAGAGGTGATTGGAAGATGGTGGAGAATAATTAGGCGAAGAGGATGAGGAATCCGGTGCTTCAGGGACAATAGGTTGAACAAGTACAATGGGCTCGACCAGAGTAATTGGTGGAGGAGTGGGTATAAGAGTGTTGGGCACCAACACTATTCCAGGAGTCTACTGTGTAGTTGCTTCAATTCGGTCAATTACAACATCGACCACAATAATTACTTCATTAACAATCTCAGCAACAATGGATCGCACATCATCTTGGGTCTGCTGCTGAGAATCCTCCTTCGAAGAAATTGCTTCAGATTCGGTGGTGGACGCACTTTGTTCCTGCTGCTTATTCGGAGAAGATTGGGCAGAAGAATCGACATGGATAGAAGTTGCGGTGTCATGAAAGATCTCTTCTTCATTGGCTGCGGTGGAACCTTGCACTTGACTTTCAGACGGGCTTATGCGACTGCATTTCCGGCAAAGGAGTTGAAACAAATCGGCATCATCATCCTCGTCTTCATCTTCAAGCATCCGAGTGGATTCTTCATGCAGTAAGAACGGTGCATTGGGGAGGTTGCGCGGCTTGAATGGTGGGAAAAAGGAACGTAAGGATGTGGGAAAGGCGTGATCGTGGAAGGTCACCTTTGTTAACTTGCTTAATAACCGTAACGCATTCACGATGAATGCGCCGGAAATAAAACGAGGCAAAATTAACAGGCTCACGAGAAGCCATGTCAATCATCGAATAAAATGGGCGTGAAATCTCGTAAGTACGTTTCTGTAAATTAAGGATAGCAACTAAGAATTGTAATGCAATGCGTTCAAGGTCAGGGTGACACAAAATGGCATACTCATTCGATGAGTGCCGGGGAAATAATTCTACCATAGTAGCAATAGGAAGGAGAGGACCATTCTCCACTCCTTCTACGGGCAGACGAAATGCTTCAGCGAACGACGCTTAGGTGATGACGACACAGTTCGGTAAACATGTGATCGGCCAACATTGCTCTGTGTCAGATGTGGCAGCTATGGCAGATATGATCTGCGCATAAAAGGGTTGACACTCCACTGAATGCCAAGGCAATTCAGCGAAGTTCAACAGGCCGCGTATACGCAAGAACTCACTCACGTCCTGAGGGAGTCCGTCATGGAAGGTAGCGAAATTGGCTAATGCTTCCATGATGCGCACGCAAAGTCACAAGAACACGAATACACAGCAAACACAAAAAACATAGTGCACAAAACACACAGACACAATAGCGATTAACAGCGAAAAGAAGAGGATTAAGTGGACACTTGGCAACAGGAGGCGATCGAAAACCCTAATCATCGTGTGGTGTTGAGATGATAACCTTCATAATTACGGCGTGCATGCATGTGCAGAATCAATAACACAGGGCAGCGATTAATCATAATTAGATATCAAAACGAGGAGTTTTACGGTATTTATTCAACCAAAATGTGGAAATAAAAAAAAAAAAATGACACACGGAAAAACGAAGAATATGTCAGCGACGATCAGGCACTTGGTGATATGGATGCAACTTTGAACCATTGATTACTTTAGGAAGAGGAATTCCGGTCAAGGTAGTAAACCAAAAAGTAGCTGGTCCCACTTGCTCACTAATCCGGTAAGGATCAAACCACCGTAATTTAAATTTTCTAGTAGAACGATTTGATTTAGCATTATAAAACAGCACAAGTTGGCCCACCATAAAAATTGGAGTCTAGAGAAAGCGATCATGGGTACGGGCTTGCCGCAACTGAACTTCTTGAAGAGTCAGAAAACTTTCCCAGCGATGTTCATCCAAGGCTCTGAGTGTGTCCAACTGAAATGGCAAAGAGTCTTCGGGTAACAACTTCTGAGTTATGGCCACGCATAAGCTTGGCACGACAATCTC
Organism: Ceratopteris richardii; assembly: GCA_020310875.1. Taxonomy (NCBI): domain Eukaryota; kingdom Viridiplantae; phylum Streptophyta; class Polypodiopsida; order Polypodiales; family Pteridaceae; genus Ceratopteris; species Ceratopteris richardii. The sequence goes on along the minus strand of CM035415.1, from coordinate 53,737,965 downwards.
CATCGGCGCGATTGCTTCTAACCCATAAGCAAGCTTGAAAGGGGTCATTCCAGTTGCTACTTTGTAAGTAGTCCGGTATGCCCATAAGACGGCGGGTAGTAACTGATCCCAATGTTCTGGTGATTCTACGACTAATTTGCGAAGCATACTCAACAGCGTCTTGTTGGTACTTTCAGCTAAACCATTAGCACGGGGATAATATGGGGAACTGAATTTATGCAGAATTTGAAAAGTATGCATTAGTATGCGCATTAAATTGTTAGCAAAGTGTGTTCCTTGATCTGTCACAAGTTCTAGAGGTAATCCATAACGCGGGAAGACGTCCTTCATCAGGCATTTTGCCACCAAAACAGTTGTGGCGGACCGTAAGGCCCAAGCTTCTGCTTACATGGTAGCGTAATCTGTACAAGTTAGGATGTAGCGAGTGTTGCTAAGGATCACTGGTGGTGTTATTGGCCCAATAAAATCAAGACCCCACTTTTGAAAAGGTTCCAAAAGTAATACAGGTTGCAGAGGAAAGAAATGGTGTTGTAGTGACTATCCAAATCGTTGACAAGTATCACACTGCTGCACAAACTGCGTCACATCTTTATACATGGTAGGCCACCAAAGCCCACTTTGCAGAATTTTCCGGTGAGTAAGATCTGCTGCAAAATGTCCACCGGAGGGTATTGAATGTGCTATAGCAATAACCGAGTCTGCTTCATGTGGTGGAATACAGCGAAGTAAGACACCAGTATGATCCATGTAGTACAATTGTCCTACAATCAACCGGAATCTTCGACTATAAACTGCAATTTTTTGCCACATAGCAGGAGATGTATGAGGAGGAAGACATCCATCAGTTAGAAAAGTTAACAACGTATCATAGTAGGTAGACGGCACAGGAGGTTCTATCGATTTGTCACGAGCCGTTTCAGTAACGTAAATTGCTGGTGTGGTGTCATCAACACCCATCGGAGCTTCACCGGAATCCAACCGAGAGAGAAAATCTGCTAATGCATGTGCGGTGCCGGGTCGATGAATCACTTCATAATCGAACTCTTGTAATAATAAAATCCAACGAGCCAAGCGACCCCCTAAATGTTGCTGCCGGACTAGATATACAAGTGCGGCATGATCCACGTGAAAGGTGAATTTTCGGCCGAGTAATTAATGCCGGAATTTCTTCACAGAATACACCAACCCGAGACATTATCTGTCGATCACTGAATAGTTTCTTTAAGCAGGAGCTAATCGGCAACTTGCATAATATACAAGCCAAAACTATTTATCCATTTGCTGCATTAAAACACTGCCAATGGCTATATCCGATGCATCTACAAAGACATGGAATGGGCGGTCCCAATCAAGAGGTTGCAAAATTGGAGCCTGCGTCAATAATCCTTTTAGACGATCGAATGCATTTTGGCATTCTGGAGTCCATTCAAACTATCGTGGAGTACTAGTCATTAGCCGATTAAGTGGTGTTGCTAAATGGGCTAGCCACCGTAGATGCCTGCCATGCCACCGGATTTGACCCAAGAAGCGCATAACTTCTTTCGGCGTTGTAGGGACGGGTGCTTCCAACATAGCTGCGACTTTGTCTGGATCGACTTGGATACATTGTGCAGATATAATATGTCCAAGGAGTTTACCACAAGAAACGGCAAAAACAGATTTTGTCGGGTTCAGGCAGAGTCGGTATTCATGGCATTTCTCAAAGCAGCACCGTAAATGATACAGGTGCGCCGCAATCTTGCCAAATAAGGAGAAGTCATCTAAATAGACTTGCATAAAAGTAGTCAGGTAGGGTGAAAAGACTTCCTGCATACAACGTTGAAATGTGCTGGGAGCATTCCTTAACCCAAACCAAATGACCGTACAAGCAAAAATACCCCAATTCATCATGAAAGCTGTTTTCAGTATGTCTTGTTCAGCCATTTTGACCTGGTTATAACCACTGTAGCCGTCCAAAAAGGAGTACATCTCGTGCCCGGCCACTCTATCGAGCATTGTGTCAAGAAAGGGAAGAGGAAATGGATCAGGTACCGTGGCCGCATTCAGTTTTTGGTAATCCACACAAATTCGTAGCTGCTTATTTTTCTTCGAAACAATCACGATTGGAGATATCCATTCAGCATGTTCGATTGGTACAATGAATCCCACCTTCAATAACCGATCGAGTTCTGCTTTGACCTGTGCTGCATAATTGGGATTCATTCGGTAACTGGATTGTTTAATTGGCTTCGCCTCTGGTTTGAGCACGACCCGATGTTGATAGATCCGCGGATCAAGACCTTTCATATCACGATAGTCCCAAGCAAAAACATCAGAAAACTCACGTAGGAGTCGGATCAAGTCTTCTTGAAATGCCTCAGACAGTCCTGCCTTAATCTTAATAGGTCACGGGTTAACTTCATCACCCAAATTATAGGTTACTAACTGGTCTTTCGGGACATAAAATTGACGAGGTTTCCCCAAGTCGTCAGCTGATTGTAAAAGTTGATGTAGAGTGGCTCCATCCATAGCAACATTATCATCTGCATCTGCATCTCCGATCACGGGAACAACCGTACAGGCTGCCGGACTCCAGTTGTCTACTACAGCTTGAAGATCTATAGTACCTAAGGAAATCAGATCTTTATTGTTCTTCAGAAACGCCTCTTCTTCATCTTCAGATAAGCCATCCAACATGTGGATCGGCTCTGCTACATAGGGTCTGGCATGAAGCTCACAGGGCTGAATGGCATCCAGTTTGACAACATATTTACGGTGATTATCTTTGAAAGTCAATTCCTGCGCTGACCAATCCTGTATCACTTTGGCCTATTTCAACCAGGGTCGACCGAAAAGAAGATTATAGTCGAGGCTGGATTCTGGTAGTTCTAAGACTATGAAAGTCATTTTGAACGTGGTACCCTACAAAGTAATCGGGATATTCTGGACTAGTCCCACCGGATGGACTCGGGATTGATCTGCCATTCTAACAAAGAATTGGACGGGCTCGATCTGGGTCCACCCCAATTTCTTACAAAGAGCTGTAGTTGCTATGTTCACACCCAAACTGCCATCGATTAACACTTGAGTAATCTTGTGATTTTTATGCCAAATAGTGATTAAGGGGACTGAATGATCCACCGTAGAATCATTTTCCGGTTATATTGTTGCAGTCGTCGGAGTACTGGGAGATCCAGGACTCACCTGTTGCTGGAATTGCTGCCTAACTCCGGGCACCAAGGCGAGTAGATGCCCCAAAGGGAGTGTAATTGAAGCCTTCGAGAGAATATCCCATACCTGGTCTGTTGGAATTGCACTCTTCACTGATTCTAATGATGATTCTCCTGTTACGGGGGTAGAGGCTTGTTCATGCGCTCTCATCTTTGGCAGGGGAGCCTGTGTCACCGGAATTGGATCAGGGAATACAGTTGGTTCTTTAGCGGCCCACTGACTGGCCTTGGTATACATTCACTAGTGTTCGTGGATACCACGTTCAAACACCTCAGCTGCTGATTGCAACTGCTTACCCGATCGTGTCTGGACCACTGCAGCTTGTGATTCCACTGGTGAAATATAAACCATGTTGGTCATCGGGTTCTCGTGCTCTTTCTTTCTTTTGTCATATTCGGCTGCATCCTTGCAAAATCTCCGGATGTGGCCAATCTCACCGCAAAAGTGACATCGAGGTGGTGGCAGGGAAGCACCTTCCGCTGATGTACTCGCCTGCCATCGATTTGCATTAAAATTGGTATTCCGCTATCCTCGGTAATTTCGGTATCCTTGCGGCTGATTGTTTCGCATCTGCGGTGGCACATAGTGGGTTGCTGGCTGACCTGGTTCTTGTATAATGGCGTTTACAACTGCTCGTCCCTGCACTTTGGCATTATACGCACAATTTTTGGTTGAGTGTCCAGTGGTATTGCAGATGGCACAATATATCTAATTAAGGGTGCAGGTAGCACTGGTGTGCCCTGGATTTTTACACTTGGTGCAATACATCTGTTTAGCCGGATCATCTGTAACGTTCTTGCTGGTTTTTAGCCACTCCAAGTCTTCAGTGAATCCTCCAACCTTATGCTCTAGTTGTAGGGCCATCGCGATAACAACATCCAGTGTCATAGCACCCACAGAGCGGATGATCATAATTTGTCTTAGCTGTGGGGTCAAACCATTAATGAACCACTGGGTTATAACATCATTCGGTAAATTAGCATGTGCCGAAGGCAATTGTCTTAAATGAGTTTTAAACAATGTGGCATATTCCTGAACAGTCTGGTGCAGCTTCTGTCTATTGTTCTGCAAGTAATCAAAAATTTTGGCAGGGTTCTTCTTCAGCCAGAACCTCTGCAAAAACGCATCCCTTACCGCCTCATAGGTAACGAAATGGTTGATATCATACTCTGTTAACCACCTCACTGCTTCATTGACTAATGTTGACTGGAATACGATGGCTTTGTACGCCGGATCGATTGGATGATTCAGTACGGCATAACTTATCTCAAAGGTACGCACATGTGCATCAGGGTCATCACCTGGAAATCCACCGAACTTTGTGTACGTCATCCCTGTTGGAACAGGTCGAAGTGGAAGTGGCTGTGGCTGTTGCTACTGTTGTTGCTGCTGCTGCTGTTGTTGTCCACTCATGGTGCTATTAGTGGTATCGTTGTTGTGTCCTGAGTTCTGAGGAGGTGTTTCTAGTCCTTCGAAATCTGTATGGTTAGATTGCTCACCTTCAGGCTTGAAAATAGCGTTCAATCTCTTACGGATCTCCAAATTGAAGAGCCTATCCTCAGCCTTGATATCCCAAGTAGGAAAATTTGCCCCGAACAGTGGTTTCCAAAATGAAGATTCACCAGGGAGTATCACACGATCACCAAAAAACTGTAAATTCCCTGCAACTGGGACCAAACTGTCATCGGAATTTGTCGAACTTTCCCCAAAATAGGGTATTCTTTCACCGGCAATGATCTCTCTGGGTAACACCACTTTATCCTCGAAAAAGTTCGAATCCTGACCAGACGGTGTCGGGTCAACTACGCACTACATCCCTGTACACTCCGAAGTTACTGTACCTTCTGCAGACTGCACCGAAATTACACCGGAATCTACTGGAATTTCCTCATGTGTCACCGGAATTCTACCAGAATCACTGCTAACGGGCTCCGCTCCTTGGACAACTAGACTTAACCGGTCTATACTTCTGCCACCTGGGGGTGTCCCTAACAAATTTGGTACCGTCCAGGGATGCTGGTCTCTCCTATACTTCAGATAAGACTCGTCGAACCAAGTAACCGGCATATATCACCTCTGCACCACTTGCGTACTACTCCACCTTACTGATTATTCACCATCTATGCCACCTTCCCACAGACAGCACCAGTGTTAAAATGCGCATTTACATTATAGGCATTTTTAAGTTCTTCGGGTTCTTGGGAGTGGTAGGGGTCTGATTTATCACAGGCCCTGTATCTTAATTTTCCCTATTAACTTATTCAATGCATAGTACGTTAGCGTTCAATATCGAATCGCTTATTGTCAAAATTTTGGTTAGCCTTTTCATAGTAAGTAATGCGGGAATTATTCATTACCGTCACACAGACTTACTATCTGCAACTTAACAGTACTGTGCTAATCACAAATTAATGTAATTAAACAAAGGTAAGAGCAATAATACTCAGATCTCACGAATGCTGCACTACGACGACATCTCCACAGACCATAATCGCCAGACAGATAGTCTGGCGATCCCGCTTGTCGTTACCGGAGAGTCACCGCAATGTCTTTTTATGAATTGATAAGCAAATTCATCACTTTTGCAATGACCTTTCGGTTCGTGCGGGATAGGAAAATATAGGAATTATGAAAATACAGAATGCCAATCCAACGGCTTACAAAGTTTAAATCCATCTATTCACAGTGGTATTGAAGCAAGGTTGGACAACATGGCAGATGGATATCCTCCATCAACTAAAAAAATAGATAGAGGTAACTACTCAAATATGGCATAAAGCTCAGCTCATGGAGGTCTAAAAAATGCAACTAAACTGCCATGTGTTTATAGTGATGGTTGGAGCCTAATTTTGAATTTGAATCTTCCTATAATCACTCTCCAAACTTTTTAGTGTTGATTTGATTGTCCAACTACTTCAATCAGGAATTCGTGGCTTCTCCTTTCTTTTTTCATCAAGTGGACTCAAACACTTTACATGCTTTCACTTTTACATCAAGTAAATATTCAAAGATTACAAGAGCACAAGTGAACTCTACAAGGACTTGAAATTTCGTTTAAATTTCTAAGTCTTTTGATGACTCAAGCCATCACTTGGACTTGCCGTGGACTTGTTCCAATAGCTCCCCCTCGAGTCAAGTGATCTTGAGGTCTTCAATCTTCCAAGATTACGTGCAAACCAATCATAGCCTTGAATCTACAAAGCTTTGTACCATCCAATGCTTTGGTTAGAATATCTGCCCATTGTTGATGAGTGGACACATAAGTTAACTGAATTTCCTTGCTCACAATCTTCTCTCTTACGTAGTGATAATGTCTTCAATATTCTTAGTTCTTGCATGAATAATTGGATTGGCAGCTAAGTGGATGGAGCTCATATTGTCACCAAAGATACTTGGAGTTCCAATCTCCAAACCAAGATCTGTGAATAGTGTCTTCATCCACATTGCTTCTTGAGTAGCTATGGCAAGACCTCTGTATTCAACTTCAGTGGAAGAGAGTGCAACTGTGGGTTGCTTCTTGGATGACCATGAGACAAGTTTTGAACCTACAAAGGTAAGATATCTTGAGGTGCTCCTCCTATCTTCTTTGGAGCCAGGCCAATCTGCATCAGAGAACAATTTCAAACTTAAATCAGATACATAAGGGTAGTATAATCCCTCATTCATGGTCCCTTTGAGATATATGAGTATCCTCTTGGCAGCCTCCATG
>CM035415.1:53721046-53726046 GCA_020310875.1 Ceratopteris richardii | reverse complement strand
GTAGTTGACAGTTACGACTTTTCTGGCGCACATTTGACTGATCTTCTGAAGGTCAGATCTCGAAGCACAGTGTAAAGTTTTTGGTAAGTGATAGCTCGTTTGAAAGCTACTATCCTCAACTACATTTGGTCAAAAGATCTTTAAGAAACGGGACGCGTACTCAGAGAAATCAGCTTAAGAGTGGAGGTATGTCAAATCGATGAAATCAATTTCCAGTTTTCAGACATAGTGAAAAGTTTGGTACAAAATCAGAAGATTTTGAAGTTATTGCTTGAAAGTTTTGCTTGTTATGTGTTACTGAACATTAGCAAGAACCTTTCTTAGCAAATGATCAGAAGAATTTGCAAAGATCAAGCTGATACAAGTCAGATTGAAAGTTTGAAGAAGAGGCGCAGATTTCTGTGAAGTGAAATTTTTGTTTTCACTAAGTTCAGAGTTAAAGGTTCATATTTAGAGGTTTGCTAAGCTAATGATGGTTATGGAGGTTTTCTAATACCACATTAGTTTAGTTCTTGTGGTGTTTCACACACCAACAAGTGGTATCAGAGCAGATAAGGTCCTCGAGAGTAAAAGAGAGCAGATACAAGAAGATTTGAAGAGTTCTTTGTCAAAGAAGGAGGAAGCTGAGGTGTTCAACAAACAAAAGTCATCAGAAGATTGTTTCGAAGTTGCTCCCAAGGGTAAAGGTCTACAAAAGGTACCATTCTTTAACCTTACACTTACAGGTTGAAGCAGAAGCAAGGATACCATGGCAGATCATGTGTCCATTGACAAATTGGACAAAGATAACTATCATGCTTGGGTAATGAGGATGGAGGCCTTACTTATGAGTAAGGACCTAATGGTATATGTGACAGGTGAAGAGGAGAAGCCTAAATTTGAAGATGAAAGTCATCCAAGAAAAGAAGAGCTAGAAGCTTTGAAGCTATGGCAGAAGAGAGATGCAAGTGCAAGAGCTTATATATACAACACTATTACAGATCATTTGTTGCCACACATCAGAGGTTTAGAAACAGCTGAAGGTATTTGGAATGCTTTGGAAGACCATTTCCAAAACACTACTAAAGCTAGGAAAGCTAGCTTATGGTCAGAGTTTACCACATTCAAGAAAAAGCAAAATCAGAGCATTAGTGATTATGTCACTAAGATGAAGGACTTGGCAGATAGCCTTGGATCCATTGATGAGGATATTGAAGATCATAGGCTGATAGCACAATTACTTGCAGGGTTAAGAGGTGATGAGAGATGGAAGCCCTTTGTACTTTCAACAGAACTCTCATTAAACCATTATGTGCCAGAACTGAATCAATTACTTGGATTGATGCTCACATTTGAGCAAGACTTGAAGTCAGATGGAGACAAAGGTCAAAGTTCTGCAATGTATGTGAAGAATAAAAAGAAAGGAGATAAAGGAAAGGCAAAGGATGAAGAAGAATCAACAACTCAAGCAAATTATGCAAGAGGAAGAGGTTTTGGCAGAGGTAAAGGTCGAGGAAATGGAAGAGGTAGAGGAAATCAGAACAATAACAAGAAGACATGTTGGATTTGTGGATTGAGCAATCATCTAGCATATGATTGTTGGCACAATCAACAAGGAGCAAGCCAAAATCAGAACAACAATGGCAGAGGAAGAGGTGGAAGGTTTCAGAATCAATTTCAAAGAGGAAGACAGAATTCAAGAGGAAGTTATGGAAGAGGTGGTGGAAGAAATTGGAATCAGAACCAATCATACAACACCACATATTACAATTATGCAAATGATACACAGAATGACAACCATACAACATTGATGATGAATTCAATAAGTTCATCAGAGAAGGAGGATCTCAAGGTATTTTATATTGATTCTGGTTGTTCAAATCATTTGTCAGGTAATATAGAATTATTGTCAGAATTGGAAGAAGGCAATTCAAGTCATACAGTACAAACAGGTGACAATACAAAACATAATGTGCATTCAATTGGAAAAGTAAAGTGCAGGAGTGGAGTTGATTTATTAACAAATGTTTTGTATGTTCCAACAATACCAAAGAATCTGATTAGTGTTGGACAAATAGTGGAGAAAGGTTTTCAAGTCAGATTTACAAATGAAGGGGTATTTGTTGAAGATCCAGAGGATGCATACAAACCCATTGTTTGTGGTAAGAAGGAAGGTAGACTTTTTACTCTCAAAGTGCAAGGAAATGTTGGTCAAGCCCTAATCACACATGGTGATGAAGTAATTACAGAGTTAGATCTTTGGCATAAAAGATTAGGACATTTCAATGAAAGAGGAATCAAAACTATGGTGGAGAATCAATCTGTATTGGGACTACCAAATGTGAAGAATCAACATATGATATACAAGTGTGAAGCTTGTCAGATGGGAAAAGCTCATAGACTACCATTTCAGAAGAAAGGTTTCAAGCATGATGCTTTGCTTGAACTCATACATACAGATGTATGGGGACCAACAAAAGAAGGATCAATAAATGGATCTAGGTATTATGTTTTGTTTATTGATGATGCTACAAGGTGGATAACCCTTTATGTTCTAAAGGAAAGATCAGAGGTTTTTGGAGCCTTCAAACATTTTCATGCTTATGCAGAAAGAGTTACAGGTCAAAAACTCAAGAGGGTAAGGTCTGATGGAGGGGGAGAATACTTCTCCCAAGAGTTTAATGACTATCTTTGGAATGCAGGTATCAAGAGAGAGATAACTTGCAGGTATACACCTCAACATAATGGGGTGGCAGAAAGGAGAAATAGAACATTGGTTGAATTTGCAAGAGCAATGCTAAAGGAAAAGAATTGCCCTAATTATCTTTGGGCTGAGGCTGTAAATACAGCCACATACCTTGTGAATAGGCTACCATGTGGAGCTTTGAATGGTATGACCCCCTATGAAGCTTGGTGGGGTAAGAAACCAACACTTGACCATTGTAAAGTGTTTGGGTCAATTGCCTATGCTTATGTGCCATCACAACTCAGACATAAGCTTGAACCAAAGGCAGAAAAATATGTGTTTATTGGATATGATGAAAAGCAAATGGGTTATAGACTATGGAGTCCTTTAACTAAACATTTTATTGTTTCCAGAGATGTGACCTTTGATGAACAGAAGAGTTGGTATGCAGATAAAGAATATGATCTTGAAACATTTGAAGAAGAGATAAGAAGGAGTGCAAGAGGTAAGTCACATATGCAGATAGATGGAGATGAAGAACATATGCAAGCAAGCACATCAAGAGTTGGATCATATAGAAGGAATGAAGATGGACCAATATTTGATGAAGAAGTACATCCAGATATACATGAAGAGTGTGAACCAAGAAGGTCAACCAGAATGAGGAAGCAACCTACAAGGTATTCATATGACACTTCTTACTTGACTCAGAAAAACTATGCTTACATGGTTAAAGAAGATGAAGAACCTCAAAGCTATGATGAAGCAAAGGGTAAGAGACAATGGGAAGTAGCAATGAAGGAAGAGTTTGATGCACTTGAAGAGAACAAAACTTGGGAACTTGTCCCAAAGCCTAATGGTAAGAAAGTGATTGGAAATAAATGGGTTTACAAAATCAAGAAGCATGCAGATGGAACTATAGCCAGATACAAAGCCAGATTGGTGGTTAAAGGCTATGCTCAAACTTTTGGCATAGATTATGATGAGACATTCAGTCCTGTAGCAAAGATGTCAACCATAAGGACAATCATTGCCATTGCAGCATCAAAAGGATGGACATTGAGTCAATTGGACATTAAGAATGCATTTTTGAATGGATATATATCAGATGAGGTTTACATGGAGCAACCTCAAGGGTTTGCAGATCATAAGTTTCCAAATTATGTTTGCAGGTTGAGAAGAGCACTTTATGGTTTGAAACAAGCTCCAAGAGCTTGGAATTATAGACTTGTAAAGTACCTTAATGATCTTGGATATCAAAGTTCAAAGGCAGATGCAAGTTTACTTATCAAAAGAACAGATGAAGGTATGATCTACATTTGTATATATGTAGATGATATTATAATTACAGGTACCTCAAATGAAGGAATCAAGGAGGTGAAGAAGCTACTTGAGAAGAAATTCAAGATAAGTGATCTAGGAAAATTGTCATATTTTCTTGGAATGGAAATCACTTATGCAGAGCATGGTATTTATGTATCACAAGAAAGGTATCTCTTGAATCTTCTAAAGAAGTTTAACATGGAGAATTGCAGAGAGGCATCTACACCATTAGAGGTCAATCATAAACTCAGTAGATATGATGGAGCAGAATTCAAAGACATGAGGAAGTATCAATCTTTAGTGGGAAGTTTGATTTATGCAACTCTAACAAGGCCTGATCTTAGTTATGCAGTTGGTGTCCTTTCTCAATTCATGCATTGTCTAAAGGATCCACATTGGATTGCAGGTCAAAGAGTCCTTAGATATATCAAAGGGACTTTGAAAGAAGGATTGTATTATCCTTTTACATCAGATATAAGGTTGAGAGCCTATAATGATTCAGATTGGGCAGGAAGTCAAGATGATAGAAGGTCTACTCATGGCTACATGATATACATTGGAGATAAGCTTGTGAGTTGGTGTTCAAAGAAACAACACACAGTGGCCTTATCATCAACAGAAGCTGAATACAAAGGACTTGTGGAAGCAGCAAAGGAAGTCATATGGATGCAGACATTATTCAAAAGCTTGGGAATTGATCAAGGTATACCCATCATTCATGGAGATAACATGAGTTCATTATATCTTGCAGCAAATCTTGTATTTCATGCAAGGACAAAGCACATAGAGATACAGTATCATTTTCTCAGAGAAAAGGTAATGGAGAAAGAGATTGAAGTGGTGTACACTTCTACAAAAGATCAGATTGCATATATTATGACAAAAAGTTTGGATGGAGTGAAGACAAGTAAGTTCAAGGAGATGGCAGGAATAAAAGAGAAGGAGACTATGTGAAGAAGTCAAATTATGCTAATTAGTGATTGAGGGGGAGCTGTTGGGGCTTCACTCACTA
>CM035415.1:53661046-53706046 GCA_020310875.1 Ceratopteris richardii | reverse complement strand
TTTACCTCATATAAGGAACTGTAAGACTTCCCAAGAGACTTGGGAAACCTTGTCAAATTATTTTTCTTCCAACACAAGGGCTAGGAAGAATCAATTATGGATTGAGTTCACAACCCTTAGGAAGCAGCCCAAGCAATCAGTCTCAGAGTATGTGACAAAGATCAAAGATGTGGCAGACCAACTAGCAAGCATTGGAGAGGAAATTGAAGAGGAGCAAATAGTCAGGCAAGTGACAAATGGACTCAAGGCAGATGATAAGTGGGAAAGTTTCACCACTGCAATGGACCTCTATATGGACATGCATACCCCTGATCTCACAACACTCATGGGCCAACTATTTACACATGAAGCAAAGTTTACAAAGGCTGGAGATCAATCAAAAGGTAATAACCCCTCTGCTCTCTATACTGATAAGAAGATTAAAGATAAAGGCAAGAAGAAACAGGATGAAGAAGGCTCTACCTCTCAAGCTAATTATGCAGGAAGAGGTAGGTCATCTAGAGGAAGAGGCAGAGGAGGTAAGTCAGGTAGGGGGAGACCCTACAACTCATCACCATGCAACATTTGTGGATTGTCCAATCATACCACAGATGAATGCTACAAGAACTACAAAAATCAGAGAGGAAGAGGCTACTCAAGAGGTGGATACTCTCAAGGGAGAGGCAGATTCAACCAACATCAAAGCTACAATGGATACAACAACCAATACAACAACAACTACAACAACAACCACAATGGAAACTACCAAGGTGGATTCAGAAATAGAAGAGAATACAACAACTACACAGAGGAGCAAGATGACTCCTTATTGATCATGAATATGACCTCCAAGATAGGTACAAATGATGATCATTTATTTTACATTGACTCAGGATGTTCTAACCATGTAGCTGGCAATGTGGCACTACTTTTTGATTTGGAAGAGCCCAAGGGCAAACATCAGGTACAAACAGGTGATGACACTAAACACTCTGTTATCAAAATTGGAAATGTGAAGACATGTGATGGTAATCAGAACCTATTAAGCAGGGTACTCTATGTACCAACAATAACTAAGAATTTAATGAGTGTTGGTCAGATTGTGGAGAAAGGTTTGCAGGTCAGATTCACACAACATGGAGCATATGTGGAGGATCCAAAACATGGATTCAGAAGGATAGCCAAAGGGGAGAAATCAGGTAGATTGTTTACATTTGAGCTAGAAGACACCAAAAATATTGCTTTGTATAATTATAAGGATCAGACACTTTCAGAATTAGAGATATGGCACAAGAGATTAGGGCACATAGGAGAAAGAACTCTAAAGCAAATGTGCAGGGATCAATGTGTGCTTGGGATACCTAATGTATCCAAGCAACACATGATTTACAAATGTGGATCATGTCAATTTGGTAAGTCTCACAGATTACCCTACTCAAGGAAAGGTTTCATACATGAAGACTACCTAGATTTGGTACACGCAGATGTTTGGGGACCTAGCAAGGACCCTTCCATTTCTGGTTCAAGATATTATGTGTCCTTTATTGATGACTATAGCAGGTGGACCATTCTATACTTTATGAAGCATAAGGATGAAGTGTTTAATTGTTTCAAGAGGTATCTTGCACTTGTTGAAAATCAAATAGGTAGGAGATTGAAGAGGCTAAGGTCAGATGGTGGAGGAGAGTACTTCTCCAATGAGTTTGAAGATTTCTTGCAGGAAAGAGGCATCAAAAGGGAGATCACTACAAGGTACTCACCTGAACAAAATGGGGTAGCAGAAAGAAGGAATAGACTTATAGTAGAAACAGCTAGGTCTATGCTTAATGAGAAAAAGTTGCCAAATTACCTATGGGCAGAGAGTGTATCCACTGCCACTTATCTCATCAATAGGTTGCCATCTAAATCACTTGATGGCATGACACCATATGAAGCATGGCATGGTAAGAGACCCTCTCTGGATCATTGCAAAATCTTTGGTTGTGTAGCATATGTGCATATTCCCTCACAGGTAAGGGGAAAGCTAGACCCTAAGGCTGAAAAATGTATCTTCATTGGTTATGATTTGAACCAAAAGGGTTACAGATTCTACAACCCAACAAACAAAGGCTTCAAGGTAAGCAGAGATGTCATATTTGATGAAAATGATTCTTGGTATGAGAATGAATGCAGGAAAGTGAGTCTACCCTATGACATGGAAGAAGATTTTCCAAAGCTTACCAAGGAAGAACCAACTCAGCAAGAAGATTCAAGCTCAGATGATGATACAATAAACCTTGAAGAGTTCAAGGCTTGGAAGTCTAAAGGAAAGATGAAGATGAAGCAATTAGAGGATAAGCCAGAAACTTCTACTCAAGCAATGAGGAGATCTCAAAGAGAAAAGAAGAAGCCTATCAGATTTGGGTATGACACATCACTTGTAACTAAACATTCTGTATATCTTGCAAAAGACTTGTTGAATGAAGAACCAGGTACCTATGAAGAAGCAATTACAAAACCAGAATGGAGAGAAGCCATGAATGAAGAGATAGAAGCTCTCAAGGAAAGTGATACTTGGGACTTGGTACCCAAGAAGGACTCTATGAAGGTGATAGGATCCAGATGGATCTACAAACTAAAGAAGAATTCAGATGGAACTATAAACAGGTACAAAGCTAGGTTGGTAGCCAAGGGTTTTGCACAAACCCAAGGCATTGATTATGATGAGACATTTTCTCCTGTGGCCAAGATGCCAACTATCAGAGTTATGGTGAGTATAGCTGCATCCAAAAATTGGAACATGTACCAATTGGATGTGAAGAATGCATTCTTGAATGGATGGATATCTGAAGAAGTCTACATGTCACAACCACCTGGCTATGAAGATCCAAAAAAGGTACATTATGTTTGTAAATTGAAGAAGGCTCTGTATGGTTTAAAGCAGGCACCTAGAGCATGGAATTACAGATTGACCACCTACCTCCAAGACCAAGGATTTGTGATGAGCAAAGCAGACACTTCTCTATTCATAAAGAGAAGTAGTACAGAGGTAATCTACTTATGTGTTTATGTTGATGACATCATCATTACAGGCAATGATGTCAATGGGATTAGACACATCAAAGAACAAATGATGAAAGAATTCAAGATCAGTGATCTTGGATTATTAAAGTATTTTTTAGGTCTTGAATTGGTCTATACAAATTCAGGTATCTACATCACTCAAAAGAAGTATGTACAGGATATGGTCAAGAAGTTTGGTTTGCAAGATGCTAAGGTATATACTACTCCAATGGAGGTTAACCAAAAGCTAAGTGCTCATGAAGGAGAAGAAATCAAAGACATTACAGGATACCAAAGTATGGTAGGTAGTTTGAACTATGCTACCTTGACAAGAATTGACATAGCATATGGAGTTAGTGTGCTTAGTCAATTCATGCACAAACCAAGGATACCTCACCTAGAGGCAGCAAAGAAGATCTTGAAGTACCTCAAGGGAACTCAAAGTCATGGTTTGTACTTTCCTTATACATCAGATATTGACATTAAAGTTTACTCAGATGCAGATTGGGCAGGATGCAAGGATGATAGGAGGAGCACCTCAGGCTACATTTGTTTTGCAGGAGATAAGCCTATTTCTTGGTCAGCCAAGAAGCAACCTACAGTGGCATTGTCATCCACTGAAGCAGAGTATAGAGGGCTTGCCAATGCAACTCAAGAAGCTATCTGGTTGAAACTTCTTTATACAGAGTTAGGTCTACACACAAGACCACCTATTATCTTTGGAGATAACACTAGCTCTCTTCACCTTGCAGCAAATCCAATTTATCATGCCAGAACCAAACACATAGAGGTTCATTACCACTATGTGAGAGAGAAGTTACTTAGCAAAGAGATTCAATTGACATATGTGTCTACTAATATGCAATGTGCAGATTTACTTACAAAGGCATTGGATGGAAACAAGTTATGCAGATTCAAATCTATGATTGGATTGCAGGAAGTGATTGAAGAATGAAAGAGAAGACTTAAGCCAAAGTGTTTGGCTTGAGGGGGAGCTGTTGGTGCATATCAAGCCTTCACACATTGGCTTGGAACATTAGACCCATGGAAGGCTAGCTTGGACAAAGCTTTATCAAGGCTTCACTTGAAGCAAGGCTCATGTGAACATATGCTTAGATGTTCTCACTTTTTATCCCTTTGTAAAAGTCATTGTGACTTGGAATAATTTGTAACCACACCTACTTGAGAAAGTCGTGGAAATCTGAATGTTGTAATGGAGAGAATATCTCCCCACTTTTAGAGGAGAGATTCTAGGGAGCCTTAGTTTGAATTTCAAATTCAAATGATCAAAAAATCCTATAACAGATGAAGTGAAAAAGTCGCGGACAGTTCACTCATTCTAGCTCACTCCCCGAGGCATATCTTCATTGTAACTGAGTGTGTGTTAGTGCTACTCCATAGCCTACACCACTACACCTCAATTAGCTATGCTTGTCATGCTATTGAGCTTGTACAATCTTATTAATCAATAGATATACACACATTTCTCATTTCTGATTCTCTGTGTTAACTTCTCCAAGTCTGTCAACTTCAAAGGAGCATATCTCAGGATCTACTGAACCAAATCAAGAGATCTATAGCTCATTGGAACCAGCTCAAGGTCCTCTACAAGCATACAAAATCTCAGAGGATTTCATTCAGCCATTTGGGAGAAATCCGCTTCGAAGTGCACACTGGTCTGTGTCTGCAGAGTTCCTAAAAAGTCGGGGGTGATTATAATTTTGCTAAACTTATTTCTCACTGCATAGTTTATCAATTGAAGTGATTCCACTTGTGATTGGTAGCTTACTAAGGTAATTTAATACTCCCAAAAGGAATTGTTCCAATTTTAAGTGTGCTGGTCACACTAAGTAAAAGTCTGAGCAGGTATCACTACAGGAATAGAAAGTTTTTCTTGATTCTTGAAGTATCAAGTTATCTGTTTTGGTTTGATCATTACCCAAACCATTTTCAAAGTACATATATGGTTTCTTTGTGTCATTTGGAAGCTAAGCAAGTGTACTAAGCATATCTGAAGAGAAAAGAGGGCAGGTGTGAAGCAGGTTTTGCAGCACCAACTGATTTCCTGAGTGCATCCATCCATCACTCTCAACAGTGGTATCAGAGCAAAGAAGGTAAACATGGGTGATGGTTTTCCTTCCTTCATTGACAAATTGGATAGAAACAATTATCAGGCTTGGTCATTGAGAATGAAGACCTATCTACAAGGGAGAAGTCTATTTGGATACATATCAGGAGATGAGGAGTTGCCCTCATTCAAGACTAGAGGACTACCTACAAAGGATGAACATGAAAGGCTCAACCAATGGTGTGCAAAGGATGCCTTGGCAAGGTCTTATCTCTTAAACTCTATATCTGACTTTCTTTTACCTCATATAAGGAACTGTAAGACTTCCCAAGAGACTTGGGAAACCTTGTCAAATTATTTTTCTTCCAACACAAGGGCTAGGAAGAATCAATTATGGATTGAGTTCACAACCCTTAGGAAGCAGCCCAAGCAATCAGTCTCAGAGTATGTGACAAAGATCAAAGATGTGGCAGACCAACTAGCAAGCATTGGAGAGGAAATTGAAGAGGAGCAAATAGTCAGGCAAGTGACAAATGGACTCAAGGCAGATGATAAGTGGGAAAGTTTCACCACTGCAATGGACCTCTATATGGACATGCATACCCCTGATCTCACAACACTCATGGGCCAACTATTTACACATGAAGCAAAGTTTACAAAGGCTGGAGATCAATCAAAAGGTAATAACCCCTCTGCTCTCTATACTGATAAGAAGATTAAAGATAAAGGCAAGAAGAAACAGGATGAAGAAGGCTCTACCTCTCAAGCTAATTATGCAGGAAGAGGTAGGTCATCTAGAGGAAGAGGCAGAGGAGGTAAGTCAGGTAGGGGGAGACCCTACAACTCATCACCATGCAACATTTGTGGATTGTCCAATCATACCACAGATGAATGCTACAAGAACTACAAAAATCAGAGAGGAAGAGGCTACTCAAGAGGTGGATACTCTCAAGGGAGAGGCAGATTCAACCAACATCAAAGCTACAATGGATACAACAACCAATACAACAACAACTACAACAACAACCACAATGGAAACTACCAAGGTGGATTCAGAAATAGAAGAGAATACAACAACTACACAGAGGAGCAAGATGACTCCTTATTGATCATGAATATGACCTCCAAGATAGGTACAAATGATGATCATTTATTTTACATTGACTCAGGATGTTCTAACCATGTAGCTGGCAATGTGGCACTACTTTTTGATTTGGAAGAGCCCAAGGGCAAACATCAGGTACAAACAGGTGATGACACTAAACACTCTGTTATCAAAATTGGAAATGTGAAGACATGTGATGGTAATCAGAACCTATTAAGCAGGGTACTCTATGTACCAACAATAACTAAGAATTTAATGAGTGTTGGTCAGATTGTGGAGAAAGGTTTGCAGGTCAGATTCACACAACATGGAGCATATGTGGAGGATCCAAAACATGGATTCAGAAGGATAGCCAAAGGGGAGAAATCAGGTAGATTGTTTACATTTGAGCTAGAAGACACCAAAAATATTGCTTTGTATAATTATAAGGATCAGACACTTTCAGAATTAGAGATATGGCACAAGAGATTAGGGCACATAGGAGAAAGAACTCTAAAGCAAATGTGCAGGGATCAATGTGTGCTTGGGATACCTAATGTATCCAAGCAACACATGATTTACAAATGTGGATCATGTCAATTTGGTAAGTCTCACAGATTACCCTACTCAAGGAAAGGTTTCATACATGAAGACTACCTAGATTTGGTACACGCAGATGTTTGGGGACCTAGCAAGGACCCTTCCATTTCTGGTTCAAGATATTATGTGTCCTTTATTGATGACTATAGCAGGTGGACCATTCTATACTTTATGAAGCATAAGGATGAAGTGTTTAATTGTTTCAAGAGGTATCTTGCACTTGTTGAAAATCAAATAGGTAGGAGATTGAAGAGGCTAAGGTCAGATGGTGGAGGAGAGTACTTCTCCAATGAGTTTGAAGATTTCTTGCAGGAAAGAGGCATCAAAAGGGAGATCACTACAAGGTACTCACCTGAACAAAATGGGGTAGTAGAAAGAAGGAATAGACTTATAGTAGAAACAGCTAGGTCTATGCTTAATGAGAAAAAGTTGCCAAATTACCTATGGGCAGAGAGTGTATCCACTGCCACTTATCTCATCAATAGGTTGCCATCTAAATCACTTGATGGCATGACACCATATGAAGCATGGCATGGTAAGAGACCCTCTCTGGATCATTGCAAAATCTTTGGTTGTGTAGCATATGTGCATATTCCCTCACAGGTAAGGGGAAAGCTAGACCCTAAGGCTGAAAAATGTATCTTCATTGGTTATGATTTGAACCAAAAGGGTTACAGATTCTACAACCCAACAAACAAAGGCTTCAAGGTAAGCAGAGATGTCATATTTGATGAAAATGATTCTTGGTATGAGAATGAATGCAGGAAAGTGAGTCTACCCTATGACATGGAAGAAGATTTTCCAAAGCTTACCAAGGAAGAACCAACTCAGCAAGAAGATTCAAGCTCAGATGATGATACAATAAACCTTGAAGAGTTCAAGGCTTGGAAGTCTAAAGGAAAGATGAAGATGAAGCAATTAGAGGATAAGCCAGAAACTTCTACTCAAGCAATGAGGAGATCTCAAAGAGAAAAGAAGAAGCCTATCAGATTTGGGTATGACACATCACTTGTAACTAAACATTCTGTATATCTTGCAAAAGACTTGTTGAATGAAGAACCAGGTACCTATGAAGAAGCAATTACAAAACCAGAATGGAGAGAAGCCATGAATGAAGAGATAGAAGCTCTCAAGGAAAGTGATACTTGGGACTTGGTACCCAAGAAGGACTCTATGAAGGTGATAGGATCCAGATGGATCTACAAACTAAAGAAGAATTCAGATGGAACTATAAACAGGTACAAAGCTAGGTTGGTAGCCAAGGGTTTTGCACAAACCCAAGGCATTGATTATGATGAGACATTTTCTCCTGTGGCCAAGATGCCAACTATCAGAGTTATGGTGAGTATAGCTGCATCCAAAAATTGGAACATGTACCAATTGGATGTGAAGAATGCATTCTTGAATGGATGGATATCTGAAGAAGTCTACATGTCACAACCACCTGGCTATGAAGATCCAAAAAAGGTACATTATGTTTGTAAATTGAAGAAGGCTCTGTATGGTTTAAAGCAGGCACCTAGAGCATGGAATTACAGATTGACCACCTACCTCCAAGACCAAGGATTTGTGATGAGCAAAGCAGACACTTCTCTATTCATAAAGAGAAGTAGTACAGAGGTAATCTACTTATGTGTTTATGTTGATGACATCATCATTACAGGCAATGATGTCAATGGGATTAGACACATCAAAGAACAAATGATGAAAGAATTCAAGATCAGTGATCTTGGATTATTAAAGTATTTTTTAGGTCTTGAATTGGTCTATACAAATTCAGGTATCTACATCACTCAAAAGAAGTATGTACAGGATATGGTCAAGAAGTTTGGTTTGCAAGATGCTAAGGTATATACTACTCCAATGGAGGTTAACCAAAAGCTAAGTGCTCATGAAGGAGAAGAAATCAAAGACATTACAGGATACCAAAGTATGGTAGGTAGTTTGAACTATGCTACCTTGACAAGAATTGACATAGCATATGGAGTTAGTGTGCTTAGTCAATTCATGCACAAACCAAGGATACCTCACCTAGAGGCAGCAAAGAAGATCTTGAAGTACCTCAAGGGAACTCAAAGTCATGGTTTGTACTTTCCTTATACATCAGATATTGACATTAAAGTTTACTCAGATGCAGATTGGGCAGGATGCAAGGATGATAGGAGGAGCACCTCAGGCTACATTTGTTTTGCAGGAGATAAGCCTATTTCTTGGTCAGCCAAGAAGCAACCTACAGTGGCATTGTCATCCACTGAAGCAGAGTATAGAGGGCTTGCCAATGCAACTCAAGAAGCTATCTGGTTGAAACTTCTTTATACAGAGTTAGGTCTACACACAAGACCACCTATTATCTTTGGAGATAACACTAGCTCTCTTCACCTTGCAGCAAATCCAATTTATCATGCCAGAACCAAACACATAGAGGTTCATTACCACTATGTGAGAGAGAAGTTACTTAGCAAAGAGATTCAATTGACATATGTGTCTACTAATATGCAATGTGCAGATTTACTTACAAAGGCATTGGATGGAAACAAGTTATGCAGATTCAAATCTATGATTGGATTGCAGGAAGTGATTGAAGAATGAAAGAGAAGACTTAAGCCAAAGTGTTTGGCTTGAGGGGGAGCTGTTGGTGCATATCAAGCCTTCACACATTGGCTTGGAACATTAGACCCATGGAAGGCTAGCTTGGACAAAGCTTTATCAAGGCTTCACTTGAAGCAAGGCTCATGTGAACATATGCTTAGATGTTCTCACTTTTTATCCCTTTGTAAAAGTCATTGTGACTTGGAATAATTTGTAACCACACCTACTTGAGAAAGTCGTGGAAATCTGAATGTTGTAATGGAGAGAATATCTCCCCACTTTTAGAGGAGAGATTCTAGGGAGCCTTAGTTTGAATTTCAAATTCAAATGATCAAAAAATCCTATAACAGATGAAGTGAAAAAGTCGCGGACAGTTCACTCATTCTAGCTCACTCCCCGAGGCATATCTTCATTGTAACTGAGTGTGTGTTAGTGCTACTCCATAGCCTACACCACTACACCTCAATTAGCTATGCTTGTCATGCTATTGAGCTTGTACAATCTTATTAATCAATAGATATACACACATTTCTCATTTCTGATTCTCTGTGTTAACTTCTCCAAGTCTGTCAACTTCAAAGGAGCATATCTCAGGATCTACTGAACCAAATCAAGACATCTATAGCTCATTGGAACCAGCTCAAGGTCCTCTACAAGCATACAAAATCTCAGAGGATTTCATTCAGCCATTTGGGAGAAATCCGCTTCGAAGTGCACACTGGTCTGTGTCTGCAGAGTTCCTAAAAAGTCGGGGGTGATTATAATTTTGCTAAACTTATTTCTCACTGCATAGTTTATCAATTGAAGTGATTCCACTTGTGATTGGTAGCTTACTAAGGTAATTTAATACTCCCAAAAGGAATTGTTCCAATTTTAAGTGTGCTGGTCACACTAAGTAAAAGTCTGAGCAGGTATCACTACAGGAATAGAAAGTTTTTCTTGATTCTTGAAGTATCAAGTTATCTGTTTTGGTTTGATCATTACCCAAACCATTTTCAAAGTACATATATGGTTTCTTTGTGTCATTTGGAAGCTAAGCAAGTGTACTAAGCATATCTGAAGAGAAAAGAGGGCAGGTGTGAAGCAGGTTTTGCAGCACCAACTGATTTCCTGAGTGCATCCATCCATCACTCTCAACAGTGGTATCAGAGCAAAGAAGGTAAACATGGGTGATGGTTTTCCTTCCTTCATTGACAAATTGGATAGAAACAATTATCAGGCTTGGTCATTGAGAATGAAGACCTATCTACAAGGGAGAAGTCTATTTGGATACATATCAGGAGATGAGGAGTTGCCCTCATTCAAGACTAGAGGACTACCTACAAAGGATGAACATGAAAGGCTCAACCAATGGTGTGCAAAGGATGCCTTGGCAAGGTCTTATCTCTTAAACTCTATATCTGACTTTCTTTTACCTCATATAAGGAACTGTAAGACTTCCCAAGAGACTTGGGAAACCTTGTCAAATTATTTTTCTTCCAACACAAGGGCTAGGAAGAATCAATTATGGATTGAGTTCACAACCCTTAGGAAGCAGCCCAAGCAATCAGTCTCAGAGTATGTGACAAAGATCAAAGATGTGGCAGACCAACTAGCAAGCATTGGAGAGGAAATTGAAGAGGAGCAAATAGTCAGGCAAGTGACAAATGGACTCAAGGCAGATGATAAGTGGGAAAGTTTCACCACTGCAATGGACCTCTATATGGACATGCATACCCCTGATCTCACAACACTCATGGGCCAACTATTTACACATGAAGCAAAGTTTACAAAGGCTGGAGATCAATCAAAAGGTAATAACCCCTCTGCTCTCTATACTGATAAGAAGATTAAAGATAAAGGCAAGAAGAAACAGGATGAAGAAGGCTCTACCTCTCAAGCTAATTATGCAGGAAGAGGTAGGTCATCTAGAGGAAGAGGCAGAGGAGGTAAGTCAGGTAGGGGGAGACCCTACAACTCATCACCATGCAACATTTGTGGATTGTCCAATCATACCACAGATGAATGCTACAAGAACTACAAAAATCAGAGAGGAAGAGGCTACTCAAGAGGTGGATACTCTCAAGGGAGAGGCAGATTCAACCAACATCAAAGCTACAATGGATACAACAACCAATACAACAACAACTACAACAACAACCACAATGGAAACTACCAAGGTGGATTCAGAAATAGAAGAGAATACAACAACTACACAGAGGAGCAAGATGACTCCTTATTGATCATGAATATGACCTCCAAGATAGGTACAAATGATGATCATTTATTTTACATTGACTCAGGATGTTCTAACCATGTAGCTGGCAATGTGGCACTACTTTTTGATTTGGAAGAGCCCAAGGGCAAACATCAGGTACAAACAGGTGATGACACTAAACACTCTGTTATCAAAATTGGAAATGTGAAGACATGTGATGGTAATCAGAACCTATTAAGCAGGGTACTCTATGTACCAACAATAACTAAGAATTTAATGAGTGTTGGTCAGATTGTGGAGAAAGGTTTGCAGGTCAGATTCACACAACATGGAGCATATGTGGAGGATCCAAAACATGGATTCAGAAGGATAGCCAAAGGGGAGAAATCAGGTAGATTGTTTACATTTGAGCTAGAAGACACCAAAAATATTGCTTTGTATAATTATAAGGATCAGACACTTTCAGAATTAGAGATATGGCACAAGAGATTAGGGCACATAGGAGAAAGAACTCTAAAGCAAATGTGCAGGGATCAATGTGTGCTTGGGATACCTAATGTATCCAAGCAACACATGATTTACAAATGTGGATCATGTCAATTTGGTAAGTCTCACAGATTACCCTACTCAAGGAAAGGTTTCATACATGAAGACTACCTAGATTTGGTACACGCAGATGTTTGGGGACCTAGCAAGGACCCTTCCATTTCTGGTTCAAGATATTATGTGTCCTTTATTGATGACTATAGCAGGTGGACCATTCTATACTTTATGAAGCATAAGGATGAAGTGTTTAATTGTTTCAAGAGGTATCTTGCACTTGTTGAAAATCAAATAGGTAGGAGATTGAAGAGGCTAAGGTCAGATGGTGGAGGAGAGTACTTCTCCAATGAGTTTGAAGATTTCTTGCAGGAAAGAGGCATCAAAAGGGAGATCACTACAAGGTACTCACCTGAACAAAATGGGGTAGCAGAAAGAAGGAATAGACTTATAGTAGAAACAGCTAGGTCTATGCTTAATGAGAAAAAGTTGCCAAATTACCTATGGGCAGAGAGTGTATCCACTGCCACTTATCTCATCAATAGGTTGCCATCTAAATCACTTGATGGCATGACACCATATGAAGCATGGCATGGTAAGAGACCCTCTCTGGATCATTGCAAAATCTTTGGTTGTGTAGCATATGTGCATATTCCCTCACAGGTAAGGGGAAAGCTAGACCCTAAGGCTGAAAAATGTATCTTCATTGGTTATGATTTGAACCAAAAGGGTTACAGATTCTACAACCCAACAAACAAAGGCTTCAAGGTAAGCAGAGATGTCATATTTGATGAAAATGATTCTTGGTATGAGAATGAATGCAGGAAAGTGAGTCTACCCTATGACATGGAAGAAGATTTTCCAAAGCTTACCAAGGAAGAACCAACTCAGCAAGAAGATTCAAGCTCAGATGATGATACAATAAACCTTGAAGAGTTCAAGGCTTGGAAGTCTAAAGGAAAGATGAAGATGAAGCAATTAGAGGATAAGCCAGAAACTTCTACTCAAGCAATGAGGAGATCTCAAAGAGAAAAGAAGAAGCCTATCAGATTTGGGTATGACACATCACTTGTAACTAAACATTCTGTATATCTTGCAAAAGACTTGTTGAATGAAGAACCAGGTACCTATGAAGAAGCAATTACAAAACCAGAATGGAGAGAAGCCATGAATGAAGAGATAGAAGCTCTCAAGGAAAGTGATACTTGGGACTTGGTACCCAAGAAGGACTCTATGAAGGTGATAGGATCCAGATGGATCTACAAACTAAAGAAGAATTCAGATGGAACTATAAACAGGTACAAAGCTAGGTTGGTAGCCAAGGGTTTTGCACAAACCCAAGGCATTGATTATGATGAGACATTTTCTCCTGTGGCCAAGATGCCAACTATCAGAGTTATGGTGAGTATAGCTGCATCCAAAAATTGGAACATGTACCAATTGGATGTGAAGAATGCATTCTTGAATGGATGGATATCTGAAGAAGTCTACATGTCACAACCACCTGGCTATGAAGATCCAAAAAAGGTACATTATGTTTGTAAATTGAAGAAGGCTCTGTATGGTTTAAAGCAGGCACCTAGAGCATGGAATTACAGATTGACCACCTACCTCCAAGACCAAGGATTT
This sequence comes from Ceratopteris richardii, assembly GCA_020310875.1. Lineage (NCBI taxonomy): Eukaryota > Viridiplantae > Streptophyta > Polypodiopsida > Polypodiales > Pteridaceae > Ceratopteris > Ceratopteris richardii. Next base: position 53,692,318 of record CM035415.1, on the reverse strand, counting down.
GTGATGAGCAAAGCAGACACTTCTCTATTCATAAAGAGAAGTAGTACAGAGGTAATCTACTTATGTGTTTATGTTGATGACATCATCATTACAGGCAATGATGTCAATGGGATTAGACACATCAAAGAACAAATGATGAAAGAATTCAAGATCAGTGATCTTGGATTATTAAAGTATTTTTTAGGTCTTGAATTGGTCTATACAAATTCAGGTATCTACATCACTCAAAAGAAGTATGTACAGGATATGGTCAAGAAGTTTGGTTTGCAAGATGCTAAGGTATATACTACTCCAATGGAGGTTAACCAAAAGCTAAGTGCTCATGAAGGAGAAGAAATCAAAGACATTACAGGATACCAAAGTATGGTAGGTAGTTTGAACTATGCTACCTTGACAAGAATTGACATAGCATATGGAGTTAGTGTGCTTAGTCAATTCATGCACAAACCAAGGATACCTCACCTAGAGGCAGCAAAGAAGATCTTGAAGTACCTCAAGGGAACTCAAAGTCATGGTTTGTACTTTCCTTATACATCAGATATTGACATTAAAGTTTACTCAGATGCAGATTGGGCAGGATGCAAGGATGATAGGAGGAGCACCTCAGGCTACATTTGTTTTGCAGGAGATAAGCCTATTTCTTGGTCAGCCAAGAAGCAACCTACAGTGGCATTGTCATCCACTGAAGCAGAGTATAGAGGGCTTGCCAATGCAACTCAAGAAGCTATCTGGTTGAAACTTCTTTATACAGAGTTAGGTCTACACACAAGACCACCTATTATCTTTGGAGATAACACTAGCTCTCTTCACCTTGCAGCAAATCCAATTTATCATGCCAGAACCAAACACATAGAGGTTCATTACCACTATGTGAGAGAGAAGTTACTTAGCAAAGAGATTCAATTGACATATGTGTCTACTAATATGCAATGTGCAGATTTACTTACAAAGGCATTGGATGGAAACAAGTTATGCAGATTCAAATCTATGATTGGATTGCAGGAAGTGATTGAAGAATGAAAGAGAAGACTTAAGCCAAAGTGTTTGGCTTGAGGGGGAGCTGTTGGTGCATATCAAGCCTTCACACATTGGCTTGGAACATTAGACCCATGGAAGGCTAGCTTGGACAAAGCTTTATCAAGGCTTCACTTGAAGCAAGGCTCATGTGAACATATGCTTAGATGTTCTCACTTTTTATCCCTTTGTAAAAGTCATTGTGACTTGGAATAATTTGTAACCACACCTACTTGAGAAAGTCGTGGAAATCTGAATGTTGTAATGGAGAGAATATCTCCCCACTTTTAGAGGAGAGATTCTAGGGAGCCTTAGTTTGAATTTCAAATTCAAATGATCAAAAAATCCTATAACAGATGAAGTGAAAAAGTCGCGGACAGTTCACTCATTCTAGCTCACTCCCCGAGGCATATCTTCATTGTAACTGAGTGTGTGTTAGTGCTACTCCATAGCCTACACCACTACACCTCAATTAGCTATGCTTGTCATGCTATTGAGCTTGTACAATCTTATTAATCAATAGATATACACACATTTCTCATTTCTGATTCTCTGTGTTAACTTCTCCAAGTCTGTCAACTTCAAAGGAGCATATCTCAGGATCTACTGAACCAAATCAAGAGATCTATAGCTCATTGGAACCAGCTCAAGGTCCTCTACAAGCATACAAAATCTCAGAGGATTTCATTCAGCCATTTGGGAGAAATCCGCTTCGAAGTGCACACTGGTCTGTGTCTGCAGAGTTCCTAAAAAGTCGGGGGTGATTATAATTTTGCTAAACTTATTTCTCACTGCATAGTTTATCAATTGAAGTGATTCCACTTGTGATTGGTAGCTTACTAAGGTAATTTAATACTCCCAAAAGGAATTGTTCCAATTTTAAGTGTGCTGGTCACACTAAGTAAAAGTCTGAGCAGGTATCACTACAGGAATAGAAAGTTTTTCTTGATTCTTGAAGTATCAAGTTATCTGTTTTGGTTTGATCATTACCCAAACCATTTTCAAAGTACATATATGGTTTCTTTGTGTCATTTGGAAGCTAAGCAAGTGTACTAAGCATATCTGAAGAGAAAAGAGGGCAGGTGTGAAGCAGGTTTTGCAGCACCAACTGATTTCCTGAGTGCATCCATCCATCACTCTCAACAGTGGTATCAGAGCAAAGAAGGTAAACATGGGTGATGGTTTTCCTTCCTTCATTGACAAATTGGATAGAAACAATTATCAGGCTTGGTCATTGAGAATGAAGACCTATCTACAAGGGAGAAGTCTATTTGGATACATATCAGGAGATGAGGAGTTGCCCTCATTCAAGACTAGAGGACTACCTACAAAGGATGAACATGAAAGGCTCAACCAATGGTGTGCAAAGGATGCCTTGGCAAGGTCTTATCTCTTAAACTCTATATCTGACTTTCTTTTACCTCATATAAGGAACTGTAAGACTTCCCAAGAGACTTGGGAAACCTTGTCAAATTATTTTTCTTCCAACACAAGGGCTAGGAAGAATCAATTATGGATTGAGTTCACAACCCTTAGGAAGCAGCCCAAGCAATCAGTCTCAGAGTATGTGACAAAGATCAAAGATGTGGCAGACCAACTAGCAAGCATTGGAGAGGAAATTGAAGAGGAGCAAATAGTCAGGCAAGTGACAAATGGACTCAAGGCAGATGATAAGTGGGAAAGTTTCACCACTGCAATGGACCTCTATATGGACATGCATACCCCTGATCTCACAACACTCATGGGCCAACTATTTACACATGAAGCAAAGTTTACAAAGGCTGGAGATCAATCAAAAGGTAATAACCCCTCTGCTCTCTATACTGATAAGAAGATTAAAGATAAAGGCAAGAAGAAACAGGATGAAGAAGGCTCTACCTCTCAAGCTAATTATGCAGGAAGAGGTAGGTCATCTAGAGGAAGAGGCAGAGGAGGTAAGTCAGGTAGGGGGAGACCCTACAACTCATCACCATGCAACATTTGTGGATTGTCCAATCATACCACAGATGAATGCTACAAGAACTACAAAAATCAGAGAGGAAGAGGCTACTCAAGAGGTGGATACTCTCAAGGGAGAGGCAGATTCAACCAACATCAAAGCTACAATGGATACAACAACCAATACAACAACAACCACAATGGAAACTACCAAGGTGGATTCAGAAATAGAAGAGAATACAACAACTACACAGAGGAGCAAGATGACTCGTTATTGATCATGAATATGACCTCCAAGATAGGTACAAATGATGATCATTTATTTTACATTGACTCAGGATGTTCTAACCATGTAGCTGGCAATGTGGCACTACTTTCTGATTTGGAAGAGCCCAAGGGCAAACATCAGGTACAAACAGGTGATGACACTAAACACTCTGTTATCAAAATTGGAAATGTGAAGACATGTGATGGTAATCAGAACCTATTAAGCAGGGTACTCTATGTACCAACAATAACTAAGAATTTAATGAGTGTTGGTCAGATTGTGGAGAAAGGTTTGCAGGTCAGATTCACACAACATGGAGCATATGTGGAGGATCCAAAACATGGATTCAGAAGGATAGCCAAAGGGGAGAAATCAGGTAGATTGTTTACATTTGAGCTAGAAGACACCAAAAATATTGCTTTGTATAATTATAAGGATCAGACACTTTCAGAATTAGAGATATGGCACAAGAGATTAGGGCACATAGGAGAAAGAACTCTAAAGCAAATGTGCAGGGATCAATGTGTGCTTGGGATACCTAATGTATCCAAGCAACACATGATTTACAAATGTGGATCATATCAATTTGGTAAGTCTCACAGATTACCCTACTCAAGGAAAGGTTTCATACATGAAGACTACCTAGATTTGGTACACGCAGATGTTTGGGGACCTAGCAAGGACCCTTCCATTTCTGGTTCAAGATATTATGTGTCCTTTATTGATGACTATAGCAGGTGGACCATTCTATACTTTATGAAGCATAAGGATGAAGTGTTTAATTGTTTCAAGAGGTATCTTGCACTTGTTGAAAATCAAATAGGTAGGAGATTGAAGAGGCTAAGGTCAGATGGTGGAGGAGAGTACTTCTCCAATGAGTTTGAAGATTTCTTGCAGGAAAGAGGCATCAAAAGGGAGATCACTACAAGGTACTCACCTGAACAAAATGGGGTAGCAGAAAGAAGGAATAGACTTATAGTAGAAACAGCTAGGTCTATGCTTAATGAGAAAAAGTTGCCAAATTACCTATGGGCAGAGAGTGTATCCACTGCCACTTATCTCATCAATAGGTTGCCATCTAAATCACTTGATGGCATGACACCATATGAAGCATGGCATGGTAAGAGACCCTCTCTGGATCATTGCAAAATCTTTGGTTGTGTAGCATATGTGCATATTCCCTCACAGGTAAGGGGAAAGCTAGACCCTAAGGCTGAAAAATGTATCTTCATTGGTTATGATTTGAACCAAAAGGGTTACAGATTCTACAACCCAACAAACAAAGGCTTCAAGGTAAGCAGAGATGTCATATTTGATGAAAATGATTCTTGGTATGAGAATGAATGCAGGAAAGTGAGTCTACCCTATGACATGGAAGAAGATTTTCCAAAGCTTACCAAGGAAGAACCAACTCAGCAAGAAGATTCAAGCTCAGATGATGATACAATAAACCTTGAAGAGTTCAAGGCCTGGAAGTCTAAAGGAAAGATGAAGATGAAGCAATTAGAGGATAAGCCAGAAACTTCTACTCAAGCAATGAGGAGATCTCAAAGAGAAAAGAAGAAGCCTATCAGATTTGGGTATGACACATCACTTGTTACTAAACATTCTGTATATCTTGCAAAAGACTTGTTGAATGAAGAACCAGGTACCTATGAAGAAGCAATTACAAAACCAGAATGGAGAGAAGCCATGAATGAAGAGATAGAAGCTCTCAAGGAAAGTGATACTTGGGACTTGGTACCCAAGAAGGACTCTATGAAGGTGATAGGATCCAGATGGATCTACAAACTAAAGAAGAATTCAGATGGAACTATAAACAGGTACAAAGCTAGGTTGGTAGCCAAGGGTTTTGCACAAACCCAGGGCATTGATTATGAGGAGACATTTTCTCCTGTGGCCAAGATGCCAACTATCAGAGTTATGGTGAGTATAGCTGCATCCAAAAATTGGAACATGTACCAATTGGATGTGAAGAATGCATTCTTGAATGGATGGATATCTGAAGAAGTCTACATGTCACAACCACCTGGCTATGAAGATCCAAAAAAGGTACATTATGTTTGTAAATTGAAGAAGGCTCTGTATGGTTTAAAGCAGGCACCTAGAGCATGGAATTACAAATTGACCACCTACCTCCAAGACCAAGGATTTGTGATGAGCAAAGCAGACACTTCTCTATTCATAAAGAGAAGTAGTACAGAGGTAATCTACTTATGTGTTTATGTTGATGACATCATCATTAGAGGCAATGATGTCAATGGGATTAGACACATCAAAGAACAAATGATGAAAGAATTCAAGATCAGTGATCTTGGATTATTAAAGTATTTTTTAGGTCTTGAATTGGTCTATACAAATTCAGGTATCTACATCACTCAAAAGAAGTATGTACAGGATATGGTCAAGAAGTTTGGTTTGCAGGATGCTAAGGTATCTACTACTCCAATGGAGGTTAACCAAAAGCTAAGTGCTCATGAAGGAGAAGAAATCAAAGACATTACAGGATACCAAAGTATGGTAGGTAGTTTGAACTATGCTACCTTGACAAGAATTGACATAGCATATGGAGTTAGTGTGCTTAGTCAATTCATGCACAAACCAAGGATACCTCACCTAGAGGCAGCAAAGAAGATCTTGAAGTACCTCAAGGGAACTCAAAGTCATGGTTTGTACTTTCCTTATACATCAGATATTGACATTAAAGTTTACTCAGATGCAGATTGGGCAGGATGCAAGGATGATAGGAGGAGCACCTCAGGCTACATTTGTTTTGCAGGAGATAAGCCTATTTCTTGGTCAGCCAAGAAGCAACCTACAGTGGCATTGTCATCCACTGAAGCAGAGTATAGAGGGCTTGCCAATGCAACTCAAGAAGCTATCTGGTTGAAACTTCTTTATACAGAGTTAGGTCTACACACAAGACCACCTATTATCTTTGGAGATAACACTAGCTCTCTTCACCTTGCAGCAAATCCAATTTATCATGCCAGAACCAAACACATAGAGGTTCATTACCACTATGTGAGAGAGAAGTTACTTAGCAAAGAGATTCAATTGACATATGTGTCTACTAATATGCAATGTGCAGATTTACTTACAAAGGCATTGGATGGAAACAAGTTATGCAGATTCAAATCTATGATTGGATTGCAGGAAGTGATTGAAGAATGAAAGAGAAGACTTAAGCCAAAGTGTTTGGCTTGAGGGGGAGCTGTTGGTGCATATCAAGCCTTCACACATTGGCTTGGAACATTAGACCCATGGAAGGCTAGCTTGGACAAAGCTTTATCAAGGCTTCACTTGAAGCAAGGCTCATGTGAACATATGCTTAGATGTTCTCACTTTTTATCCCTTTGTAAAAGTCATTGTGACTTGGAATAATTTGTAACCACACCTACTTGAGAAAGTCGTGGAAATCTGAATGTTGTAATGGAGAGAATATCTCCCTACTTTTAGAGGAGAGATTCTAGGGAGCCTTAGTTTGAATTTCAAATTCAAATGATCAGAAAACTCCTATAACAGATGAAGTGAAAAAGTCGCGGACAGTTCACTCATTCTAGCTCACTCCCCGAGGCATATCTTCATTGTAACTAAGTGTGTGTTAGTGCTACTCCATAGCCTACACCACTACACCTCAATTAGCTATGCTTGTCATGCTATTGAGCTTGTACAATCTTATTAATCAATAGATATACACACATTTCTCATTTCTGATTCTCTGTGTTAACTTCTCCAAGTCTGTCAACTTCAAAGGAGCATATCTCAGGATCTACTGAACCAAATCAAGAGATCTATAGCTCATTGGAACCAGCTCAAGGTCCTCTACAAGCATACAAAATCTCAGAGGATTTCATTCAGCCATTTGGGAGAAATCCGCTTCGAAGTGCACACTGGTCTGTGTCTGCAGAGTTCCTAAAAAGTCGGGGGTGATTATAATTTTGCTAAACTTATTTCTCACTGCATAGTTTATCAATTGAAGTGATTCCACTTGTGATTGGTAGCTTACTAAGGTAATTTAATACTCCCAAAAGGAATTGTTCCAATTTTAAGTGTGCTGGTCACACTAAGTAAAAGTCTGAGCAGGTATCACTACAGGAATAGAAAGTTTTTCTTGATTCTTGAAGTATCAAGTTATCTGTTTTGGTTTGATCATTACCCAAACCATTTTCAAAGTACATATATGGTTTCTTTGTGTCATTTGGAAGCTAAGCAAGTGTACTAAGCATATCTGAAGAGAAAAGAGGGCAGGTGTAAAGCAGGTTTTGCAGCACCAACTGATTTCCTGAGTGCATCCATCCATCACTCTCAACATGTGTATGTGTATGTGTATGTGTATGTGTATGTGTATGTGTATGTGTATGTGTATGTGTATGTGTATGTGTATGTGTATGTGTATGTGTATGTGTATGTGTATGTGTATGTGTATGTGTATGTGTATGTGTATGTGTATGTGTATGTGTATGTGTATGTGTATGTGTATGTGTATGTGTGTCTGTGTGTGTGTGTCTGTGTGTGTGTGTGTCTGTGTATATGTGTATGTGTATGTGTATGTGTATGTGTATGTGTGTCTGTGTGTGTGTGTCTCTGTGTGTGTGTGTCTGTATGTGTATGTGTATGTGTATGTGTATGTGTATGTGTATGTGTATGTGTATGTGTATGTGTATGTGTATGTGTATGTGTATGGTATGTGTATGTGTATGTGTATGTGTATGTGTATGTGTATGTGTATGTGTATGTGTATGTGTATGTGTATGTGTATGTGTATGTGTATGTGTATGTGTATGTGTATGTGTATGTGTATGTGTATGTGTATGTGTATGTGTATGTGTATGTGTATGTGTATGTGTATGTGTATGTGTATGTGTATGTGTATGTGTATGTGTATGTGTATGTGTATGTGTATGTGTGTGTATGTGTATGTGTATGTGTATGTGTATGTGTATGTGTTGTGTATGTGTATGTGTATGTGCATGTGTATGTGTGTGTGTATGTGCATGTGTATGTGCATGTGTATGTGTGTGTGTATGTGTGTGTATGTGTGTATATGTGTATGTGTGTATATGTGTATGTGTATGTGTATGTGTATGTGTATGTGTATGTGTATGTGTATGTGTATGTGTATGTGTATGTGTATGTGTATGTGTATGTGTATGTGTATGTGTATGTGTATGTGTATGTGTATGTGTATGTGTATGTGTATGTGTATGTGTATGTGTATGTGTATGTGTATGTGTATGTGTATGTGTATGTGTATGTGTATGTGTATGTGTATGTGTATGTGTATGTGTATGTGTATGTGTATGTGTATGTGTATGTGTATGTGTATGTGTATGTGTATGTGTATGTGTATGTGTATGTGTATGTGTATGTGTATGTGTATGTGTATGTGTATGTGTATGTGTATGTGTATGTATGTGTATGTGTATGTGTATGTGTATGTGTATGTGTATGTGTATGTGTATGTGTATGTGTATGTGTATGTGTATGTGTATGTGTATGTGTATGTGTATGTGTATGTGTATGTGTATGTGTATGTGTATGTGTATGTGTATGTGTATGTGTATGTGTATGTGTATGTGTATGTGTATGTGTATGTGTATGTGTATGTGTATGTGTATGTGTATGTGTATGTGTATGTGTATGTGTATGTGTATGTGTATGTGTATGTGTATGTGTATGTGTATGTGTATGTGTATGTGTATGTGTATGTGTATGTGTATGTGTATGTGTATGTGTATGTGTATGTGTATGTGTATGTGTATGTGTATGTGTATGTGTATGTGTATGTGTATGTGTATGTGTATGTGTATGTGTATGTGTATGTGTATGTTGTATGTGTATGTGTATGTGTATGTGTATGTGTATGTGCATGTGCATGTGTATGTGCATGTGTATGTGCATGTGTATGTGCATGTGCATGTGTATGTGCATGTGCATGTGCATGTGTATGTGTATGTGTATGTGTATGTGTATGTGTATGTGTATGTGTATGTGTATGTGTATGTGTATGTTGTTGGTGCAAGTCAACCATCAATTGATGTTTTAGAATAAGACTTGAAGTCAAAAGATGAAGATAAGATCAACAAATGAAGGTTCAAAGATAGTGCATATTCAGGAAATGAGAGAGCATGAGATGAGAAGAATTAGATGTTGTAAAAGTAATTAGACATTTTAGAAATGAGGAAGATCTCTCTCATCATTCAGATGTAAAGTTTTCTGAGTAGAAAGAAAAGTTGCACCCGATCTTTTGCTGTGTGGTTGATCATTTCAGGAATCTTTTTGTAGATGTCTAATTCCATAGTTAATACTTCTATGGTTAAGATTTAAGAGCCTAATTGTAAACAGGCTTAGAGAATTATGTGTAGGAACATTTGTACGTGAAGAAGTGATGAGTGTCTTCTGAAACAGGCACAATCTCGATGGTCAAAGAATTGATGAGATCTCAGTGCATAGTGTAAAGTTTTACACAAATGAGGAGTTGAAATCTAAGTTGGAAGGTAATCCATCTATGGCTAAAATCATTTGATTAAACGGGTTGTACTTTGGGAGAACCATGCATTAGAAGTTGCAGGTGTCAAAGTCGACTATATAGGAGGACAGTTTTAGACATAGGTAGATTGTTTTGATCATTTCTCAAGATCTACTGAATCTTTTGATATAAAAAGTTTCACTCAAAACTTACACATTTGCTTAGTCAATGAGTGAGTTATGTGCAGTAGACTTTTCTAAGTAGTGACTCTCTTCATAGTTAGTGCAAATCTTGATAGTTTGACATTTGTCTTCCAAATTGATCAAGGTTTTGAGTTATTCTTGATATATAAGTGTTCTAACATCAAGGACAGCTTGTTCTTTTGGATATTAACACTCTCCATCAGTGGTATCAGAGAAGGAATCATCAAAATAGAAGAAAGGAGGACCCTGACTGATGCAGTCATACAGAAATCAACATTTGAAGGTTCGAAAGGTGAAAGATTCAAGGGAAAGCTTGAGAAGGAGGCTGAAGCTATCAAGGAGATCAGAAGGAACATCATTTGAAGTAAAGGTACACTTAGTTCTCATAAAACTTGAAGAATTTAATACACAAGTGAAGAAAGGATGGGAGATTCTCTTCAAATAGAGAAATTGGATAGAGAAAACTATCCATCTTGGTCAATGAGGATGGAAGCTCATCTCATGAGCAAAGACGTGATAGGTTACATCACAGGTGAAGAAGAAAAACCAGAATTCAGAGATCCTAGTGTTCCAACTAGGGATGAACTCTCAGATTTGAAGACTTGGATGAAGAAGGATGCTCAAGCAAGGAGCATTATCTACATGGGAGTCAATGACGACTTGCTACCTCATATTAGAGGACTTGAAAGATTAACTGACATATGGAATTCTTTGGAGGAGCATTTCCAAAATACTACAAAGTCAAGGAAGGCATCTTTATGGGCAGAGTTCACTACATTTAAAAAGAAAGCTTCTCAATCCATTTCTGATTATGTAACAAGGATGAAGGACATTGCAGATGCATTAGGAGCAGTTGATGAAGATATTGAGGAGGATAAATTGGTAAGGCAAATCCTCACAGGTTTTAAAGGAGATGAGAAATGGAAGCCATTCATTTTGTCCACTGAATTGTCACTAGATCATTTCACTCCTGATTTAAATCAGTTGCTAGGACATATGCTAACTTTTGAGCAAGATGTCAAAGGTGATGGTGATAAGTGTTGGGGATGTAAGGGTCATGTGACCTTACCCCCATATTCATATATATACATCATATATAGAGCATTGCCTCAAGGGAGATCATTATGTGGGTTTCGAGGCTCCCACGCATGTCCGCGCGTCTCTCCTCTCTTCTCTCTCCCTCCATCTCCTCCTTCCTCCTCTTGTTCTGCACACCAAAGCCCTTCATTGGTATCAGAGCATGTTGAAGGCTTGTGTGCAAGAAGCTTCAATGGAAGCTTAGGTGAAAAGGGGCAGAAGTGCAGGTCGGCATCTCTTGACAGTAGTTCAGTATTTTGGTCATAACTCGATCTAAGAAGCTCGGATTGATGCGTTTTAAAGTTCTATGCGTAGCTAACACAGAGAACTACACCGTCATAGAAGAGTGAAAAACCTAGTTCGGACTTTTAGAGTGCCGAAAATTCGAAAAATGTAGACTACTATAGAAAGCGAATCTACATTCACTAAGACAGTAGGTAGGTTCTTTTGTCATAAATTGAGTTTTACAGCTCGGAATTTGATGATTCAACTTGCTATGCGTAGCTTGGAAAGATAGCTACAATTTAGAAAAGAACTCAAATTCAGATTCTCCGTGCAAGGTCACCGAAACTGCAAAATACAGAGCAGTAGTGTTGTAGGTGATAGTGAAATTGATAGCAAGTGCTTGTCTTAAACATATCTTGAGCTACGCACTTCCGATTGAGGTGTTCTTTATCTCGTTACGTAGCCAAGACTCAGATCTTAAAGTTTGCTGAAGACCAAAAGTTCAGATTCAGAGGTTATCACCTCTGAAACAGCAAAACACAGAGAAGCACATCTTCACTAATTGCACTTGGAGGTTGAATTTGCTTTGGAACTTCTTCGAAAGAGAATTTATGGTGTGCAAGCTCTTATTTTCAGAGCTTCAAAGCATTGTATGATCATTGTGGTAGCTCTTCCATATGAGAGTAGAGCATGATCTTGTCACGCATTTGGCATGTAAGATGACATTGTGGTATATTTTTTTTTTAGGTTTATGTCATCATGAGTTCGATCATGGATGTATAGTGGCATTGTGGTCTATATCTTGATTATGCCACTTGGTTACGGATTTACTTTCCAGTTGCACATACTTTTGTGAGAGTTGACATTGGATCTTAGTTGGAACTTGTATCTTTGTTTTCTTTGCAGGTACATGATCCAGATTGGAGCCTCAGTTACACGTTTGTTTGTCACCGTTATTAGCATTTGGTCATTGATTGATATGTATTTGCCAGTGTGATTCTTGGCATATGTGGATGGTGATTCCCACATGGTTATTTTGGTTCTAGAGTCCATTTTACAGAGGAGATGCTGCCGAAATTTCATCGGCTTTTATGCTAGAAAGGAGCTCTAGTGGATCTTGAAGCTTGTGTGATAGCTTTGGATCATTGATTATCTCCGTTCACTTGGACTTGGTCACACATTGTTCGTGACAAGTTGGACCATCTTGTAGGATTTATTCTTCAGTGGTAGTTGTATTGCCATTGTATTGGCATGTATTGGTATCAGTTTTTTTGCATATGTAGTTGCCATTATCTTTGGTTAGATCAGTGATAGGTGGTGACAGATTACTCATTGTTCTTTTGTTATTGGTTATCTTGTTTGACTGCTCAGTTTACAGGGGATACTCTGTCAAAATTTTCCCAGGATTCTTTCACATCTATTTGGTCACTTTGGAGACTTGGTGAGCAGGCTTATGCTCATGGTTTTATGTGCATCCTAGAAGCATGGTTATGTGACAAGCGGTTCACATGGTTTTCTTCTCCACAGAGACATATGTGATGTGAGTTAAGCATATGGATATGCATATGTGATCCTATTGAGGATAGAGTATTGTTCTAGTCTCTTGTTACATTGTTAGTCTATTGGATTGCCAGCATGGTGTCTTCTCAGTTTGATGGCACTGACTTTCCGAGATGGAAAGCTCAGATGTGGCATACATTGGTTCGAGCAGGGTTACATATATATGTGTATAGAGATGCACAGAGGCCTCGTGACATGCCCGACCACGTATGGATGGATATGGATGCATTGGCCAACTCCACTATCCGATTACAGCTTGTGGATTCTATATATGAGTCTGTTATGTATGAGGAGACGAGTAGTGTATTATGGAAGGGACTACATGATATGTATGCGAGTCCATTGACTCATGTGAAACATAGATCACATCGACGACTTCGATGTTGGCATTGTGGTCATGAGGGCCATATTCGATGACGTTGCTTCAGGCGGATGCAACGAGGACATCAGAGACATGCACGTGATGTAGATCAGGTAGTGGTTTCAGGAGAGTCTATGGCAGTTGATTATGCCAGTAATGGTGATATCACTTTCTCCTATGGTTCGTCTCATGATTCCTCTTGCTCATTAGATAGCACACATATGGCTTGGTTGCTTGATGCATTAGCCAGTTTTCATGTTACTCCACATCGTGAGTGGTTTTGTCGATTCTCAGGTGAGAGTCGTGGATGTGTGCACATGTCTGATGGTACGGCATATGACATTGAGGGTGCAGGAGATATATGCCTTATGCTACCTTGTGGAGCATCACTTATACTCAGACATGTACGCTATGTGCCTTCATTCCCTATGAGCTTGATTTCAGTTAGCCAGTTACATGAGAGCAGATGTTATGCATTCCTTGGTGAGCATCATTTTCAGTTGTAGTTGGGACAACTTATGCTTGTCAGAGGTGCTAGGATTGGGCACATGTATCCATTGCAGGTACTTCATGTGAGAGACAATCTCGTCTCAGTGGGAGTTCAGCCTTATGTGCGATGTGAGACTCGTCATGTCTCATTTTGTCTACCTACACATAGGTCTATTGACATTCATGATGCACATGTATGGCAGGATTCACATGCTCAGATGGATGCACATGTAGAGCATGTTTTGGATGCTCATGATGCTTATATAGAGCATGGATTTCTTGATCATATGCATGCTCATATGGAGCACACTTTGGATGATCATTTGGATGCTTTAGAGCATGATGTGGATGCTCACATAGAGCATTATGATGATACTCAGTTAGAGTGTGATCATCAGTTTGACCTTGGTGTTGATGTTGTGCAGTTAGCTCATGCGGAGCATGATGATACACTTGGTGTGGTAGAGTACGATAGCTCTCATGGTACACAGTGTATGGTAGAGCATATTAGCTCTGCACAGCTAGATACATCCTTGGTTGTGAGCATGGCTGATTTAGATGCTGAGGAGTCAGCAGTTATGCAGTCATTCTTGGATTCACTCATGCCAGATGTTGACACAGATATGTCAGGACATGTTGGTCTTGATGATGGTGCTTTGGATGCCTTGGATATAGGCATGGCTGACATACTTAGGTTAGCTAGGATAGCACAGGTTTCGTCAGCATTCGGGAGTCTGTTGTACGAGTTATTATGCTCGAGACCAGATGTTGCAGTTACTATTGGAGCATTTGCACTTGGAGTTGTCAGTCGTTCGATGATTGACACAGGCATAGAGCGAGTGGGAGCTTTGCAGGAACTTCGTCAGTTCTTGCATCAGTCAGATATGAGCTCAATTCTTGTCGATATGAGTCTAGAGCAGTTTGAGGTGCATGGATACACCTTGTTCGAGGCGGTTGGTGTAGGCTGATCTAGTATGGGTAGAGATCCGGACTCTTCCTGTACATTATTGTATAGTCCTGCATCATTCTTTGTATATTTTTCCACTTATGGTCACATTGACCCTTAAGTTGGAGATTGTTGGGGATGTAAGGGTCATGTGACCTTACCCCCATATTCATATATATACATCATATATAGAGCATTGCCTCAAGGGAGATCATTATGTGGGTTTCGAGGCTCCCACGCATGTCCGCGCATCTCTCCTCTCTTCTCTCTCCCTCCATCTCCTCCTTCCTCCTCTTGTTCTGCACACCAAAGCCCTTCAATAAGAGTGCAGGTCAAGCAATGTATTCAAAGGATAAGAAGAAGAATAGCAAAGGCAAGCAACAATTAAATGGAGAAGAAGATACAACTAGTCAAGACAACTTCCTAAGAGGAACAAGAGGTGGCAAAGGTAGAGGAAGAGGCAGAAGCAATAAAGATGGAGCCAAAGCTTGTTGGATTTGTGGTATGAAAAATCATTTAGCTCATAGTTATTGGCATAATAATGAGAATAATGGAGGATATAGTCAAAACTTTAATTCAAGAGGAAGAGGTGGTAGAAACCAAAGAGGTAATTTCAGAGGTAGAGATGGTAGAGGTTACTTTGGAAGAAATGCAGGTAGAGGATTCCAAAGTCAATCCTACAATAAT
Source organism: Ceratopteris richardii (assembly GCA_020310875.1). Lineage (NCBI taxonomy): Eukaryota > Viridiplantae > Streptophyta > Polypodiopsida > Polypodiales > Pteridaceae > Ceratopteris > Ceratopteris richardii. The sequence continues at coordinate 53,677,078 of CM035415.1, read as the reverse complement.
ACCTACTACAATTATGCTTCAGATTAGAAAGAAGATTCAACCTTAATCTTGAATGCAACTTGTGAAAGACAAAGTGAAGATCAAAGAGTCTTCTACATTTACTCAGGGTGTAGCAATCACTTGAGTGGTAGTATAACCTTGATGACTGCTTTGGAGAATAAGGTAACTAATCATGTAGTTCACACAGGTGATAATACAAAGCACAATGTGAAGTCAATTGGATCAGTAAAGGCCAAGGATGGAAGTACTCTTCTGAGTAAGGTCTTGTATGTTCCTACAATTCCAAAGAATCTGATAAGTGTGGGGAAAATTGTTGGAAAAGGTTATGAAGTAAGGTTCACTAATGATGGAGTCTTTATGGAAGACCATAGCAATGGGTATAACAAATTGTTTCAGGGAAGAAAGAAGGAAGACTCTTCACATTAAAGATTCAAGGTAATGTTGGTCATGCCTTGTTTACTTATGGAGGACATAAGATCTCTGAGTTAGATCTTTGGCATAAAAGGCTTGGACATTTCAATGAAAGAGGTATTAAGGATATGGTTAACAATGGTTCAGTGCTTGGATTGCCTAATGTTGTAGGTCAACACATGACATTCAGATGTGAGGCATGTCAATTAGGTAAGGCTCATAAGCAATCATACAATAAGCATGGATTTATGTATTCAAAGATGCTTGAATTGGTACACACAGATGTGTGGGGACCATCAAAGGATTTCATTATAAATGGTTCAAGATATTATGTGATTTATGTTGATGATGCTACCAGGTGGATCACTATATATGTGATCAAAGATAAATCAGAGGTATTCAATACATTTAAACATTATCATGTGTATGCAAAAAGAATCACAAGTCAAAAGTTAAAGAGACTAAGGTCAGATGGAGGGGGAGAGTATTTCTCTAATGAGTTCTGTGATTACTTATGGAATGAAGGTATAAAAAGGGAAGTTAATTGCAGGTACTCTCCTCAACAAAATGGTGTAGCAGAAAGGAGAAATAGAACTCTTGTTGAGTTTGCAAGATCAATGATGAAGGAGAAAATTTGTCCAAATTATTTGTGGGTTGAGGCTGTAAATACAACTACATACTTAGTTAATAGGTTACCATGTAAAGTTTTGCAAGGTATGACACCATATGAAGCTTGGTGGGGTAAGATACCTACCTTAGGTCATTGCTATCTATCTATCTATCTATCTATTTATCTGTCTATCTATCTATGTATCTATCTATCTATGTATCTATGTATCTATCTATCTATCTATCTATCTATCTATCTATCTATCTATCTATCTATCTATCTATCTATCTATCTATCTATCTATCTATCTATCTATCTATCTATCTATCTATCTATCTATCTATCTATCTATCTATCTATCTATCTATCTATCTATCTATCTATCTATCTATCTGTTTGTATGTCTGTGTGTCTGTCTTTTTGTCTATCTATCTATCTATCGGTCTCTCCGTCTGTCTCTCTGTCTGTCTGTCTGTCTCTGTGTCTCTGTGTCTGTGTATCTGTGTGTGCGTGTGTGTCTATTTAATGTCTCTCTGTGTATCTATCTGTCTGTCTGTCTATCTCTATTTGTCTTTCTATCTATCTACCTTTTTTTCTTTCTTTTTGTCTGACTATCTATCTATCTGTCTATCTATCTATCTATCTATCTATCTATCTATCTATCTATCTATCTATCTATCTATCTATCTATCTATCTATCTATCTATCTATCTATCTATCTATCTATCTATCTATCTATCTATCTATCTATCTATCTATCTATCTATCTATCTATGTAGCTATGCATCTATGTATGTATGTATGTATGTATGTATGTATGTATGTATGTATGTATGTATGTATGTATGTATGTATGTATGTATGTATGTATCTATCTATCTATCTATCTATCTATCTATCTATCTTTATTTCTTTATTTCTTTATTTCTTTTTGTCTATTTTCCTTTGTGGTGATCCATCCATCCATCCATCCATCTATTCATGCATCCATGGATCTATCTATGTATCTCTCTATCTATCTATCTATCTATCTATCTATCTATCTATCTATCTATCTATCTATCTATCTATCTATCTATCTATCTATCTATCTATCTATCTTCTATCTATCTATCTATCTATCTATCTATCTATCTATCTATCTATTTGTATATCTATCTATCTATCTATCTATCTATCTATCTATCTATCTATCTATCTATCTATCTATCTATCTATCTATCTATCTATCTATCTATCTATCTATCTATCTATCTATCTATCTATCTATCTATCTATCTATCTATCTATCTATCTATCTATCTATCTATCTATCTATGTATTTGCCTGTGTTTCATATTTAGAATCAAGTTTCAAACATTCAACAGGACTCATCCATGACTTTTGAAAATGCACAATCAAAATTGGGGAGTAAAATTTAGGGAATCAAATTAAGAAATCCATCAATAGCAATTAATTTTCTTTTTCAACTAACCATTAGAAAAGTTCACCTACATTAATTGATGGTTTGTGTGCAACATCATATGAGAAGTAGAACTTCTACATAAGGATCATTTAACCTTTTTTTTCTTGAGTTCCATGAGTTTCATCTATTTAATAAAAAAATCAACTCTAGCAAGAAGCCCTCTTTCTTGGTTATCTCGTGTTCTCATAATGTTTCTCCTCTTTACCTAGAGATTTAGTTACTCTCTCATAATTGTTTTGTACGAGATTGTAGAGCATTGTTTAGGCTGTGATTTTGCTCGTTTTTGTTGAGTAGTTCAAGCATCAGCTGGTCTTGCATATAGTGCTCCAAAGTGTTCTAAAGTCTCAAGATTTTTGACTCAATGAATTGTGAGAAATGTTGAAGTTTGTGTACCTATATCTCTACACATAGGTAAATAATGTTGCAAATAGAGAGCACGTTTTAAAGTTAATGGTTCTCACATATAGAATATCTATTTGATTTGACGCAAAGATTGTGGGATAGGCTCCATGGTCTCATTTAAGCTTATAAGGTTTTATTTAGATTTTCGCATTGTTTGTGAGAAAAGTCTAGAACCGTGAGCATATATCACTATATGTGGGTGTAGTGGAGGTATCCATCTTCCATAGCTGCATTGGGGTGTTAGAAACTCCTCCCATGATTGATATAATATCCTTTTGAAAGCTTGGAGTGAGATCATATTGAAGATTTGGAGGGATCAAGACAACTCGTGGAAGCACAAGGACTTATCAAGTCAAGAAGACATTGAAAGGAAACCACATCAATCAAGACCTCAACTCATCAAAGGTTAACAAGGGGTAATCTATCAAAAGGTAACATCAACACCTTCTAAATCATAAATACACTTGAAGAGAAGCTAGATATACAATAAAATGCACTAATAGAGAAGTTAGGGAGAGGTATCTATCAACCAAGGACATTCAAATTTAGAAACTACCTTATGGGAAAAGGATTGTGGGGATTAGTGAGTGGCATAGAGCGAAAACCTCATGTACATGATCGACTACTTGAAGGACAAGTGAATGCACTTAATGGATAGAAAGGGATATGAGATTCATATTAATTCTATCCCAAATAGGGCATATACAAGACTTGGAAACATCAAAGAAGGTTGGGAAACCTTGGGGAGATTGTATCGTCCATCCACCAAAGCAGGGAACATTCAACTCAAGAATAAGCTAAATAATCTTAGAAAGGCACCAAACACTAACATTAATTAGTACATTTTTAAGGTTAAGGAGTTTTCAAATACCTCAGGCTTAGTTGGGATTCCAATAGAAGATGATGATCTTGTTGCTCACACTCTCAATGGCTTAAGAGAGGATGAAAGGTGGAAAGAATTTACCACATCAATGTGCCTAAGGGATTCCCTACCATGATTTGATCAATTAGTCACATTGATGATGATGGAGGAGATGAACCAAAAAGGTTCACAATAGAAGGGAAACCAAGCCCTGGTTTTCTATGTAGATAGAGGCAAAGGCAAAAGAGGTAGAAAAAACTCCCAGGGTAGGAGGAGAGGAAGGTTAAACTCAAACTCAAGCAACCAAGAGGGCTGCAACCAAAGCTATGGATCAAGAGGAGGAAGGAGCAAAGGAGAGGTGGAAGATCACAAAGAAGAGAAGCATCCAATGCAGAATGCTACAATTATGGAAAATCAGGTCATTATGCAAGAGATTGTTGGTCTAAAAGAAGAGGCAATCAAGTATTACAAAAGGAACCAAGGTAATTATGTTAGTACTTCAACATATTCAGGAAATTAAAACTTGCTTATGATATATGTTGCAAGTGAAAGAGTCAATTTAGATTTTACATGATGCACAGATACTAATTGTAGCAACCTTACACTCACCCAATACTCAAGGTCAATCACAAGATTGCACATGTGGGAGATATTTCATTGAATGGATCCCAAAGTGTGAAGGTGTTGAAGGATGTGTTGCATGTTCAAACCATCACCAAGAAATTAGTCTTAGTAGATCAAATGGTTGAATAAGGTTATAAGGTGAGGTTCAATGATCAAGGATGTTTTGGTGAAGCACCGAAGCATGAAAACAAGCTCATAGAAAAAGGCAAGAAGTAAGCAAGACTCTTCACCATGGAGATTGACTTATGACATAAAAAACTGGTCACATCAACTTACAAAAGATGAACGAATTGCAAAGGAAGGGCTTGGTGAGTGGTATGTGATCTTACATCTTAGAATATGAAACATTTGTTCCATGCTTGTCAATCAAGGAAACAAAGCATACTGCCATTCAAGAAGGGAAAGTTGTGAGCAATGAAGTGGTGCATCTCATACACATGGATGTATGGGGACTTACAAGGGAGCCATCCATTGCCCGTAATATATATTTTTCAAGTTTATTGATGATCATTGAAGGTTTTTTTGAATGTAATGCATGACAAAAAAGTCAAAGGTGTTGTACTACTTCAAGAGGTTCAAAAACCTAGTGGAGAAGGAGATAGGGAAGTATATAAAGACCCTCATATTAGATGGAGGGGGAGAATATTTATGAAATGAAATTTTCATATTTTTTACATGATCATGGCATCATAAGGTAGTTCACTTGCATGCATACACCTCAACAAAATGGGGTTGCAGAGAGGAAGAACAAATATGTAGCAAAAGTGGCTAGAGCTATGTTAAATGAAATGAATATTCCTAATTTTTCGTGGGCTGATGCAACAAGGCAATGTGTTGCCAACACATTAACAACATAATAACATTTTGCCCTAGACATTGCAAAAATGCTACTAACATGTTCTTTTCTTGTTTTTTTTTTTTTTTGGAACCATAGGTTAGTTATAGCTAACATGTGATTTTTGGGATATATATATCAACACACACACACACATACACACACACACACACACACACACACACATATATATATATATATATATATATATATATATATATATATATATATATATATATATATATATATATATATATATATATATATATATATATATATATATATATATATATATATATATATATATATATATATATATATATGTGTGTGTGTGTATGTATGTATGTATGTATGTATGTATGTATGTATGTATGTATGTATGTATGTATGTGTGTGTGTATTATTTATCAGTTATAAGCACATACATATGTGGCATGAACGATGTGACACGTGAGTACGTAGTACATAGTAGAAACATATTATACATTAATGATGATACATATTACATATATGACTAGTGAGTACATGCATGATTCTACATACTACATAGTACTACATACATATGTCACATTCAAATTCCAAAGTTCAAACTTCATTGAACATTCAACATGTTACATTTTTGACTTGTCATTCTAAATTCACAAAAAATCAACTATCAAACTTAATCATTTAACACTAATGTGCACAATGAAAATGAACGCTTCATTCAACTGTCAACATTGTCACTTCAAAGTTCAAAGTTAAAACTTCATGATAAATCATCCTTGGATCTCAAAAATGACAAAATCCAAATAACAAACTACGTTATAGAATGTTGTAATAAGTATATACTATATACAATTTTGAATCCATAATCATCAATGTTGAATGTACATTGCATAATCATTCATCATGATTCCCTAATCATAATTCATTCAATTATTAAACAATCTAGGTAACAAGTCAGGACTTACTAAGTAGTTTAAACTTGTTTCTTTATTCATGAATCATGAATCACAATCCACATTGCACATTTCACAATCATCAATGGCTTAAAAATATAAAATTTTGATCTATTAAGATTCAAATCATGACAAATACAATGACAAGTGAGTGAGTCACAAACCATATATGTGAAAGAGTCAACTCAAAACTGTCATAAATGATAATGCTAAATAGTCAATAATACAATTAATCTCAAATGATCAATCATCAATCCTCAAGCCTCATAATCCTCTAAGTCACTAGCATCATCATCATCATGTCCTGTTCGACTAATAGATGGGCCTAGCACAGTAGATGCACTACAACTAGCATGATTCTGAGATGCCTTAGTATCACGCTGTGGAACCTTCAACTCATGGTAAAACATGCTATATAAATTAAGGTTCTCCATCATAATTTTAGGCATGTCATGTATCCTCTCAATGTCAAGGTCATTGATGTTGATCTGCCTCAGCTCTGTTGAATGACCACCACACTCCAATAAACACAAGTTGTAGTGGTAATAAAAAAGCAGCTCCAACTACATCTAGATGGTCTATTCTTCTTCTTTTTGTGGAAGAGGGTCCATGTACTCCAATTTCACAAGGACTAACACTAGAGACTTGTGAAAGTATGTGAATTACTAGGTGTCTCTACATAATTAAAAAGAAGAAAGAGAAATCTTTAATCAATGAAGAGCTCATTAAAAAAAACTCAAGAATTGTGAATTATTAGTGAATCATGAATCACTAGCTCAAGGGTATATACACAATATGTCTCCCACCAAGTCAAAGGCATCAATTGCATGCTTCTCAAGCATGCAATGTCTCTACCAAGTCCTTCCTTATTTTGGAACTCGGTGATATGAATCTGTAGCTTTCCACATAGCTTCACATCAAAAGCTCCATACAATCAATCTACAAAATCATTCCAAGCTTTCATAAGTTCCATATCCAATGAGTGTTTTGTATATCTCCATAAAGGGCATAGTAGATTGTCTGTCCCATGTATAGGGCGACTGAACCAATCCCAACTCTTCCTCCACACTCTTGTTATTTCCTCTATCTTATGGATAGAAAATCAATCAAGCTAGAAGCAAAAGAAATATGCAATGTTGAATGCACATTCCATATACACATGCCAACAATCACATATGTCCTATACATGTTACATACACAATGCACTGATGCATAATGCACACACACATGACATATACACAATGCACATGCAGCACATTTGACATGTCATATGCACATCATATATGTCACATACATTAACATATTACGTACATATTAATAATTACACACATTGTCAAGACTCACATGTGACATGCCACATGAATGATAACACATGCCACAAACATATATGTCATACACATGTCACATGACACATATGTTGGAGAACCAATCACAAATTGGACATAAATTTGAAGGTAAAAGTCTAAGAAGAAAAGTACATGCCACATGAATGATAACACATGCCACAAACATATATGTCATACACATGTCACATGACACATATGTTGGAGAACCAATCACAAATTGGACATAAATTTGAAGGTAAAAGTCTAAGAAGATGATAAGTCATTGTTTTTATCTATCTGTTTCAAATATTACTGTAAAGGTTTTCAAAATAGGAGGTTGTTGGACCAAGTCGATACCTGACATCAAGTTGTAGTTGATAACTTCTTATTTCCTATGCCTATAATTCAGATGATTTCATGCCTGAAAAAGTGAGGTTTTATGTGGGAAGTCGATGCCCGACATCGAATTTATGATGAAAAATGGACTTTTATCCACCAAGTCGATGCTAGGCATCACATTTGAAGTATAGGGCCATACTTTTTGTTAAAACAGGCAAGGTTTCCTATTTTGGTAGTTCATACAGGTTCAACTTGTGAATTTCATAACTTGGTGTGTAGTGCAAAGTTTTTAGCAAGTAATAGCTTGTTGGAAAGCTCTTCTCTTATACATTCATATACTAGAAGATCTTGACAAAATAATATTTTTGCTAAGAGAAATAAGCAAAAGGGTGAAGGTATGTCATTTTAGTGAGTAGAAATTTCTAAAGAAGTAAAGTTCTCAGTTTTGGCTATCATTTTTCAAAGTTTGGAGAAGCATTGAGTTAATAATGACCATAGAGCTTGTCTAGTGTCACATTAATTCATTTCTTGTGATGTTTCATACATCCAAAACATACAAACATGTCACATATAACATACACACACATGCACATGCACATGTGTGGATAATGAGTTCTATGCGCAACGGAAATATGTAGTGAACCCTTATATGTCCAGCACTTGGACAAATAGTTGCACCTTAAATAGCTTGTTGCTCTCAATACAAAACTCAAATGGACTTGTGCCTTTAGCCAATCAAATTAGACAAAGAGATCTTTCTAACAAGCTATAATTAACTTAATTTGGACAAGTTTTGATTAGGTAACACAACTGACAAAGATAAACTACCTGTCCATACAAGTATGCTGAAGAACTGAACTTCACTCTCGGACTAATAACTCCCTAAATATATATCCTTTGAGAAAGATATTTGGTACACAGAAAGTAAACACAAATATCTTTCCAATAAGCTAAAAAACAAGTAATTTGGATGAGTTTTGGTTAGGAAAATCAACTGATCTTTTATCTTCCTTTGAACCTGTCCAATCAGCATCGCTAAAGCCTTTGACCTGCAATTCTTCATCAAACTTGTAAAATAAAGCATGATTAACTATATGCTTTATCTATCTGAACACTCTCTTGGTTGAATTTAAATGTTCACTTGTCGGGGCTTGCATAAACTGAGAAAGTACACCAACAACATAAGATAAATCAGGTCTTGTAATGTTTGCATAGATTAATGATCCTACAATGCTTCTGTATGTCGTTACATCTTCCAGTGGTTCTCCATCATTTGAAAAAATCTTTGTATTTGTTTCCATGGGTTGAGTGAGTGGTTTGCATTCACTCATTCCAAATCTGAAAAGAACATCCAACAATTACTTCCTTTGCATCAAGTAGATGCCACTCTTTCCATAAACAACTTCAATTCCTAAATAATATTTCAGCTCTCCAAGATCTAAAATTTTAAACTCCTTACCAAGCTTCCTTTTGATATCTTTAATCCCTGTAACATCATTTCCTGTTATGATGAGGTCATCAACGTATATGCAAATATATACCTCTCTATTTTCTTCCTTCTTCATGTACAATGAAGGATCTGCACTTCTTGGCTTGTATCGACACTTAGTTAGATATTCTACCAATCTCTGATTCCATGCTCTTAGTGCTTGCTTCAAGCCATAAAGTGCCTTCTTCAACCTGCAAACAAAGTCTGGATGGTTTTCATCTTCAAATCCAATCGGTTGACTCATGTATACCTCTTCTTGTAGTTCTCCATTAAGAAAAGCATTTTTGATGTCGAGTTGATATAGTGGCCATCTCCTTGAAGCACCAATTGCTATTAATGTTTTGATAGTTCCCATCTTTGCAACAGGGCTAAAAACTTCATCATAATCTATGCCTTGTGTTTGTTTAAATCCTTTGGCAACTAATCTAGCTTTATATCTAGCTAGTGAACCATCAACATTCCTTTTTACTTTAAACACCCATTTGTTTGGAACAATCTTCATACCTTATTTCTTTGGCACTAGCTCCCATGTGTGATTATCTTTGAGAGCTTTGATCTCCTCTTTCATAGCTTGCTTCCATTCCTTTTGTGTGCAAGCTTCTTCATATGTCTCAGGCTCTTTGTCTTTGATAACCTGCATCATGTATGCAAAATGTGTCACCATGAAACTATCATAACTCAACCTTTGAGTTGGATACCTTGTCCTTGAAGATCTTCTTTCATTGCCTTTAGAAAGTTGTTTCTTTAACCTATTCAGCTTTACCATTGGAGTGATTACCTCTTCATATTCTTCTTCACTTGCATCTATCTCACTGTTTGGAGTAGCACTTGCTTCTTCGACTCTACTGTGAGCTGAATTTGGAGACACAGAATGACTCGCCCTCCATGTTGAACATTCTTCATTTGATGTAGATGCCTCTAGACCTGAAACCTTTGTGCTTGATTTTTGAACTTCTCTTTGATTTGTTCCTACATAATCATCACAATCTTCTTCAAGAATCTTTTCCTTTCCTTTATCTTCATACCATGGTCTTAGTTCATCAAAGACCACATCTCGCAAGACTCTTAATTCCTTTCTTCTAGGGTTGTAACACTTGTATACTTTTTGCTTCGTCGAGTAGCCGATGAAAATGCATTTTTCTGATCTCGGTTCCATCTTTGTTCTCACTTCTTGTGGAATGTGAGCAAAGCAAACACATCCAAACACTTTGAGGTGTGTAAGATCAGGTTTCTTACCGGAATATACCTCCTCTGGAGTCAAGTGATATATTCCCGATGTTGTACACATATTCATCAAGTAAATGGCAGTTGTGGTAGCTTCAGCCCAATAGTACAATGGTACCTTCATCTCGTTGATCATGCATCTTGCAATTTCAGCAATTTGCCTATTTTTCCTCTCAGCTAATCCATTTTGTTGTGGTGTATACCTACAAGTGAACTACCTTTTGATTCCATTCTCTTGTAGAAAATTTGAAAATTCTTTGGACAAGTATTCTCCTCCATCATCGGACCTTAAGGTTTTGATAGACCTTCCTGTTTCTTTTTCAACTTCAACTTTGAATCTTTTGAATATAGAAAACACCTCTGATTTTTGCTTCATACAAAACAACCATACCTTTCTTGAGTGATCATCAATGAAGGTGACAAAAAATCTATTACCAGCCATTGATGCATCTTGGGTTGGTCCCCATACATCTGTATGTATCAAGTCCAAGACATTTGGGGCCACATAATTGCTCCTCTTGAATGGCTGCCTTGTTTGCTTTCCTAGTTGACAAGCTTCACATAACTCATGTAGTCCAATGCTATTAAATTTTAGAAGACCTCTTACCACTTCATGTTTGCTCATGTCCAGCTTTGGAATGTTGATGTGTCCTATTCTTTTGTGCCATAAGTTCAGCTCTGAAATCTTCTTGTTTCCACATTGAATGTACATGACCTTTCCATGTGGATGTTGGACGTCCAAAGTGAACATCCTTCCTTGTCTTCTACCTCGAGCAATGACCTTGAAGCCTTCCTTTGGATTCTTTATGAAGCAACCATCCTCATTGAATATGACATGATAACCCTTCTCTACCATTTGTCCTACTGAAATCAAGTTCTTTGAAATTGTAGGAACATGAAGAACATTAGATAGTACCTTTTCTCTAGTTGTATCTCCAAGCCTTATATCTCCAATATGTTCAATCATGTGTTGAGTATCATCAACTGTTTCAACACATCCGTTTCCTTTGGTACCTGTAGATTAGTGAACAAACTTCCTTGCCATGACATATGGTTACTACAACCTGAATCAATGTACCATTTTTTGTCATCATCACAAGAGCTTCTATATTCATGTCTCATTGCAAGTAGTGTGTCCTTGCTTCCTTCACTTGAGGTGCTTGCATAGTCGCTTTGGTTCCTTTGATTGCCTCCATTTGTTCTTCCATTCTTCAGCCAACAATCACTAGCATAGTGTCCTACTTTACCACAATTGTAGCATGTTATACCTTTATGAGAATTGTAGGAGCCTCGGCCTCTTCCTCTACTTCTACCTCGACCTCTTCCTTGTGTGTTGGCATTTGATACATCCTTGTTGGCTTCCGAATTGTTTTGATTTTTGTAGTTGGAATAGTTGCGACCTCTTCCTTTTCCTCTTGAGCCTCCTCTTGAGTTCCTTCCTTTACCTTGACCTACATATAACATTTGCTTGCGGCTATCCTTTCCTTTAGGACAAGATGAGGGATTAGTTGGTCAAAACTTGGATATGCATCTTTCAAGTTAATGGAAGTTATAAAAGGCTTCCATCTTTCATCTTCTCTCAATCCATTGAGATTATAACACATAAGATCTTCGTCTTCAACCGTTGTGCCAATAGAAGCTAAAGCATCACTTAGCTCCTTAATCTTCAAAGTATATTCAGTTATCGATTGACTCGAACTTTTCTTGATTGTGTTCAACTCATTCTTGAGTTGAAGTTTCCTAGCTTTGGTATTTGTTGAATACATCCTTTCAAGAGCTTCCCAAGCATCCTTAGCTTTCTCTAGATGTTGAATATGCCCTACCATAACATTAGTAATGACTTGTGAAATGAGGAACATGACTCTCCTATTCCTCTCTTCCCATTCTTTTGCTTGCCTCCTTTGGACTTCGGTGGCCATAGCTTGATTGATTTGAGGTTGAGCATCATCGCCGCTCACAATACCCCATAAGCCTTTGCCCATTAGGTAGTTGGTCATTCCAAACTTCCACATGGGATAGTTATCCTTATCCAATTTCTCTACCTGTTGACCCAAGTCAGCCATTGAAGACTATCAAAGACTTTTAGAGTTACCTCGAATAGTTATATTGTCCTTTGCACTTGCGCTTGTGAAGCTCCCCCTTGTTTTGTAGCTCCTCTTTTGCTTTTCTTGAACTCCACCTCTATTGATGAAGATTCAGCACCAAGTTTTCATAATGAGTTCTCCTATGTGCAACGGAAATGTGTAGTGAACCCTTGTATGTCCAACACTTGGACAAACAGTTGTACCTTAAATAGCTTGTTGCTGTCAATACAAAACTCAAATGGACTTGTGCCTTTAGCCAATCAAAGAACACAAAGAGAGATTTCTAACAAGCTATAAATAACTTAATTTGGACAAGGTTTGATTAGGGAATGCAACTAACAAAGATGAACTACTTGTCCACACAAGTATGCTAAAGAACTAAACTTCACTCTCAGACTCATAACTCCCTCAATATATATTCTTTGAGAAAGACATTTGGTATAGATAAAGTAGACACAAATAGCTTTCCCACAAGCTAAAAAACAAGTAATTTGGATTTGTTTTGGGCAGGAAAATCAACTGACCAAAATAGACCACCTGCACACATAAGTATACTAAAAACCTAGGCTTCACTCTCTGACAGATATCTCATAGAATATAGATCCTTTGAATCAGATATTTGGGACAGAAAAATTAGATGCACATAGCTTTCAAACAAGCCAAAAACAAAGCAATTCGGATATGTTTTGGTTGGGAAAACTTAAGCGACCAAAATAGATTGCCAGTTTGCACAGGTATGCTAAAAAACTAGACTTCACTCTTTCACTGATATTTCACAGAATATATAAGCTTTGAACGAGATATTTGAGCTGGCAAATTTGCACGAGATAAAATTTCCAATGAGTGTTTAAAGCCAACAAATGGTTACATATACACTGAGATATGAGCTTCACAACAGAGTTGTGTACAAAATGGCATGCAGCTGGAAGGAGTCTATGGAAAGACAAAATGACAAAAAGACTAGATCCGACTATTGAGAGCTCTTGCCTCTTTCTCTCCTTGTTTATAAAGTGATCCCACTCCACTTTTATAACCAATGAGCATGTGAAGAATTTTGTGCCTTCTTCTTAACTCACCACTATGCCCACTACATGCCATTGACTACAAGACATATATTGTATATTTTACTCATCATGAATTTTGACTAGACTTTTTCTTTTCTTTTTTTCTTTTCTCTTCTTTTCTTTTATCCTTATATTTGGTAAAATAGCTCATGTGAAAATGAGCTTGTACATTTATCTTCAACAACATGCACATGCACATGCACATGCACATGCACATGCACATGAACATGCACATGCACATGCACATGCACATGCACATGCACATGCACATGCACATGCACATGCACATGCACATGCACATACACATACACATACACATACACATGCACATACACATACACATACACATACACATACAAATACACATACATATACACATACACATACACATACACAAACACATACATATACACACACACATACACACACATAAACATACACACATGCACAAATACATACACATGCACATGCACAGACACATACACATGCACATGCACATGCACATGCACATACATACACATACACATACACATGCACATACACATACACATACACATACACATGCACATGCACATACACATGCACATACACATACACATACACATCACATACACATACACATACACATACACATACACATACACATACACATACACATACACATACACATACACATACACATGCACATACACATACACATGCACATACACATACACATGCACATGCACATGCACATGCGCATGCACATGCGCATGCACATGCGCATGCACATGCACATGCGCATGCGCATGCACATGCACATACACATACACATACACATACACATACACATACACATACACATACACATACACATACACATATATATACACATGTATCATATAAACATGGTGCATGACACATACACACATACATGCATACACACATACACATATACACACATACACACATGTGACATACACATACACATACACATATACATACGCATACACATACACATACACATACACATACACATACACATACACATACACATACACATACACATACACATACACATACACATACAAATACACATACACATACACATACACATACACATACACATACACAAACATACACATACACCTACACCTACACCTACACCTACACCTACACATACACATACACATACACCTACACCTACACCTACACCTACACCTACACCTACACATGCACATGCACATGCACATGCACATGCACATGCACATGCACATGCACATGCACATGCACATGCACATGCACATGCACATGCACATGCACATGCACATGCACATCCACATGCACATGCACATGCACATGCACATGCACATGCACATGCACATGCACATGCACATGCACATGCACATGCACATGCACATGCACATACACATACACATACACATACACATGCACATGCACATGCACATGCACATACACATACACATACACATGCACATACACATACACATACACATACACATACACATACACATACACATACACATACACATACACATACACATATGATGGAGAGTGTTAATCTCCAAAAGAACAAGCTATTATTGATTTTAGAACACTTCTATATCAAGAATAACTCAAAACCGTGATCAATTTTGGGAGACCAATGTCAAACTATCAACATTTGCACTAACTATGAAGAGAGTCATTACCTAGGAAAGTCTACTGCACATAACTCACTCATTGACTAACCAAATGTGTAAAGTTTTCAAAGAAACGTTTTACAAGGTGTTTCCTAATGTTTGCGCACCTTCTCCAAGTTAAATCTTCTCAAAAGATTGAGTAGATCTTGAGATTGATCCAAACACTCTATCTATGTCTGAAACTGTCCTCCTGTATAGTTGACTTCGACACCTGCAACTTCTAATGCATGTATGTCCTAAACTACAACCCATTTAATCAAATGCTTTTAGCCATAGATGGCTTACCTTCCAACTTAGATTTTGACTCCTCATTTGTGTAAAACTTTACACTATGCACTGAGATTTGATCAATTCTTTGACCATCGAGATTGCACCTGTTTCAAAAGACACTCATCACTTCTTCACATACAAATGTTCCTACACATAATTCTCTCAACCTATTTATGATTAGGCTCTCAAATCTTAACCATAGAATCATTAACTATGGAATTAGACATCGACAAAAAGATTCTTGAAATGATCAACCACAGAAGGAGAACACAACAAAAGATCGCGTGCAACTTTTCTTTCTACTCAGAAAAATTTACATATGAATGATGAGAGAGATCTTCCTCATTTCTAAAATGTCTAATGAATTTTACAACATCTAATTCTTCTCATCTCATGCTCTCTCAT
>CM035415.1:53633546-53646046 GCA_020310875.1 Ceratopteris richardii | reverse complement strand
CAATGAAGGTTACAAAATACCTATTTCCAGCAAGGGATGCTTCTCTTGTTGGACCCCAAACATCCGTGTGAATGAGGTCTAAAACATTTGCACTTACATAGGTACTCTTCTTGAAGGGCAGCCTTGATTGTTTTCCTTGTTGGCAAGCTACACAAATTTCATGCAACATTTTAGATGTAAAATTTGGTAGGCCTCTTACCAAGCTCCTCCTTTGCATGTCCTTGAGCTTTTGTAGGTTGATGTGACCTATTCGTTTATGCCATAGATCCAAATCTGCTATCCTCTTGTCTCCATATGTGACATACATTGAATGGTGTGGCTGATTTATGTCCATTGTGAACATTCTCCCTTGCTTTTTTCCTTTTGCTATGAGCTTGAAACTTGCCCTTGGATCCTCAACAAAACATCCTCTTTCATTGAACCTAACTTGATAGCCTTTTTCTACCATTTGGCCTACCGAAATCAAGTTTTTGGTAATAGTAGGGACATGTAATACCTCTGATAAGCACTTTGCTCTTTGATTTCCTTCCAAACTCATATCTCCCACATGTTGAATGATATGCTCTGAGTTATCACCTGTTTCCACATGCCCTTGATGCTTTTGGACCTGCAAATTACTAAAAAACTCCTTTCGACATGACATATGATTGCTACATCCACTGTCTACATACCATACATCTTCACTAGCTTGAGTTGTATCTTCACCATACCTCATGGCAAGTAAATAATCATTCCCTTGGCTGGATGATGTGTTTGCATAATTACCTTGCCCTCTATAATTGTTGTTGTTGTTGCTTTGATTCCCTTGTCTTTGAGCTCTATGATAGCATTCATTTGCAAAATGACCGCGCTTACTGCATACAAAGCATCCATTTGAAGTGGCTTGTCCTCTTCCACCAAATCTTGCACCTCTTCCTCTATTTGTGGCTCTTCCACCTCTTTGACCTGCATTTTCTTGTTGTCCTTGACCTCCTTGGTTGCTTTGATATCTTCCTCTTCCTCTTGAAGCACCTCGGTTGTGTCTTCCTCTTCCTCTACCTGCATACAACAATTGCCCTTGGCTATCCTTGGCGTTATGACCACCAAGGTTCATCTCCTCTGTCACCATGAGAGTGATTAGTTGATCAAAATCAGGAAGAGAGTCCCTTACATACACTGAAGTTGTGAAAGCCCTCCATTTTTCATCATCCCTAAGTCCATTTAGGGTGTGGGCGACAAGATCGTCATCATCTAGGGCACAACCGATTGACCCTAGTGCATCTGCAAGCTCTTTAACCTTTAATATGTAATCATTAGCACCTTGAGAGGGGCTTTTCCTAAGATTATTTAGCTCATTCTTGAGCTGAATTTTTCTAGCTTTTGTGGAGGTTGAATACAATCTCTCCAAGCACTCCCACACCTTCTTCGATGTATCCAAATCTTGAATATGCCCTACCATAGAGTTGCTAATATGCTGAGATAAAATGAAAATGACCCTTTTGTCCCTTTCATCCCACTCTCTTACTGCTCTTCTCTGATCATTGGTTGGATTTACCTCATCTATGTAGGGTTTTGGCTCTCCACCACTCACAAGTCCCCACAAACCTTTCCCCATAAAAAAATTGCTTATTCTAAATCGCCACGGTTGGTAGTTTCCTTTTTCGAGCTTCTCAATCTGAGCATTGAGATCAGCCATGGTGCCTCCTAACTCTTTTGAACCTCCCCCTTGATGCAATGAAGTTGAAAAGGATGGCTTTTACCTCAAAAAATAGAGCTACTCCTCTTGATGAAGCTTCGTCTTTGATTTGATGATGTATTTGCTTCCCCTTGTTGTTGACGTGCCCGTTCTTTGCTTCCTTCCTTCAAACTTTGATGAAGTCTTTACTTCACTTCAGTAGCTCCTTCTTCTCTCTTTGATACTCCACTTATAGCTCTGATACCACTGTTGGAGGATAAACACTCCTATGTGCACAACAAAAGCAAATGAATCCTCCTAGGATCCTGAAATTTTTTCAGACATAGGCTTTGTATTTTCTGAGTTTCTCTAAGTATATGCAGAGAATGAAAATGAAATTTTTCAGGCATAAAATAGACGTTAAGAGCCTTCAAATGAGAGTAAAATCACTCCATTTGGATACTTGATGATGCCTCAACCAGCTGCAACAAAACAGACAACTTGATCTCTCCACAGAGTATGAGCTAACTAGACAGACACTGTTCTGGACATTTCTCTGCACATGTGCAAGCACTGAACCTGAGACTTATACCAGACAAAGTAGAACCTATAAGCTTTCCAACAAGACAAAAATCATTGCAAATGGATCCCGGATGAAGGAGAAATAACAATTACGAGACCGGGGGGTCTCCCAAAAACATCTAGATAGATAGAGTGTGTAAAAGTGAAATTTCTACAAAATATGCAGAGAACAGCTAGTAGGGGGTGTGCTTAAGCAAGGGGGCAGCTTGGGCACGTATTTCCACGACTCTAAGTCATAATACAACTCATTAGAGGTTTTAAAGACCTCATACTAACCTCTTTAAACAATCAAAAGCATATACATGTCAAAAGTGAGGCCCAATCACATCAAGAGGTGAGCTAAATCTTCTCTAATCAAATTCTTTCCATTATGGGCATGATTTGATGCCTCCAACTCGTGGAAATCAGCCTCCTTTGATTGTGGATGATGTGGAAGGTTCAATTTGGGGCATGTTCCCACACTCTTGAGCTTGAAAAGCTTTCAACACTCCCCCTCAAGCTCAAGTCTTTTCCTTTGTTGCTTCAGCCTATGTCTCTTATGTTGATAGCTTCCTTGAATCCTCCAAGCTTTGTACCTTCAAGAAACTTTGTCATCATGTCTGCAACCTGCATTTTAGTGTTCACATACCTTATATCTAGCTCTTTTGCCATCACCTTTTCTCTAACGAAGTGGTAATGAACCTCTATGTGCTTGCTCCTTGCATGAAACATGGGATTGTTAGCTAGATAGATGCTTGAAATGTTGTCTCCATAAAGAGTAAACTCCTGCACTTCCACTTCCAAGTCCTTAAGTAGCTTCTTAAGCCATAATAGCTCACATGTAGCCAATGCTAAACCTCTGTACTCAGCCTCTGTGGATGAAAGAGCAACAGTGGGTTGCTTCTTAGAGCTCCAAGAGATCACTTTTGTACCTATCATGAAAACATAACCCGATGTACTCCTTCGATCATCCTTGCTACCTGCCCAATCAGCATCACTATATCCTTTGACACTTAAATCAGCATCATATGAGTAAAATAGACCTTGGTTGATGGTGTGCTTGATGTAACGAAGCACCTTTCTTGCCGCCATAAGATGATCATGAGTAGGTGTATGCAAAAATTGAGAGAGAACACCTACTACATATGCAAGATCAGGTCTAGTGAATGTAGCATAAATTAATGAACCAATTATGCTTCTATATAGTGTAATATCTTGTATAGCCTCTCCTTGACCTGCAACCAACTTTGTATTGGGCTCCATGGGCTGAGAAAGTGGCTTACAACCACTCATACCAAACCTGTATAGCACATCCAACAAGTATTTTCTTTGAATCAAGAAGATGCCATTGTGTGCATAGATTACCTCTATTCCCAAGAAGTACTTTAGTGTTCCAAGATCAGATATCTTGAACTCCTTCCCTAGCTTTGATTTGATATCTTTAATACCTGCAATATCACTTCCTGTGATGATCAAATCGTCCACATAGATGCATATGTATACCATCTTGTCTCCTTGCTTCTTCATGTAAAGTGATGGATCTGCAACACTTTCTTTGTATCCACAACTTGATAAATAATCCACTAGCCTCTGATTCCAGGCCCTTGGGGCTTGCTTTAGTCCATATAATGCTTTCCTTAGCTTGCAAACATGATTTGGGTACCTCATACTAGCAAATCCTTGAGGTTGGCTCATGTAGACTACTTCTTCAAGCTCTCCATTGAGGAAGGCATTCTTCACATCCAACTGATATAAGCTCCATTTCCTTGATGTGGCCACTGCAATCAAAGTCCTAATTGTTGGCATCTTGGCTACGGGGCTGAAAGTTTCATCATAATCTATCCCGTAGCTTTGGGAGAAGCCTTTTGCCACCAACCTTGCTTTTTACCTAGCAATGGAACCATCTGAATTTCTTTTAATTTTGTAAACCCACTTATTACCTATCACCTTCATGCCTTCTTGAGCTGGTACCAAGCTCCAAGTATGGTTCTCATCAAGTGCTTTGAGCTCTTCCTTCATTGCCTCTTGCCATTCCTTGCAATCCTTAGCTTCTTCATAACTAGTTGGTTCTTTGTCCTTGATTACCTGAGTCATGTATGCATAATGCTTTGCAATGAAATTATCATATGTTAACCTTTGTACTGGATATCTTACTCTTGAAGACCTTCTTTCACTTCCTTTTGGTGTGGTTGCCATCTTCTTTCTTTGTTTGGCCACTCCTGGAGTTTGAACTTCTTCTATCTCTTCATCTTCCAACATGCTCTCGTCCACATAGCTTCCTTCTTCAACTGAAATCTTCTCTTTGCCTTTGACTTTGCTTTCTTCAGAGCTGGTCTCTCTTTCCCTAAGCCTTCCACTCCATGGTGAGGTTGTCCTTGTGTTGCATGAGTTGCTTGGACCACTCAAATCCATGCTTTCTTGAACTCTATCATCATTCTTCAAATCTGTCTCACCTATGTCTTCAACCTGCCTGCAATGGACTTGTGCATGCATACCAAGGCTTCAACTCATCAAAGACAACATCCCTACTTACCTTCAGCTCCTTGGTGATGGGATTATAGCATTTATACCCCTTTTGTTCCATAGAATATCCCAAAAAAATACACCTTTCAGATTTGGCATCTAACTTTGACCTCAACTCTTGAGGTACATGTACATATACAACCAAAGATTCTAAGATGTGAAATGCAAGGTTTTCTTCCACTCCATGCTTCCTCAGGGGTTAGATGATGTATACCTGATGTAGGACATCTATTCATGATGTATGTGGCTGTATATGTAGCCTCTCCCCAATAACAATGCGGCATATTCATTTCATTGAGCATACACCTTGCTACCTCTGCTATGTGTCTGTTCTTTCTCTCTGCTACCCCATTTTGTTGAGGGGTATACCTGCATGTAAATTGCCTTTTGATGCCATTGACCTGCAAAAATTCAGAAAATTCATGGGAGAAGTACTCTCCCCCTCCATCGGATCTCAAAGTTTTGATAAAGTTGCCAGATTCCTTCTCCACCTGTGCTTTGAATTTCTTGAAGTAGTGGAACACATCTGATTTGTTTCTAATGCAATACAACCACACTTTCCTTGAAAAGTCATCAATGAAGGTTACAAAATACCTATTTCCAGCAAGGGATGCTTCTCTTGTTGGACCCCAAACATCCGTGTGAATGAGGTCTAAAACATTTGCACTTACATAGGTACTCTTCTTGAAGGGCAGCCTTGATTGTTTTCCTTGTTGGCAAGCTACACAAATTTCATGCAACATTTTAGATGTAAAACTTGGTAGGCCTCTTACCAAGCTCCTCCTTTGCATGTCCTTGAGCTTTTGTAGGTTGATGTGACCTATTCGTTTATGCCATAGATCCAAATCTGCTATCCTCTTGTCTCCATATGTGACATACATTGTATGGTGTGGCTGATTTATGTCCATTGTGAACATTCTCCCTTGCTTTTTTCCTTTTGCTATGAGCTTGAAACCTGCCCTTGGATCCTCAACAAAACATCCTCTTTCATTGAACCTAACTTGATAGCCTTTTTCTACCATTTGGCCTACCGAAATCAAGTTTTTGGTAATAGTAGGGACATGTAATACCTCTGATAAGCACTTTGCTCTTTGATTTCCTTCCAAACTGATATCTCCCACATGTTGAATGATATGCTCTGAGTTATCACCTGTTTCCACATGCCCTTGATGCTTTGGGACCTGCAAATTACTAAAAAAATCCTTTCGACATGACATATGATTGCTACATCCACTGTCTACATACCATACATCTTCACTAGCTTGAGTTGTATCTTCACCATACCTCATGGCAAGTAAATAATCATTCCCTTGGTTGGATGATGTGTTTGCATAATTACCTTGCCCTCTATAATTGTTGTTGTTGTTGCTTTGATTCCCTTTTCTTTGAGCTCTATGATAGCATTCATTTGCAAAATGACCGGGCTTACCGCATACAAAGCATCCATTTGAAGTGGCTTGTCCTCTTCCACCAAATCTTGCACCTCTTCCTCTATTTGTGGCTCTTCCACCTCTTTGATCTGCATTTTCTTGTTGTCCTTGACCTCCTTGGTTGCTTTGATATCTTCCTCTTCCTCTTGAAGCACCTCGGTTGTGTCTTCCTCTTCCTCTACCTGCATACAACAATTGCCCTTGGCTATCCTTGGCGTTATGACCACCAAGGTTCATCTCCTCTGTCACCATGAGAGTGATTAGTTTATGAAAATCAGGAAGAGAGTCCCTTACATACACTGAAGTTGTGAAAGCCCTCCATTTTTCATCATCCCTAAGTCCATTTAGGGTGTGGGCGACAAGATCGTCATCATCTAGGGCACAACCGATTGACCCTAGTGCATCTGCAAGCTCTTTAACCTTTAATATGTAAGCATTAGCACCTTGAGAGGGGCTTTTCCTAAGATTATTTAGCTCATTCTTGAGCTGAAGTTTTCTAGCTTTTGTGGAGGTTGAATACAATCTCTCCAAGCACTCCCACACCTTCTTCGATGTATCCAAATCTTGAATATGCCCTACCATAGAGTTGCTAATATGCTGAGATAAAATGAAAATGACCCTTTTGTCCCTTTCATCCCACTCTCTCACTGCTCTTCTCTGATCATTGGTTGGATTTACCTCATCAATGTAGGGTTTTGGATCTCCACCACTCACAAGTCCCCACAAACCTTTCCCCATCAAAAAATTGCTTATTCTAAATCGCCATGGTTGGTAGTTTCCTTTTTCGAGCTTCTCAATCTGAGCATTGAGATCAGCCATGGTGCCTCCTAACTCTTTTGAACCTCCCCCTTGATGCAATGAAGTTGAAAAGGATGGCTTTTACCTCAAAAAATAGAGCTACTCCTCTTGATGAAGCTTCATCTTTGATTTGATGATGTATTTGCTTCCCCTTGTTGTTGACGTGCCCGTTCTTTGCTTCCTTCCTTCAAAATTTGATGAAGTCTTCACTTCACTTCAGTAGCTCCTTCTTCTCTCTTTGATACTCCACTTATAGCTCTGATACCACTGTTGGAGGATAAACACTCCTATGTGCACAACAAAAGCAAATGAACCCTCCTAGGATCCTGAAATTTTTCAGACATAGGTTCTGTATTTTCTGAGTTTCTCTGAGTATATGCAGGGACTGAAAATGAAATTTTGCAGACATAAACTAGACTTTAAGAGCTTTCAAATAAGAGTAAAATCACTCCATTTGGATACTGGATGATGCCTCAACCAGCTGCAACAAAACAGATAACTTGATCTCTTCACAGAGTATGAGCTAACTGGACAGACACTATTCTGGACATTTGTCTCCACATGTGCAGGCACTAAACCTGAGACTTATACCAGCCAAAGAAGAACTTATAAGCTTTCCAAAAAGACAAAACTCATTGCAAATGGATTCCGGATGAAGGAGAAACAACAATTACAAGACCGGGGGGTCTGCCAAAAACATCTAGATAGATAGAGTGTGTAAAAGTGAAATTTCTACAAAATATGCAGAGAACAGCTAGTAGGGGGTGTGCTTAAGCAAGGGGGCAGCTTGGGCACGTATTTCCACGACTCTAAGTCATAATACAACTCATTAGAGGTTTTAAAGACCTCATACTAACCTCTTTAACCAATCAAAAGCATATACATGTCAAAAGTGAGGCCCAATCACATCAACAGGTGAGCTAAATCTTCTCTAATCAAATTCTTTCCATTATGGGCATGATTTGATGCGTAGTGGTATCAGAGCAAGGTTTTCTTCGACTCCATGCTTCCTCAGGGGTTAGATGATGTATACCTGATGTAGGACATATATTCATGATGTATGTGGTTGTATATGTAGCCTCTCCCCAATAACAATGCGGCATATTCATTTCGTTGAGCATACACCTTGCTACCTCTGCTATGTGTCTGTTCTTTCTCTCTGCTACCCCATTTTGTTGAGGGGTATACCTGCATGTAAATTGTCTTTTGATGCCATTGACCTGCAAAAATTCAGAAAATTCATGGGAGAAGTACTCTCCCCCTCCATCGGATCTCAAAGTTTTGATAAACTTGCCAGATTCCTTCTCCACCTGTGCTTTGAATTTCTTGAAGTAGTGGAATACATCTGATTTGTTTCTAATGCAATACAACCACACTTTCCTTGAAAAGTCATCAATGAAGGTTACAAAATACCTATTTCCAGCAAGGGATGCTTCTCTTGTTGGACCCCTAACATCCGTGTGAATGAGGTCTAAAACATTTGCACTTACATAGGTACTCTTCTTGAAGGGCAGCCTTGATTGTTTTCCTTGTTGGCAAGCTACACAAATTTCATGCAACATTTTAGATGTAAAATTTGGTAGGCCTCTTACCAAGCTCCTCCTTTGCATGTCCTTGAGCTTTTGTAGGTTGATGTGACCTATTCGTTTATGCCATAGATCCAAATCTGCTATCCTCTTGTCTCCATATGTGACATACATTGAATGGTGTGGCTGATTTATGTCCATTATGAACATTCTCCCTTGCTTTTTTCCTTTTGCTATGAGCTTGAAACCTGCCCTTGGATCCTCAACAAAACATCCTCTTTCATTGAACCTAACTTGATAGCCTTTTTCTACCATTTGGCCTACCGAAATCAAGTTTTTGGTAATAGTAGGGACATGTAATACCTCTGATAAGCACTTTGCTCTTTGATTTCCTTCCAAACTGATATCTCCCACATGTTGAATGGTATGCTCTGAGTTATCACCTGTTTCCACATGCCCTTGATGCTTTGGGACCTGCAAATTACTAAAAAGATCCTTTCGACATGACATATGATTGCTACATCCACTGTCTACATACCATACATCTTCACTAGCTTGAGTTGTATCTTCACCATACCTCATGGCAAGTAAATAATCATTCCCTTGGCTGGATGATGTGTTTGCATAATTACCTTGCCCTCTATAATTGTTGTTGTTGATTTGATTCCCTTGTCTTTGAGCTCTATGATAGCATTCATTTGCAAAATGACCGGGCTTACCGCATACAAAGCATCCATTTGAAGTGGCTTGTCCTCTTCCACCAAATCTTGCACCTCTTCCTCTATTTGTGGCTCTTCCACCTCTTTGACCTGCATTTTCTTGTTGTCCTTGACTTCCTTGCTTGCTTTGATATCTTCCTCTTCCTCTTGTAGCACCTCGGTTGTGTTTTCCTCTTCCTCTACCTGCATACAACAATTGCCCTTGGCTATCCTTGGCATTATGACCACCAAGGTTCATCTCCTCTGTCACCATGAGAGTGATTAGTTGATCAAAATCAGGAAGAGAGTCCCTTACATACACTGAAGTTGTGAAAGCCCTCCATTTTTCATCATCCCTAAGTCCATTTAGGGTGTGGGCGACAAGATCGTCATCATCTAGGGCACAACCAATTGACCCTAGTGCATCTGCAAGCTCTTTAACCTTTAATATGTAATCATTAGCACCTTGAGAGGGGCTTTTCCTAAGATTATTTAGCTCATTCTTGAGCTGAATTTTTCTAGCTTTTGTGGAGGTTGAGTACAATCTCTCCAAGCACTCCCACACCTTCTTCGATGTATCCAAATCTTGAATATGCCCTACCATAGAGTTGCTAATATGCTGAGATAAAATGAAAATGACCCTTTTGTCCCTTTCATCCCACTCTCTCACTGCTCTTCTCTGATCATTGGTTGGATTTACCTCATCTATGTAGGGTTTTGGCTCTCCACCACTCACAAGTCCCCACAAACCTTTCCCCATCAAAAAATTGCTTATTCTAAATCGCCATGGTTGGTAGTTTCCTTTTTCGAGCTTCTCAATCTGAGCATTGAGATCAGCCATGGTGCCTCCTAACTCTTTTGAACCTCCCCCTTGATGCAATGAAGTTGAAAAGGATGGCTTTTACCTCAAAAAATAGAGCTACTCCTCTTGATGAAGCTTCGTCTTTGATTTGATGATGTATTTGCTTCCCCTTGTTGTTGACGTGCCCGTTCTTTGCTTCCTTCCTTCAAAATTTGATGAAGTCTTCACTTCACTTCAGTAGCTCCTTCTTCTCTCTTTGATACTCCACTTATAGCTCTTGTTCAGCTCTGCAGAGAGCCCTGATAGTGGCCATTATGAGGGCATCTGGCTTCAACCTCTTCTTAAAGCTGAGAGCCGCATGCGCTTGCTGCCTCGGTGCTTCTCTCGGTCGGGGTAGCGAATCGGCATCCTCATCCTCATCGTCCAGAGCCGTCCGCTTCTTTCTATCAGAAGCCATAGTCACTGGAAGTCACAAGTTCAGATATCAATAGGCACTGCTGTTGTAGTTATTTTGTAGGGGAACTGATTCGAAACTCCACGCAGTGAAGGCGTATACAGTGGGATCAAAGAAATTTACATGCAGGTATACCCCTCAACAAAATGGGGTAGCAGAGAGAAAGAATAGACACATAGCAGAGGTAGCAAGGTGTATGCTCAACGAAATGAATATGCCGCATTGTTATTGGGGAGAGGCTACATATACAGCCACATACATCAGGAATAGATGTCCTACATCAGGTATACATCATCTAACCCCTGAGGAAGCATGGAGTGGAAGAAAACCTTGCATTTCACATCTTAGAATCTTTGGTTGTATATGCTATGTACATGTACCTCAAGAGTTGAGGTCAAAGTTAGATGCCAAATCTGAAAGGTGTATTTTTTTGGGATATTCTATGGAACAAAAGGGGTATAAATGCTATAATCCTATCACCAAGGAGCTGAAGGTAAGTAGGGATGTTGTCTTTGATGAGTTGAAGCCTTGGTATGCATGCACAAGTCCATTGCAGGTTGAAGACATAGGTGAGACAGATTTGAAGAATGATGATAGAGTTCAAGAAAGCATGGATTTGAGTGGTCCAAGCAACTCATGCAACACAAGGACACCCTCACCATGGAGTGGAAGGCTTAGGGAAAGAGAGACCAGCTCTGAAGAAAGCAAATTCAAAGGCAAAGAGAAGATTTCAGTTGAAGAAGGAAGCTATGTGGACGAGAGCATGTTGGAAGATGAAGAGATAGAAGAAGTTCAAACTCCAGGAGTGGCCAAACAAAGAAAGAAGATGGCAACCACACCAAAAGGAAGTGAAAGAAGGTCTTCAAGAGTAAGATATCCAGTACAAAGGTTAACATATGATAATTTCATTGCAAAGCATTATGCATACATGACTCAGGTAATCAAGGACAAAGAACCAACTAGTTATGAAGAAGCTAAGGATTGCAAGGAATGGCAAGAGGCAATGAAGGAAGAGCTCAAAGCACTTGATGAGAACCATACTTGGAGCTTGGTACCAGCTCAAGAAGGCATGAAGGTGATAGGTAATAAGTGGGTTTACAAAATTAAAAGAAATTCAGATGGTTCCATTGCTAGGTACAAAGCAATGTTGGTGGCGAAAGGCTTCTCCCAAAGCTACGGGATAGATTATGATGAAACTTTCAGCCCCGTAGCCAAGATGCCAACAATTAGGACTTTGATTGCAGTGTCCACATCAAGGAAATGGAGCTTATATAAATTGGATGTGAAGAATTCCTTCCTCAATGGAGAGCTTGAAGAAGTAGTCTACATGAGCCAACCTCAAGGATTTGCTAGTATGAGGTACCCAAATCATGTTTGCAAGCTAAGGAAAGCACTATATGGACTAAAGCAAGCCCCAAGGGCCTGGAATCAGAGGTTAGTGGATTGTTTATCAAGTTGTGGATACAAAGAAAGTGTTGCAGATCCATCACTTTACATGAAGAAGCAAGGAGACAAGACGGTATATATATGCATCTATGTGGACGATTTGATCATCACAGGAAGTGATATTGCAGGTATTAAAGATATCAAATCAAAGCTAGGAAAGGAGTTCAAGATATCTGATCTTGGAACACTAAAATACTTCTTGGGAATAGAGGTAATCTATGCACACAATGGCATCTTCTTGATTCAAAGAAAATACTTGTTGGATGTGCTATACAGGTTTGGTATGAGTGGTTGTAAGCCACTTTCTCAGCCCATGGAGCCCAATACAAAGTTGGTTGCAGGTCAAGGAGAGGCTATACAAGATATTACACTATATAGAAGCATAATTGGTTCATTAATTTATGCTACATTCACTAGACCTGATCTTGCATATGTAGTAGGTGTTCTCTCTCAATTTTTGCATACACCTACTCATGATCATCTTATGGCGGCAAGAAAGGTGCTTCGTTACATCAAGCACACCATCAACCAAGGTCTATTTTACTCATATGATGTTGATCTAAGTGTCAAAGGATATAGTGATGCTGATTGGGCAGGTAGCAAGGATG
>CM035415.1:53606046-53611046 GCA_020310875.1 Ceratopteris richardii | reverse complement strand
CTCCAAGGCAGGTACAAATGATGATCACTTATTTTACATTGACTCAGGATGTTCCAACCATGTAGCTGGCAATGTGGCACTACTTTCTGATTTGGAAGAGCCCAAGGGCAAACATCAGGTACAAACAGGTGATGATACTAAACATTCTGTTGTTAAGATTGGAAATGTGAAGACATGTGATGGTAACCAGAACCTATTGAGCAGGGTACTCTATGTACCAACCATCACTAAGAATCTAATGAGTGTTGGTCAGATTGTGGAGAAAGGTTTGCAGGTCAGATTCACACAACATGGAGCATATGTGGAGGACCAAAGACATGGATTCAAAAGGATAGCCAAAGGGGAGAAATCAGGTAGATTATTTACATTTGAGCTAGAAGATACCAAGAACATTGCTTTGTATAATTATAAGGATCAGACACTTTCAGAGTTAGAAATATGGCACAAGAGATTAGGGCACATAGGTGAAAGAATCCTAAAGCAAATGTGCAGGGATCAATGTGTGCTTGGGATACCTAATGTATCCAAGCAACACATGATTTACAAGTATGGATCATGTCAATTTGGTAAGTCTCACAGATTACCCTACTCAAGGAAAGGTTTCATGCATGAAGACTACCTAGACTTGGTACACACAGATGTTTGGGGACCTAGCAAGGACCCTTCTATTTCAGGTTCAAGGTATTATGTGTCCTTCATTGATGATTATAGCAGGTGGACCATTTTATACTTTATGAAGCATAAAGATGAAGTTTTTAATTGTTTCAAGAGGTATCTTGCACTTGTTGAAAATCAAACAGGAAGAAGCTTGAAGAGGCTAAGGTCAGATGGTGGAGGAGAGTACTTCTCCAATGAGTTTGAAGATTTCTTGCAGGAAAGAGGCATCAAAAGGGAGATTACTACAAGGTACTCACCTGAACAAAATGGGGTAGCAGAAAGAAGGAATAGACTTATAGTAGAAACAGCTAGGTCTATGCTTAATGAAAAGAAGTTACCAAACTATCTTTGGGCAGAGAGTGTTTCCACTGCCACTTATCTCATCAATAGGTTGCCATCCAAATCACTTGATGGCATGACACCATATGAAGCTTGGCATGGTAAGAGACCCTCTCTGGATCATTGCAAAATCTTTGGTTGTGTAGCATATGTGCATATTCCCTCACAGGTAAGGGGAAAGCTAGACCCCAAGGCTGAAAAATGTATCTTCATTGGCTATGATTTGAACCAAAAGGGATACAGATTCTACAACCCAACAAACAAAGGTTTTAAGGTAAGCAAAGATGTCATCTTTGATGAGAATGACTCTTGGTATGAAAATGAATGCAGGAAGATTAGTCTACCCTATGACATGGAAGAAGATTTTCCAAAGCTCACCAAGGAGGAACCAATTCAGCAAGAAGATTCAAGCTCAGATGATGATGATACAATAAACCTTGAAGAGTTCAAAGCTTGGAAGTCCAAAGGGAAGATGAAGATGAAGCAACTAGAAGATAAACCAGAATCTTCAACTCAAGCAATGAGGAGATCTCAAAGAGAAAAGAAGAAGCCTATCAGATTTGGGTATGACACATCACTTGTAACTAAACATTCTGTATATCTTGCAAAGGACTTGTTGAATGAAGAACCAGGTACCTATGAAGAAGCAATTACCAAACCAGAGTGGAAAGAAGCCATGGATGAAGAGATGGAGGCTCTCAAGGAAAGTGATACTTGGGACTTGGTACCCAAGAAAGACTCAATGAAGGTAATAGGATCCAGATGGATCTACAAACTAAAGAAGAATTCAGATGGAACAATAAACAGGTACAAAGCTAGGTTGGTAGCCAAGGGTTTTGCACAAACCCAAGGCATTGATTATGAGGAGACATTTTCTCCTGTGGCCAAGATGCCAACTATCAGAATATTGGTGAGTATAGCTGCATCCAAGAATTGGAATATGTACCAATTAGATGTCAAGAATGCCTTCTTGAATGGATGGATATCTGAAGAAGTCTACATGTCACAACCACCTGGCTATGAAGATCCAAAAAAGGTACATTATGTTTGTAAATTAAAGAAGGCTCTGTATGGTTTAAAGCAGGCACCTAGAGCATGGAATTACAGGTTAACAACCTATCTCCTAGACCAAGGATTTGTAATGAGTAAAGCAGAAACTTCTCTATTCATAAAAAGAAGTAGTACAGAGGTAATCTACTTATGTGTTTATGTTGATGACATCATCATTACAGGCAATGATGTCAATGGGATTAGACACATCAAAGGACAGATGATGAAAGAATTCAAGATTAGTGACCTTGGATTATTGAAGTACTTCTTAGGTCTTGAGTTAGTCTACACCAACTCAGGTATATATATCACTCAAAAGAAGTATGTACAGGATATGGTCAAGAAGTTTGGCTTGCAGGATGCTAAGGTATCTACTACTCCAATGGAGATCAACCTAAAGCTAAGTGCTCATGAAGGAGAAGAAGTCCAAGACATCACAGGGTATCAAAGTATGGTAGGTAGTTTGAACTATGCTACCTTGACAAGAATTGACATAGCATATGGAGTCAGTGTGCTTAGCCAATTCATGCACAAACCAAGGGTACCTCACCTAGAGGCAGCAAAGAAGATCTTGAAGTATCTCAAGGGAACTCAAAGTCATGGTTTGTACTTTCCTTATACATCATATATTGACATTAAAGTTTACTCAGATGCAGATTGGGCAGGATGCAAGGATGATAGGAGAAGCACCTCAGGATACATTTGTTTTGCAGGAGATAAGCCTATTTCTTGGTCAGCCAAGAAGCAACCTACAGTGGCATTGTCATCCACTGAAGCAGAGTATAGAGGGCTTGCCAATGCCACTCAAGAAGCTATCTGGTTGAAGCTTCTATATACAGAGTTAGGTCTACACACAAGACCACCAATTATCTTTGGAGACAACACTAGCTCTCTTCACCTTGCAGCAAATCCAATTTATCATGCCAGAACCAAACACATAGAGGTTCATTACCACTATGTGAGAGAGAAGCTACTTAGCAAAGAGATTCAATTGACATATGTGTCTACTAATATGCAATGTGCAGATTTACTTACAAAAGCATTGGATGGAAACAAGTTATGCAGATTTAAATCCATGATTGGATTGCAGGATGTAATTGAAGATTGAAAGAAAAGACTTAAGCCAAAGTGTTTGGCTTGAGGGGGAGTTGTTGGTGCATATCAAGCCTTCACACATTGGCTTGGAACCATGGAAGACTAGCTTGGACAAAGCTTTATCAAGGCTTCAATTGAAGCAAGGTGCATATGAACATATGCTTAGATGTTCTTACCTTTTTACCCCTTTGTAAAAGTCTATATGACTTGGCATTCATATGTAATCACTTTAGTTACTCACCTACTTCATTAGTCGTGGAAAAGAGAATGATTTAGTGGAGAGAATATCTCCCTACTTTTAGTAGAGATATTCTAGGGAGCCTAAGTTTGAATTTGAAATTCAAATTAACCTTCAACTCCTATAAAAACTACACTTGAAAAGTCGCGGTTAGTTCAGTCACTTCAGCTCACTCCCCGAGACATTTTGTCATTGTAACTGTGTGTGTGTTAGTGCTACTCCATAGCCTACACCACCACTCCTCAATTAGCCATGCTTGCCATGCTAATGAGCTTGTATAATCATATCAATCAATAGATATATACACATTCAACACATCTGATTCTCTGTGTATTCTATTCCAAGTCTGTCAACTTCCAAGGAACATTTCTCAGTGCTCACTGAACCAAATCAAGAGTTCAATAGCTCATTGGAACCAGCTCAAGGTCTTCTACAAGCATACAAAATCTCAGAAGATTTCATTCAGCCATTTGGGAGAAATCACGCTCGAAGCAGTCACTGGTCTGTCTCTGCAACTCTCCTAAAAAGTCGGGGGTAATCAGAATATTGCTAAACTTATTTCTCAGTGTATGGTTTATCAATTTGAGTGATTCCACTTGTGATTGGTAGCTTACTAAGGTACTTTAATACTCCCAAAAGGAATTGTTTCAATTTCAAGTGTGTTGGCCACACTGAGCATAACACTGAACAGATGTCATTACAGAAATAGTAAGTTTTTTGGATTTGTGAAGGAACCAAGTTATCTGTTTTGGTTTGATCATTTCACAAACCATTTGCAAAGTACATATATGGTTTCTTGGTATCATTTGAAAGCTCAAGGAGTCTACTAAGCATTTCTGGAGTCAAAGGAGGGCAGGTGTGAAGCAGGTTTTGCAGCATCAACTCATTTCTTGAGTGCATCCAACCATCACTCCCAACACACACACACACACACACACATATATATATATATATATATATATATATATATATATATATATATATATATATATATATATATATATATATATATATATATATATATATATATATGTGTGTGTGTGTGTGTGTGTGTGTGTGTGTGTGTGTGTGTGTATATACATACATACATACATACACACACACATACACACATACACACATACATACATAAATACATACATACATACATACATGCATGCATGCATAGTACGAAGGAGAGAATTAATTCGTGAGAATTAATTCGGGAATTTTTCGTTTAATTCGTTTAGTACATTCAGCCCAAAAATAAAATTCGGAAATTTTATCCATCTGGAGGGAATTTTATCTTTTACATATAAAGTATATATATGTATATCTCAATTTCATGTAAGATTCATGGATTTTATTGATCTATATTAAAGGCCAAAGTTGACCCGTGAGATGAATCATACATAAATGTGAATGTCTATCCACTCATCATTGAGACAGAGAGAACTTACAAATGTGGGTAAAACAGAAAATGATTGTTGATAGGGATGTGGATGGATACAAGGATGGTGTTAATGACATAGTGTGTGTATGGTGAAGATGTGCTCAATTGTATGTCATGTGGTGGAGTGCAATTCTGAGGATGCAAAAATGGTTTTCCTATCTCCATAACATGCAATTATAAAAGTAAAAT
>CM035415.1:53601046-53603546 GCA_020310875.1 Ceratopteris richardii | reverse complement strand
AAGTGCTTCAGGGAGAAGTTCAAAATCAGAGGAATCTGCAAAAGTTTTAGATTGGGTCATAATATGGCTTCTTCAGTTGGTGAGCAGGGTACTGTACCTGTGTCTAATGCATCATCACAGGAGGGATCTAAAAATGAGGTGGTTATTCCTGAGACCCCTTTGCAGAAACAAATTGATATTGACAAATTAAAGTGCATGATGGAAGACGCTCTCACCCATGATCTGAATGTAAAGGGGGATTTGAAAGTCGATATTGACCCTGCCCTCATCTGGGAGTCTGCCCTCATGTTTCATGAGAGAGGGGTACTCCTGTTTTTTACTGGTCGTATTCCCTTGGCGGTAGACGTGGCATATGCAATTGATGCAAATGTAGGGAATGATGTGGTCGGCAAAGTATTCTACTCTGTACATGGGTTATTTGAAGTTATTTTCAATGACAACAATGTTAAGATGCAATTCTTGGAACAACAGACTGTTTTTTTATGTGGCTTAGTAGCTCATGTATTCCCTTGGAAGCCGGTTAAGGCGATGAAGGAAGAACTGTTATTCAAATGCCCGGTTTGGGTGGAACTTGTGGATTTACCATCCTTTTTATGGACTAACATTGGGCATGTGGCTAAAGCGTTAGGCAAGGTGTTATATACACCGTCTATTTCTGCCCCCAATAAAAATAGAGTCTATGTATTATGGAATACATCAAGACCCTTTCCAAAAACGCTTTCCATAAATGTCCCTAGTGTTGGGAGCATTGTTATTTACTTGAAATGGGGTAATATGGCTAGGTCCTGTTTTCACTGCGGCAATTTAGGTCAGTACTCCAAGAATTGTCCTTCTTTAAAAACTGATGGGGTAAATCTGATACCCACATATCCTGGGAGTAAAATTTTGGTTCCAGAGGAACAAATAATTGATAAACAGAAATTTTCCCATCAACCTACTATGTCACCTAAATCTATGCATGATTTTAGATCTTCAGGTCTTCAAGAGCCTAGTCACAAGGGCAAAGAAGTAGAGGGAGAGAAACATAGTCATCCTACTGCTCCGATCACGCCGGTTAAGTTGAATGTATATAAGAGAAGGGAGGGTGAAGGAACGAGTAAAGACATCTTAAATAGAAAGGAGGGGGAGCCCATCAAAAGAGCTGTTGATAATGATGGCTTTACTCCTGTTAGTTACAAGAAAGCTTTACTTCGCGGAAAGAGAGGCAAATTTCAATCTCGATACTCGACATCTCATATAGATGAAGCTAATTGTGCTCCTCATGCTAGTGAATACTCGACAGAGTGCTATGATAACATGGATATTGTGTTGCACGATTTAGCTCCTGCTTTAGCTTGTGCAGGTTCTTTGTTGAGTACGCCGTTGGTACCATGAAATTAGCGACCTAGAATATTCAAGGTTTGGGTCAATATGGAAAGTGGATTAGGCTTTGGAGATGGGTTGTTAGAAATCAGCTTGACTTGGTGGCGATACGGGAACATAAGAAGCATGATCATGCGGGTATGCTCTTACATACAAAAGATTTTCAACTTCGTTACAATGGCATAAATGGCAAATATTCAGGTTGTCTTTTTATTGTTAGGAAAAATGTGGATTTCACGGTATTATTTGATGATCCTCAGGGCAGATTTATTGTGTCGCATCTTATGATACGAAGTTTATGTTATGTGTGCATTAATGTGTATGCTCCAAATTCTCCTGCAGACAGAGTTAAGACGTGGAAAGATCTTGCTTTGTCTATCCAGCATTGCATGTCTCTTCAAATTTGGGAGAATGCTCGTATCTTACTGTGTGGGGATTTCAATATGGTAGATTCTCATACTGATTGTACAACTACTTCTTATGTGATGTCATCACAAGAAAGTATTATATGGGGTGAAATATTCAACATGTTGAAATGTAGAGATCTTTGGGGTTACATTGGAGGTCATACCCTTCGCTTTACTTATCATTCGAGATCGCATAAGAAAGCGATGAGCAGGCTGGATAGATGTTATTATTCTCAGGTTTCTACTTTGAATGGAGCATCCAAAATGTGGGTTCATGCTACAATGCTTCTTTCAGATCATAACCCTTTGCTGGTATCCCTTAATGAAGTTGAGTGGAGTTCATGTATTCCTCTTAACCTACCAAGAATCCCTTTGAGAGTGAATCACTCTTGGATGCAAACTTCTTTATTCAAGTCAAAGGTGCAAAGTTTGATTCAGCATGTACTCTCCCTCAGGGTCTCTGCATGCATGAAATGGGATTTTTTAGTACTAAAATTGCAAGACGTAATTAGAGAATGTGGCATAACTTTCTCTAGGATTCTCAATGCTGCTAAGCATGAAGCTCAACAATGTATCTCCTTCATGGCTAAAAGGGTTGATTCGGGACAGTTACTTTCTCAGGGGGAGTATGCTCAGTTTTGTAAGGCATTTAAATGTTTGGAGTTAATTGAGAATCAGGCTATTAAGTCTTCTTGAAGTTGATGGCTCAGTCGTCAATGATGGGAATGCCA
>CM035415.1:53558546-53593546 GCA_020310875.1 Ceratopteris richardii | reverse complement strand
GATAATACCTTGCTGGAAATCTTCCAGCAAGGCCATATGACTTGTGTCAGGCTTGCCCCCTGATATGTACAACGGATCACCTGGGGTAAATGCAACAGAGTTGAATGTGATCGATTCATTACAAAATATCTCATTACGAAAGATCAACGTTGCCAAACGTTGGAATACCACATCTGATCAAGTTGACACTGACATACTCAATACAGGGTTGCAAGAGAATTTTATCAACTTAATATGACTGACTGGTAGATAGAACCTTGCAAAATCCTTTAAGATGATAGTCTCACAAACTATAATCTATCAAATTGCAAAAAGGCTTACAATGATTCATCTTTGCATGTGCAAGGCTTTTCATCTGACTCAAACATATTCATCAAGTTGAGACAGACTACATAATACACTGTACGAGTAAGTGCATCCTTTCATGTGACAGAAAAGCCAACAGGCAGAAAATCTGCAACGCTCAAGTTCTTTAGCACAATCATTGCCATTTTCAAGCTTGAAAACATTGTTTTCCATATAAGAGGCACCTTATGCCTCTATCTGGAAGTACACCTGATGATATACCATGAATGCTGAAATTCTCAACATTAGACTTTACAACTTCCCAAAGAACAAAAGGTAAGCACTGGCATACCTTTCAATGGATACCCAAGAAATGCTAAATGAATCCGTATTTGATGAGGTCTTCCAGAAAATATCTCCACCTACAAGATGTTAATAATTCATATAAATAAACCTAAACAGTATTCATAAAGTCCTGAAATAAAAAGATGACGCATGAGTTATATTTCAGAATTTCTTGAGATACAATTTCTCATCGGCTCAAAATCCATAAAACTGTGTATGTGGACATAGCCATGGATTTGTTTTAGAGATTGATACTTTTCTAAGTCTTGTGAATTCACAAGGATCATTGTAAAATATCACTATTAGTGTGATAAGACAGCTTAAAATGAGGATTAATACCCCTTCGGATTAAGAGAAGAGAGCTCAGTTGATGAAAGAACACATGGGAATAGAGAAAGAGGAGAGAAAGAAGATATGAAATTGTAGAGAGAAAGTTATATTTCAGAATTTCTTGAGATACAATTTCTATCCATAAAAATCTGTGTATGTGGACATAGCCATGGATTTCTTTAAGAGATTGATACTTTTAGAAGTCTTGTGAATTCATAAGAATCGTTGCAAAGTATCACTATTAGTGTGATAAGACAGCTTAAAATGAGGGTTAACACCCCTTCGGATTAAGAGAAGAGAGCTCAGTTGATGAATGAACACATGGGAATAGAGAAAGAGGACAGAAAGAAGATATGAATTGTGGAGAGAAAGAGAGAGGAGATGTACACAAGATCTACGAAGGGTCATCAAGAGCTTTCCAACCATATAGAAGACTTATGTGTTTGGAAGCGAATAGAAGATTAAAATGAAAAGCCTAATGCTCAAAACTTGTATGAAAAGCACTTTTCAAGTGAAAAGCAAGTTATATTTAAATAAAAGCATCATAAATATTTCATATAATGATTAATACATCATATTCAAATAAAAATTATCAAAATAAACCCTAAAATAGGGTTACATAAACACAACAAAATTTCCGCCGCGAATCATGAGAACCTACTTTTTTGTTTTCTTGTGCTTTGAAAAGCATGGCTATGCTATCTTATAAATAGAACAGTACAATTGAACACTATTATCACCAATTTGGAGTGTTCTTGGAGCTCCTGGAGATCCATTGACTTGGAGGAGGTTGAGTTGTTTTTTCATCATCCTCAAGGTATGCAGCAGCTTCAAGCTTACCTATTTCGAAGCGGATCATCTTCAACCATAGAGCTCTTGCCAAAGAGAGTAGCAAGAAAGAAACCGCTAGGTGGGTGTGTGTGGGCAGATGGGTCTATGGGTGTGCAGGGGTGCTTGTGCATAAGCGTGCACATACCTCAGTGTGGGTGTGTGAGAGTGTGCATGTGTGTGCATGTATAATTCATATTTTTAAAATTTTATCATCATCATCATCATTCTATTTTTATTATTATTATTATTATTATTATTATTATTATTATTATTATTATTATTATTATTATTATTATTATAATATTCTTCCCCTTTGTAACAAGCCAGAGGAAAAAAGAGAATAAAAAGAGTGAGTATCAGAGGCAAGAAGGGTATAGCTCTTTGATTTCGTACTCTCAATGTTGTAAAATCTCACAAGCATTACGAATATATAAAACATTAGTATAGACCTTCTATAAAGTCTTTAAACTTAGACAAAAATTCACACTTTCCATCTTCATCCATAAGAATACCAAGAAATCGATTGCCACCTAATACATGAAGAAAATGTCAGACAAAGCAAACATGTTCATTTGAGAACCATACCTGAACCAAAGTGCAGTTGTTCTTCAAATCTCGCTGCAAAACCACTACCTTACTCCGAGATGGCTTCCCTGCCAGAAATGAATGTAGTTCCAATAATTTGAACATAATATCATGAGCACTTATAATTCAATACTTGAAATATTGCTTTAATCAAAACTGAGAACATCAACGAAATGTTGATAATGCTTCACTGATTCGGAACGTTTCATGCATTCTAATCTCTCCGTTCATTTACAGATGCTTCAAAGTTTGTTGACATTCATGGGAACGTTTTGCAGCCAGCCTTATCCATTTCATTATTCATCATACTGCGTGATTTGTTTGCAATACATAAGGGAGACTGTCTTACTTGCATAGTCTCATAAGATTCTTTAAGAAATAAATGACACTGAACATACAAGATAACAAGAAAAGAAAATTGAGAGCAACCAGTATTGGGGAAGAGATGCCAAATGTGTGAATAAAAAAAAAATATCACAAATGCAGGTGCAGAACAGAAAACAAGGGCTCCTTTAACAAGTTCATGATCAGGTTGCAAGACTGAATTCTCTCTGCACAAGAAAATTTTGACAAAGACATCAGAGAAGTTAGTAAAGAATGAAGAATGGAAGAAATACCTTGAGAATACAAGAAGTGATCTTTGAATCACCACCACCGATGGAAACAAATAAAACAAGAAAATACTTCTAGGGTAGCCCCCAAAAACAGAATACTGAGTCTCAAATCCCTAGCAATACTGTCCAAAGTAGATGTCAATGCCTGCTGACAATGAAAAGAAACCAAAAAAAAAAAAGCAACATGATGGTGTTTTGCTGTAAAGCAACCATCACGAAGTATTTAAGCTACTTTTGCTCATTAACGATTCCTGCCATATTGCCCCTTATGAACCATTTGATAGACTTTGATTGTCATCATGTTTGGATATTCGTAGTATATATGGGCTCTGCAGGCTCCTACATACTTCTTTTCGACAAAAGGAGTGGCTTTGATCCTTGCTTATTATTGTTATTATGTAGCAAAATGATCCCATCACACATTCTCAAATAATTGAGGTTTCACGAATAATATTTTAATATGTGCAAATACTCAAATATTCAAGAAACGATGATATAATTTGTATCTCTTTTAATTGAAAGTGTTTTTTATCAAAAAAGTCTTTCATTTTATGTTAGTGCGCCTGGACTTGCATACACCATGATCTCGAGTGCATAGTTATGAAATAGCACAGGATTGGGATTGATTTGAACACGCTTACATCTAGGACGGTTATTGGATTGAGTTATTTTGTGCTTAAGTGCTCCTTTAATAACTGTGAATATCTTTGTTCCACTAAAGAACGTTAAGCATCAAGGACACACTCTAATCCTGAGTGAAAAAGTTATCATAATTGTCTTGTTATAGATATTATGCCTCAGATTGCAGAAATAATTTAGAGAACAGGTTAGAGCTTTTTCTACCTTGCGAGCGATATTCTATCTCACATCATAGAAGAATTTAGGGGGAGAGGATCATTGGCTACCCCTCTTCTATCATATTAGGGAAATTAATTTCATATACTTATAGAGGCAATAGAAGAAAATAATATATGTTATGTAATAAACTTTTTCATGAGTATCTACACATGCAGATTAACTAAAAATGATGCATGTTTAGTATCTAACACTCTTTCAATCATTCTCTCTCCTTCTTACTTGCCTTTCAAAATGAAGTACCTTTTCTCCTCTCTTCAATTAATGAAAAGTGCAATCTCTTGATTAAGAAAGATGGTTAGAAAGTGAGGTCAATCTGTTAGTTGATAATCTCTCTTCTTTACTTATCCTCCTCTTCTTTCTTCATTGAAAGAAATGCACGTGAATTAAGAAAGGCATTTGTTGGATCTTTGTGCTTCATTCATGAATAAAAATCATTTGATACATCCCCCTTTTTCTCAACGATTTACAACTATGCTTTGTTTTCAGATTATTAATAAGATCATTAAAGCTCAACATGGAATCATCAATGAATATGAGATGCAAGAGTTTTATTGGTCATCAAAAAATCATCATCTTCTCAGATTTGATCCAAACATAATGAACACAAGATTCATCCATTACTGAGTTATGCGAAAATACATTCTAACATCTTCAAAAATGCCAAGAAAACATCGTATTATTCATTGGAGAAAGACCAGTGGATGAATTACTTTGCATCACAGGAGCAGTGAATGTTGTCTCAAAGCCATTCCTTGTGGTCATTTGTATCTTAAAGGACCTTGAAGCTCAAATGCTGCACATTGACGAGTATATCAAGCTTTCAAAGGCAAATACAAAGAGCAGACTTCCCAAAAAAAATGGCACACACACACACACAGAGAACCATGCTCTAGTGCCAAGTCCTAAAGCCTTTGCACTATATTTGTTGTGGCCAAGAACAAATCACTTTTTGTTGGAGCCAAAGCTCGGTGAAGGTGCATTTGTTGTCATTTGGAAGCAATAATAATTGCTTGGAACATGCCACAATAAGATCCAAACTCTTCAAACTGCATCTATGCTTGAAGTGCATAAAGAAAAATGTAGAGAGTCGTTTAGCTAAACAACTTCCTCCATTTACAGCAACCATCCTCCCATTTCAAGGTGCCAACAGAACCGCATCTCTTGGTCTTACAAAAATTGGAATGGAGAAAGCTTGAAACGTTGGCTCTAATGGAACGACCAGAAGCTTCAACATTCCTTACACCTCATAAGAATCTTAAAATAACTGCATTGTTATTATTTTCCCCATAATGATCAACATAGAAGCATTCTTCTTCATTTTGGAAATAAAAGAGTACATATAGGTATTGCCAACTCGGATCAACTTACTTTGATTCCTTACAACCAATACATTTTCACCCCTTCTAGATTTATTACCTTCTACTATAACATTTTGCATCATACTGTAAACAGGTTAATCCTGAATGTATATGCACCAGTCCACTTCCATATACTCTTTCCATGGAAATATATAGATAATTTTTTTTAGACACAAATTATCAGATATAGCTGCTGAAACAACCACACATAATCATTATCATTCTTTGACAAAATCTATGGATAAAATAAGAGAGATTTTAAAGCTAGGAAAACATGAAGACCCATAAACATGCCCAAAGCATGTTTGTACTCTAACTTTTTATATAAATGTCCGTTGTTGATATTGCACTCATAAAAACTTCACATGGAATCCTACTCAGTCCAGAAAACAATTGAATCTCGAAACAAGAATTCAGAAGATGTGAGAGTAGAAAGAGATAAATTATAATGCAGCATAGACAAATACAAAGAATCACGGTGATCTTCCAAAACCTTCAACTGCAAAAACAAGTGTTGATGATACATTTGGTAAATTTATAAATGAAGGTTATTGAGCTTCAAATTTAATGTGCTTGAAACATAAGTTATGCATATCGTCTACACTATATCCGTTGCATGACTAGGATTTGATTGATTTCAATGCTTAATATGCCAAAAAATCCAAAAAATACCAATTCTTTGCTATATACATTGAATGCCACAATTGGCAATACATGATGGCATTACAACAATCCTACATACCACAGTACTCTTTCTTCCAAGTTTCCACCACCCACGGCACTAAATTTGTTTATTGCAAAAGGACTCCATTAATCACCAAATAAACCATCCCTTTGTACATATTGTCTGTGCTGCTATTAGAGTTTCGTCAATTGCATCTCTAAGTAGGAATTGCATACATATCTTTCTAACATTACTAATAGCCTCACTATACAAAACTATGCATATATATTCAAGACCCAAAAAAGAATATTCTCTATACAAGGATGGGTGCATCTGACTCCAACCTGAATTTGCAATTCAAACCATTGCAACTCTTTCTTGAGCTTGCATGATTTTGTTATGGAAGTTTGCATTTCACGTGCATCAAAAGAGCATGTTTCCTTGTGTGCTTCCCTAAAGTGTATGCATCACTGCAGGTACATAATCAAAAGATTTGCATAAACATTTTCACTAATTTCTCGCTATTAACTGTTTATTTTCATATCAAATATAAAGCATACACCAGTAATTCACTGCAGAGCAGTTTCGTAACATAATAAGTAGATTATTGCAACATTAATCTTCATAAATCTTATTCAATGAGGCACACCGCTTCAAATGGTAGTGTTTTGACTTGTTATTCGTAGTTTGTGATTGCAATTCCAAAACAGAACAGATGGATTTCAGTACTGCTTATTCCTTTACAGTTTTTACCTATACTGTTAGAAGTCGAGTGGTCTGTCGACGGCTGACAACCATATAACCCCCAACACAAACATGAAGGATAATTGCACACTTCCCAGACAAAGGAATCAAGACATGTGTCAATGCATATATTCCATTTAGAAAAAGTTTCTTTGCAGTGAAGGGAGGTGCTTGCAGTGTTGGTAATGCACCTGACATGGTCAAAACAGAAGGTGCAAGAGGATTGGAAATAAAAACTGCACTAGAACTAGAACCTACAATGTCCTCTACACCTCCCTGTTTGTACCTACAACAAGACATATTTTAACACCCTATACAATATTTTACAATCCCTTCCCAACCCTTGCTCCATCGAACATCGGGCGCGCTCCCGTCTTCATCGCAAGTCTTTGGGCTCAGCACACTGAGCATTTTTTCATCTTCGAATGCAATGACCGCTATGGCTATGAAGGACGATTTGACAAAAATGGAGGACAAACTGACCATAGCTATCAAAGAAGATGGTGGACTCCACTATTACAGCCATCATCAACCGCCTCTCAAAGCTCGAGAAAGAAGTAGAAACATATCATAAGGAGAGGGAAACATGGCAGAAAGAGAAAGAAGAGTGTGAGAGGGAGAGAGAGAAAGAAAAAGAAGAATGGGCTAAGGAAAAGGCAAACATGAAAGAGGAATTGGAGCTCCTCAAAGCTTCAATGGACTCTCTCACACCCGAAGAGGGAGAGATTAATATGAACTAGACAGAAGCTCTAAAAGAAGAACTC
Source organism: Ceratopteris richardii (assembly GCA_020310875.1). NCBI lineage: Eukaryota > Viridiplantae > Streptophyta > Polypodiopsida > Polypodiales > Pteridaceae > Ceratopteris > Ceratopteris richardii. Next base: position 53,586,168 of record CM035415.1, on the reverse strand, counting down.
ACCAAAGCTTTGACCGCGAGCATGGAAAACAAGTTAGAAGCTACCAAAGAAGGATGGATCAACATAGTGAAAAAGAACATCAAAAAAGAAGCCAAAGAGGAAGCACAAATCGTGCACACCACCATTGAAGAAGAAAAGATGAGACATGCAAGTCGTCTCAACATACGCATCACGGGCATTGTCGAAAAAGAAGGCTCTACACCCGAGTCCGACAGGAAAACACTATGCAGGATGCTCGGCTACAAAGAGGACTCCCCCCCATTTATCAAGTCCTGGAGAACGGGACGAGACCCAACGAAAAAGAGAGCTCTCATTCTACACTTCCCTTCAGAAGATGTAAGATCTACTTTTTTACGCAAGAGGGTGATTTTGAGAGCACTTGATGGCCCCCATCTACCTTGATGATGATCTCACACCCATGCAAGTAGCACACCGCCGTGCATGCATGCCGAGAGTACACCAAGCTCGCAAAGAAGGAAAGAAGGCTTCATACAGAGATGGTCGTGTCATCATTGATGGCAAGGCCATCCAATAGGGATTCGCAGCATGTGAGACACTCGAGGAGATACACCTTGCAGTTTGGAACTGCAATGGAGATCTATGGACACACCCAGAGAGGTTGGAAGAGGTGCGCAAAGGCAAAGACATCATTATGCTCACAGAGACACATGAGAGCCCGGCCCGGGGCCTACCTCGAGTCCACGGTTTCCAGTGGGAGTCCACATACAGAGAGTGTACACGTTAGCAAACCACCAGAGGGTCAGGAGGAGTAGCCATACTCTTCAGAGATGGACTTCAGAGGAGGATACATATAGTCACACGTGATTCACAGGCCAGATATCTTTGGATTCAACTCAAGCTCTCACAGGAGCGGATCATCTTCATAGCATTATGCTACTTTGCTCCTTCTAGGTCGCGATTCGCTATCATAAATCGAGAGGAGGACTCACCATACACTTGCTTGTCAAAAGAGATTACACAGTACTCTGCATTAGGAGAAGTCTTCCTTATGGGAGACTTCAATGCCAGGACAGGCAATGATCAGTGTGAGATATTTGACCCACAGGACCCACAGATACTACGTACAATAGAGGATAAGTCTACAGCTCGAGCTTCAGCTGACTCTACACACACTCATTATGGCACCTCACTTACTCAGATTAGGCTCTCGACATAATCTCGTTATCTATAACGGGATGGCCGTGGCCTACCTCAGTAGGATTGACATGCATATCACACTCAGTCACAGATGGCAGGGGAAGTGTAGTAGATTACGTCATGGGATCTAGAGAGGCCATTCACCTACTTACCTCATTCACCATCCCACCCATACCCATTGGGGCCGATCACACATACCTCGCACTCTCCCTCAAGGGAGACCCCTACACGCACACCCGCAGCACGCATCCCACACACCACCATCCACTTCACACACGAGCTAGCTCACATATATGCAGCACAAGTCGAGAAGGGTCTTCTCTTGCTTCACCCTAACACTCCACTATCCCTACTCACCTCACAGATAGCATCAGTTCTTCAGACATCAGCCATCAGCTCCTTCCCACACACCATCCATTCTGGTCACACACCTCCTCCAGGGACTATGCCACAACATCGTTGTATGATGAGGAATGCAGAGATATTTACCGCCGACTACGAGCTCAGCGAGCATTGGGAGAGATCACAAAGAGACAGGCCAAGGGACGGATGAAGACTCTCACACGTCGGAAGAGGCGACCCTTTGAGGAGGCACAGGTGCTTGAGCTATACCATCTCTTCATGAGTATGGACAGTGTTGCAGCATGGCGTACCCTACGAGAGCCACTCCAGACCATACCTATCGGGGACCTACACACATGGCATGATTATGCTGAGAGATTATATGAGGTAGCCTCCCATTCCCAGCCACTTGAGCCCCACCCTACTAGTTCTTCTCTCTTCACAGCAAAGATGGTTGAGAGGGCCATAGGACGACTGCGACATCGACGTTCGACAGACCATACGGGATTGCAGAGCGAGCATCTCATATATGCAGCCTCGACTATAGCCCCGTTGATTGCACATGTCTTCAACCGGGCTATAGGGGAGGGCTTCCCAGAGGAGTGGACAAAACACACCATTGTGCCTATCCACAAATCTGGCGACACCCTGGACCCAGGGAATTACAAGACCATCATGATTGGCCACACCATGGCCAAACTATACGGTGCCATACTTGAGGCAGAGCTAAGCTCATATGCAAAGACTGAGGGGCTACGAGCATGAGGCCAGGCAGGTTTTCGGCGAGCTTTCTCTACTATTGATCACATCTTCATTTTGCGCTGCCTCATTGATGGGGCAAGGGTGCAGAAGAAGAGACTATATTGCTGCTTTGTGGACTTTCACAAAGCTTTTGATACAGTGCCATGAGAGAGGCTCTTCCAACGCCTTCAAAGCTTGGGAGTACCATCAGGGATGATTTCGGCCATCTATGCACTCTATGAGCAGGTGAGAGTACAGTGTCCTCGAGGTATGTCCGAGGCCATTGCTAGCACCATTGGTGTTAAGCAAGGCTGCCCGCTCTCTCCCACTCTATTTGGTCTCTACATCGATGAGATTCAAGACTACATTCTCCGAGCTGGAGGAGAGGGTGCAGACCTCGCAGGTACACATATCCACATTTTATTATATGCCGATGACATTGTCTTGATTTCAGAGTCACCCGAGGGATTGCAGTGCCACCTGGATGCCCAAGATGAGTTTTGTACACAGAGGGGCTTTACAGTAAACCTTGGCAAGACCAACGTCATGATCTTCCACACCTCCCCCATGGTGAGGAATGGAGCAGGATTCACAGCCGGCGGTGGGCAGATTGAGGTGGTCACTTCCTATGTCTACCTCGGAGTCACATTCACAAGCTTACCTGACCCCTTCAGCATGCGACAGGCAGCCACCGATAGACTCACACGAGGATATGCAGCTTTAGCCATGTTAGAGCGGAGATGTCACCAGGCACACTTCCAGGAGCCCCGCACGAAGGGATGGCTATTTGACACACTAGTCAGACCAGCTATGATGTATGCTTCGACAGTTTGGGCCCCTGGCCTCACAGTCACCCAGTGTAGTGCGATCGAGAGGCCCCAGGTGCGTATGATCTCGCGACTATTTCGCGGGAAACCGTCGGTACCACATGATATCATCAGGGCACATGATATCATCAGGGCACATGATATCATTGTAAGACAATAATTACGCAATATAACACAGGAGCAATAGCAGAGAAGATAACAGATATAGGAGAATCTCAACAATTTTCTACTAGCGACAAGTACAAAGATGATGGCGTTGTCCACCCGTGCGCTCTCAAGGTAGAGTTTAAATGGTGATCTAGACAACTCTAGATAGGGAGATACAAGGTAGAGGTATGCTGGCTCAACTCAATGTCTTAGGTAGTGTAGAAGTCATGTATATATAGGATCATGGGTGGCCTGCCATGGACGGCTATACATGGGCGGTAGAGCGTGGGCGGCCACCGCCCGCGTAATTGCCATACACGGCTTAGACGGGTTGAACCGACCTAACAAATATAAATGATTTCTGACTCCGACAGGGAATATTCCATGGAATATTCCCTTTACCGTCGCGCCGGGGGCGCTGCCCCCGGACCCCCACCAGGGGGCCCGCTGGCCCCCTGGGACTCCCCAGCCAGGGGGCCTGCTGGCCCCCTTGGACCCCCAAGCCGGGGCTCCTCGCCGCTGCCCGGACCCCACAATTGGGGACCCTGGTAACTCCCTTTCCTTATAATACCTTACATGGTCCAATATGACCTTCATCCAACATTCAAGTTGGGATTCCCATCAATTGGGTAATGCACGCTTGGCTTCTCCTCATAAAGGGGGCCTTACAAAATGTGCATACAATCATGAGGGGTAGACATTGATCATATACTAACACCCCCCCTCAATGTTTACCGATGATAAATCAAGTAGGTCTCGGTCCTATGCCCATCTGTTGAAGATGCTTGTTGAGCTGCTCTCTTCCAAGTGCTTTAGTGAATATGTCAGCACAATTTGCCTCTGTTGCGCAATATTCTAGCTCCACAATTTCATCTTCAATTAGCTCACGAATGTAATGGTACTGTACTTCTATGTGCTTGGTGCGAGCATGAAATACTGGGTTCTTTGCAATAGCCATATAACTTTGATTATCACACTTTAGTACAGTTGGCATATTTGATGGAAAGCCAAGATCTGCAAGAATTCTCCTTAACCAGACTGCCTCACAAGAAGCAAAACAAGCTGCTTTGTACTCTGCTTCAGTGGAGGAGAGTGCGAGAGTCGGTTGCTTCCTACTTACCCAAGAAAATATTCCTGAACCAAGTGAGAAACAATATCCAGAAACTGATTTTCTAGAATCACAATCTCCAGCCCAATCTGAATCACAATATCCTTGGAGTGTATCACCTGTGGTATACAAAATACCAAAATCCAAGGTTCCTGCAATGTACCTTAGAATTCGCATTCCAGCATTCCAGTGACTCTCCTTAGGTTTGTTGGAAAACCTGCTTAACACTCCAACAGCATAGCAAATGTCTGGTCTAATGTTGCACAGAAAAATAAGACTTCCAACGAGCTTCCTATACTTCTTAGCATCTACATCAGGCATGTTATCATCCATCGATAGCTTATGATTTACCTCCATAGGTGTGCTAGTTGGTTTGCTGTCCATCATTCCAAATGCCTTGAGAATTTCTTTGGAATATTTTTGTTGTGAGATGAAAATGCCATCCTTCCTTTGCCATACTTCAATTCCCATACAAAAATGGAGTAGACCTAAGTCTGTCATTTCAAACTCAGTTCCCAAGCTGATCCGAGTTTCATTGATGAGTTCCTGATGATCTCCTGTAATGATCAAATCATCTACATATACAATGACAACAACTAGTTTGCTATCCCTTTTCGTTACATACAAGTTAGCATCAGAAGTACTTCTTTCAAAACCCATATTTTTGAAAAAATGATCTATTCGTTGGTACCAAGCCCGTGGAGCTTGCTTAACTCCATACAAAGCTTTCTTCAACCTGCAAACTTTATTTTCTGAATTGGGCATCTCAAAACCTGGTGGTTGAGATACATATACCTCCTCCTTGAGGTGACCATTCAAAAATGCAGATTTGACATCCATCTGGAAAATAGGCCAGGACTTTTGTGCAACTACTGCAAGTACCGTCCGAATAGTTGTCATGCGTGCTGTTGGTGCAGAAGTTTCTTGAACATCAAATCCTTCAATCTGTGAAAAACCCTGTGCAACTAATCGTGCCTTATACTTTTCTAATGTTCCATCAGCTTTATACTTAGCTTTCCAAATCCATTTAGTACCTATTACCTTCTTCTTTGGCGGCAAGTCGACTAGATCCCATGTATCATTTTTGAGTATACTATCATACTCAGACTGCATTGCCGCTCTCCAACCTGGATCATCAATGGCTTCTTCAATGGTGGTAGGTTCCTTTATCGAACCCATGATATCTGCCATTAGAGCCATGTTAACAATGTGTTCTGAGGCTCTTCTTTGCTCCTCTATTCTCTTTGATCTTCGTAATCCATCCGATGATGATTCTGGTACATCTACATGTGGATTGTGATCATCAAAGAGCTGTTGTGCCCACTTCGGTAGTGGCTTACGCTGTGCAGCTACAACTGGTTGGCTTTTTATTGAGGAAATTTCTCCATCAGATGTTTCCTCCTCCTCAACTTTAACCTGTCTTTTGATAGGCACAAGGTGAGATATTTCTCCGTTTGATGAGATAGTAGATTTACCTTTATCTTCTACTAAGTGTGGTCGTTCATCAAACACCACATCTCGGCTGACAAAAATCTTCCTTGCCTCAGGATCCCATAACCTGTATGCTTTAGACTCTTCACTATATCCTAGGAAGACACACTTTTTGCTTTTTGAATCCAACTTTGATCTTGTTGAATCAGGAATATGTGCATAACAGAAACAACCAAAAATTCTGAAATGCAAAACTGAAGGCTTTTTACCAGAATATGCTTCTTGAGGAGTCATCCCCTTCAGTGCTTTTGTGTAGTTCTACTGTCCTGTTCCTGCGCTCAACAACGCCATTTTGTTGGGGTGTATGAGCTGTGGTAAGTTGCCTTTTCACACCATGCTCCTTACAGTAATTGTTGAATTCTGTTGACAAGAATTCACCTCCTCTATCTGTTCTAAATTTCTTCAGTTTCCTTCCTGATTCATTTTTTACATACTTATGCCACGTTTTAAATTTTTCAAAAGCATCAGCCTTCTCTCGAATGAAATAAACCCACATCTTTCTACTATAATCGTCGACTAACAGCAAGAAGTAGAAAGATCCTCCTAAAGAAGGTGTAGACATTTTACCGCAGACATCAGCATGTACCAACTCTAGAGGAGCTTGAGATCGATTGCTGGTCTCTCTTGGAAACGCCTTTCGTTGTTGCTTGCCCATCATACAAGGTTCCTGCAACTCTGAAAATGCAGGCAAATGAGCAACCATCCCTGTTCGTTGCATCTCCTTCAAAACTGCAAATCCGAGATTCCCAAATCGTTGGTGCCATAACCTGCTTACATCTTTATCTTCTGTAGCAGTTAAAGCACTTAACTCATACAAGTTATCCCGTCGTATGCCTTTACCTACAACATTACCTAATGAATCCATGATTTCCGCACCACTCTTATTGAAGTGAACTTCGAGTCCACAATCTGTTATTGCAGAAACTGACAACAAATTTCTTTTGAGTGTAGGTACATAGAGAACATCGGATAACTTTTTCTCAACACCTGGAGAAGTGATAAAAGAGATGGTTCCAGTTCCTTCAGGTGGACACTTGGAGTCATTTCCCACCACTACATTGATGGATTCCCGCAGAGGCACTAGGGAACTATACCAATCCTTTTTACTAGTCATATGGCGAGAAGCTCCACTATCTAAAATCCATGGCTCATCAACACGAGCTTGAGCAGATGAACATACCTCTTCAATAGCTACCCAAAGTTCCAGCTCTGTGTTGTTTGCAGACTCTTTGTTCTTCCATGATGATTTTACAGTCCCATTCCGTTCATCAGCTTGCTTCTTTCTGCAATCCTTGATGGCATGGCCTTTCTTTTCATTTGGCTTCTTCTTTGATCCCTCTGAAGAGCCTTTACCTTTTGCATTTGCTGAGAATGCAGCATCAGTTGTACTTTGCCGATTCTTCAGCCGCATCTCTTCTTCTAAAAGCATGGCACAAAACTCTTCAAATGTAAGAGGAGTTGGCCTTACCTGAGTGTTAAGGGCTGTTACTAATCCATCATACTTTGCTGGAAGAACACGTACAGATCTTCGAGCCAGCTCTTCTGGTGTTATAACAACACCAACTGCAGCCAATTGATCTTGAAGATGCTTTATCCGTTTGATAAAATCTTCATCCTTTTCAGAATCAGAATGCTTTTCATTTGCCAACTGATTTTCTAAATTCTGTATCCTAGTGTGGTTCTTGGTCTCATATTGTCGAGCCAATATGCCCCAAGCCTCATGTGCTTTAGTAGTATGTTGAACTAAAGTAAGCACAGAATCACTTACACTAGTGACAATCGCACATAATGCATAAGCATTCCGCCTCTTCCAAGCTCGTAGAAGATCTGGATCTGGCTGAATCATCAATCTTGAATTTGCTGGATCTTCAACTGGTATAGGCTCTGGATCCAATCCCATCGGTCCCATGACAGTGTCAAGTAATTCATAGGAGTCCAAAATTGCAGAAATTTTGAACTTCCAGAGTGTATAGTTGGTTCCATCCAGCTTCCCTTCAGTGAATGCAGGTGGACGAATTCGAATAGGTGCAGCATTAACTAGCTGAAGCACCAAGACTAGTGTTCGACGATGAAGCCATCATGTAATCACTCGAATAATCTACTGAAATTCTAGTCTGCTAGTAGGCTAAAATAATGATACTTCTCAAGCTATTCGAACCTTACAGCTCTGATACCATGTAAGACAATAATTACGCAATATAACACAGGAGCAATAGCAGAGAAGATAACAGATATAGGAGAATCTCAACAATTTTCTACTAGTGACAAGTACAAAGATGATGGCGTTGTCCACCCGTGCGCTCTCAAGGTAGAGCTTAAATGGTGATCTAGACAACTCTAGATAGGGAGATACAAGGTAGAGGTATGCTGGCTCAACTCAATGTCTTAGGTAGTGTAGAAGTCATGTATATATAGGATCATGGGTGGCCTGCCATGGACGGCTATACATGGGCGGTAGAGCGTGTGCGGCCACCGCCCGCGTAATTGCCATACACGGCTTAGACTGGTTGAACCGATCTAACAAATATAAATGATTTCTGACTCCGACAGGGAATATTCCATGGAATATTCCCTTTACCGTCGCGCCGGGGGCGCTGCCCCCGGACCCCCACCAGGGGGCCCGCTGGCCCCCTTGGACCCCCCAGCCGGGGCTGCTCACCGCTGCCCCGGACCCCACAATTAGGGACCCTGGTAACTCCCTTTCCTTATAATACCTTACATGGTCCAATATGACCTTCATCCAACATTCAAGTTCGGATTCCCATCAATTGGGTAATGCACGCTTGGCTTCTCCTCATAAAGGGGGCCTTACAAAATGTGCATACAATGAGGGGTAGACATTGATCATATACTAACAATCATCAGGGCAGAGCTAGCTGCACCACCCATGGTAGTAGATGCACTATTCCAGACTATCTGCTTTATTCAGAGGATGAGGGAGCTCCCTACAGACACACACGCAGAGCTTTTGAGGCATCTATACAGATATCAGAGTCAGGATATGAGAGAGCTTGGTACACTCAGGTTAGAGTCTGGTTTGATAGTCATGGGCTTGATATGGACACATTGCCACCTTTTCAGTATGACCCAGACTCACCTCACATCCACGTCTCTCGTCATGAGAGGAATGTTGTGCTCAGACACGATCTTTGGCAGCTCTACATTAGTCAGACATGGCACACACCACACATGGGATCGAGACTATCACACTATCGAGACCAGTTCTTAGACATACTAGCGGACGGTTTCATCCGGCGGCCATGTTACATGGATATTTACATGCCTCATAGCTTGAGGGTAGCGATTGGCCAGTTGAGAGTCTCATCACATAGACTAGAGATTGAGACGGGAAGAGCCGCAGACATTCCCAGAGAGGAGCAGATATGAAGGGTTTGCAGACTAGAGATGGAGGATGAGGAGCACTTTGTATGCACATGTAGCGCATATGATGGCACCAGAGGCAGATACGAGAGTCTATTTACAGGGCAGCCCACCCTCCGAGAGATCATGGACTCTAGAGATCAACGAAAGCTCGGGCGATTCCTACTAGAGATACAGAGCCACAGAGATTCCCTACTCCAGCTTACTGTAGCAGCCCATATAGGAGGGAGACAGAGTCAGCTCACTGAGTTCTTTATTCCACGACGTGTTGCAGCCCTCCCCCCTCATCTCACACACCGAGAGGGGTGACTCTTCAGCAGGCTCAGACTTCTCGAGCTAGGAGAAGACCCCGTGCTAGAGGATATCGGGCCCCGAGACTTCACCGACATCAGATTGCGGAAATCCAGGCTCGTCACCATCGCGCCATGGAGGAGAGACGATTCCAGATGATGGCTGATCCCGCTGCAGCCATCAAGATGGCCCTCACTCCACCTCCACCTATGTATCACATCTTACACACTCCCACTAGCACAGGATGGAGCTAGTTAGTCGTTTCAGATGCATTCTCATGCTTGTTGTACTACCCTTTTGCATATAGACTATCGTAGATACCGCACTCCATACCCCCCCCCCCCCCACTTTCATGGGTATCTCCACATGCATACCACGGAGATATGTTTCAGCTTTACCAGTTTCTTTTTCAGCACTTTTATCTTCTCTGATAGATAGAAGATACACCCATGTACATCGTTTTGTCTCATAGGCTTAGTTCGGCCTCCTAATAGATGTAAAAACACTTCCTTCCTCTTCTTCTTCTTCTTCTTCTTCTTCTTCTTCTTCTTCTTCTTCTTCTTCTCTCCTCTCTCTCTCTCTCTCTCTCTCTCTCTCTCTCTCTCTCTCTCTCTCTCTCTCTCTCTCTCTCTCTCTCTCTCTCTCTCTCTCTCTCTCTCTCTCTCTCTCTCTCTCTCTCTCTCTCTCTCTCTCTCTCTCTCTCTCTCTCTCTCTCACCCTTGCTCCATCGCGCATCGGGCGCGCTCCCGTCTTCATCGCAAGTCTTTAGGCTCAGTACACTGAGCATTTTTTCATCTTCGAATGCAATGAGCGCTACGGCTAAGAAGGACGATTTGACAAAAATGGAGGACAAACTGACCATAGCTATCAAGGAAAACAAGAAGATGGTGGACTCCACTATCACGGCCATCATCAGCCGCCTCTCAAAGCTCGAGAAGGAAGTAGAAACATATCATAAGGAGAGGGAAGCATGGCAGAAAGAGAAAGAAGAATGGGCTAAGGAGAAGGCAAACATGAAAGAGGAATTGGAGCTCCTCAAAGCTTCAATGGTCTCTCTTACACCCGAAGAAGGAGAGATTAATATGAACAAGACAGAAGCTCTCAAAGAAGAACTCACCAAATCCTTGACCGAGAGCATGGAAAACAAATTAGAAGCTACCAAAGAAGGGTGGATCGACATAGTGAAGAAGAACATCAAAAAAGAAGCCAAAGAGAAAGCACAAAAGGAAGAAGCCCTCATCGTGCACACCACTATTGAGGAAGAAAAGATGAGACATGCCCGCCGTCTCAATGTACGCATCACGGGCATTGAAGAAAAAGAAGGCTCTACCCCCGAGTCCAATGGGAAGACACTATGCAAGATACTCGGCTACAAAGAGGAGTCCCCCCCATTCATCAAGTCTTGGAGAACGGGACGAGACCCCACGAAGAAGAGAGCTCTCATTCTACACATCCCTTCCGAAGATATAAGATCTACTTTCCTACGCAAGAGGGTGATTTTGAGAGCACTTGATGGCCCCCCCATCTACCTTGACGATGATCTCACACCCATGCAGGTAGAACACCGTCGTGCATGCATGCCGAGAGTACATCAAGCTCGCAAAGAAGGAAAGAAGGCTTCATACAGAGATGGTCGTGTCATCATTGATGGCAAGGCCATCCCATAGGGATTCGCGGCCTGTGAGACACTCGAGGAGATACACCTTGCAGTTTGGAACTGCAATGGAGATCTATGGACACACCCAGAGAGATTGGAAGAGGTGCGCAAAGGCAAAGACATCATTATGCTCACAGAGACACATGAGAGCCCGGACCGGGGCCTACCTCGAGTCCACGGTTTTCAGTGGGAGTCCACATACAGAGAGTGTACACGTCAGCACACCACCCAAGGATCAGGAGGAGTAGCCATACTCTTTAGAGATGGACTTCAAAGCAGGATACAGATAGTCGCACGTGATTCACAGGCCAGATATCTTTGGATTCGACTCCAGCTCTCGCAGGAGCGGATCATCTTCATAGCATTATGCTACTTTGTTCCTTCTAGCTCGCGTTTCGCTATCATAGATCGAGAGGAGGACTCACCATACACTTGCTTATCAGAAGAGATTACAGAGTACTCTACATTAGGGGAAGTCTTCCTTATGGGAGACTTCAATGCCAGGACAGGCAATGATCAGTGTGAGATCTTTGACCCAGAAGACCCAGAGATACTACATACCATAGAGGATGAGTCTACAGCTCGAGCTTCAGCTGACCCTACACACACTCACTATGGCATTCACCTACTCAGACTAGGCTCTCGACATAATCTCGTTATCTATAACGGGATGACTCAGTGGCCTACCTCAGGAGGATTGACATGCATACCACACTCAGTCACAGATGGCGGGGGAAGTACAGTAGATTACGTCATGGGGTCCAGAGAGGCCATCCACCTACTTACCTCATTCACCATCCCACCCATACCCATTGGGGCCGATCACACATACCTCGCACTCTCCCCGAAGGGAGACACCCCTACACGCATACCCGCAGCACGCATCCCACACACCACCATCCACTTCACACACGAGCTAGCTCACATATATGCGGCTCGAGTCGAGAAGGGTCTTCTCTTACTTCATCCTGACACTCCACTATCCCTACTCACCTCTCAGATAGCATCAGTTCTTCAGACATCAGCCATCAGCTCCTTCCCACACACCATCCATTCTCGTCACACACCTCCTCCCGGGACTATGCCACAACATTGTTGGTATGATGAGGATTGCAGAGATCTTTACCGCCGACTACGAGCTCAACGAGCATTGGGAGAGATCACAGAGAGAGAGGCCAAGGGACAAATGAAGACTCTCACACGTCGAAAGAGGCGAGCCTTTGAGGAGGCACAGGAGCTTGAGCTATACCATCTCTTTATGAGTATGGACAGTGCTGCAGCATGGCGCAGCCTACGAGAGCCACGCCCGACCACACCTATTGGAGACCCACACACATGGCATGATTATGCTCAGAGGTTATATGAGGTACCTAGGCAGCCTCCCATTCCCCAGCCACTTGAGCCTCGCCCTACTAGTTCTTCTCTCTTCACAGCAAAGATGGTTGAGAGGGCCATACGACGACTGCGACATGGACGTTCGACAGACCACGCAGGATTGCAGAGCGAGCATCTCATATATGCAGCCTCCACTATAGCCCCGTTGATTGCACATGTCTTCAACCGGACTATAGGAGAGGGATTCCCAGAGGAGTGGACTAGGCACACCATTGTGCCTATCCACAAATCTGGCGACACCCTGGATCCAGGGAACTATAGGACCATCATGATTGGCCACACCATGGCCAAACTATACGGTGCCATACTTGAGGCAGAGCTCAGTTCATATGCAGAGGCTGAGGGGCTACGAGCACGAGGCCAGGCAGGTTTTCGACGAGCTTTCTCTACTATTGATCACATCTTCATTCTGCGCTGCCTCATTGATAGGGCAAGGATGCGGAAGAAGAGGCTATATTGCTGCTTTGTGGACTTCCGCAAAGCTTTTGATACAGTGCCGCGAGAGAGGCTCTTCCAACGCCTCCAGAGCTTGGGAGTACCATCAGGGATGATTTGGGCCATCTATGCACTCTATGAGCAGGTGACTGGGAGGGTACGGTGTCCAGGAGGTATGTCTGAGGCCATTGCTAGCACCATCGGTGTTAAGCAAGGCTGCCCACTCTCTCCCACTCTATTTGGTCTCTACATTGACGAGATTGAGGACTACATTCTCCGAGCTGGAGGAGAGGGTGCAGACCTCGCAGGTACACATGTCCACATTTTATTATATGCCGATGACATTGTCTTGATCTCAGAGTCACCCGAGGGATTACAGCGCCACCTTGAGGCCCTGGATGAGTTTTGTACACAGAGGGGCTTGACAGTAAACCTTGGCAAGACCAAGGTCATGATCTTCCACACCTCCCCCATGGTGAGGAATGGAGCAGGATTCAGAGCTGGTGGTGGACAGATTGAGGTGGTCACTTCCTATGTCTATCTCGGAGTCACATTCACGAGCTTGCCTGGCCCCTTCAGCATGAGACAGGAAGCCACCGATAGACTCACACGCGGATATGCAGCTTTAGCCATGTTAGAGCGAAGATGTCACCAAGCACACTTCCAGGAGCCCCGCACGAAGGGCTGGCTATTTGACACACAGGTCAGACCAGCTATGATGTATGCTGCGACGGTTTGGGCCCCAGGTCTCACAGTCACCCAGTGGAGTGCGATCGAGAGGCCACAGATACGTATGATCTCGCGATTATTTCGTGGGAAACAGTCGGTGCCACATGACATCATCAGGGCAGAGCTAGCTGCACCACCCATGGCAGTAGAGGCACTATTCCAGACTATCTGCTTTATTCAGAGGATTAGGGACCTCCCTACAGATAGACTCACACACAGAGCTCTTGAGGCATCTATACAGATATCAGAGTTAGGATATGAGAGAGCTTGGTACACTCAGGTTAGAGTCTGGTTTGATAGTCATGGACTTGATATGGACAGATTGCCGCCTTTTCAGTATGACCCAGACTCACCTCACATCCACCTCTCTCGTCGTGAGAGGAATGTTGTGCTCAGACAGGATCTCTGGCAGCTCTACATTAGTCAGACATGGCACACACCACACATGGGATCGAGACTATCGCACTATCGAGACCATTTCATGGACATACTAGCTGACGGTTTCATCCAGCGACCACGCTACATGGATACTCACATGCCTCATAGCTTGAGGGTAGCGATTGGCCAGCTGAGAGTCTCATCACACCGACTCGAGATTGAGACGGGCAGAGCCGCAGACATTCCCAGAGAGGAGCGGATATGCAGAGTATGCAGAGTAGAGATGGAGGATGAGGAGCACTTTGTATGCAGATGTAGCGCATATGATGGCATCAGAGGCAGATACGAGACTCTGTTTGCAGGGCAGCCCACCCTCCGAGAGATCATGGACTCTAGAGACCAGCGACAGCTCGGGCGATTCTTACTAGAGATACAGAGTCACAGAGATTCCCTACTCCAGCCTACTGTAGCACTCCATACAGGAGGGAGACAGAGTCAGCTCACTGACTTCTTTATTCCACGACGTGCTGCAGCCCTCCCCCCCTCAGCCCACATACCGAGCGGGGTGACTCTTCAGCAGGCTCAGATATCTCGAGCTAGGAGACGACCCCGTGCTATAGGATATCGGGCCCCGAGACTTCACCGACACCAGATTGCGGAGATCCAAGCTTGTGACCATCGCGCCATGGAGGAGAGACGATCCCAGATGATGGCCGATCCCATTGCAGCCATCAGGGTGGCCCTGACTCCACCTCCACCTATGTATCACATATTACATCCCACCCACTAGCACAGGATAGAGCTAGTTAGTCGTTTTAGATGCATTCTCATCGTTGCTGTACTACCCTTTTGCATATAGACTATCATAGATATCGCACTCCATACACCCCCCACCACTTTCATGGGTATCCCCACATGCATACTACGGAGATCTATATCAGCTTAACCAGTTTCTTTTCAGCACTTTTATCTTTTCTGATTGACAGAAGATACACCCATGTACATCGATTTGTCTCATAGGCCGAGTTCGGCCTCCTAATAGACGTAAAAACACTTTCTTTCTTTCTTTCTCTCTCTCTCTCTCTCTCTCTCTCTCTCTCTCTCTCTCTCTCTCTCTCTCTCTCTCTCTCTCTCTCTCTCTCTCTCTCTCTCTCTCTCTCTCTCTCTCTCTCTCTCTCTCTCTCTCTCTCTCTCTCTCTCTCTCTCTCTCTCTCTCTCTCTCTCTCTCTCTCTCTCTCTCTCCCCCCCCCCATACAGCCACGAGCCCATACCACCATTCACTTTAGACATGAGCTAGCACATATCTATAGCTCCCATGTTCGAGAGCGCATCTACTCCCTTGATCCCTCTGCCTCCTTGGACACCCTCACCGCCCACTTCTCCTCAATCCTCCACACATCTTCTACTCTCGGCTTCCCATACACCACCCACAGCACCGCACATTCTCCACGTCTGGGGATGGTACGATGAGGAGTGTAGGCGACTATACCGACATCTCAGAGCACAGAGTATCTTGGGATCCATCACAGAGAGGGAGGCACGACGACAGATGCGAGCCCTCACACGCCGGAAGCGGAGAGCTTTCGAGGAGGGACAGGAGGCAGAGTTGATCGACCTTCTCATGAGTAGGGAGTGTGCCACCGCGTGGAGGGCACTACATGAGCAACGCCCACCTACACCCATAGCAGATCCTCAGACTTGGCACACCTACGCCAAGAGGTTATATGACATCCCAGGACAGCCACCATTGCCGATCCCTCCCACACCGCGTCCTGTGATATCCACCCTCTTCACGGCAGGCATGGTACGACAGGCCATCCATAGGCTACAGCATGGCCGTTCAACAAACCACACGGGGTACAAGGGGAGCACTTTATATACGCAGCAGATGTAGTTTCCCACTTGATCGCCCATCTCTTCAACCGTGCTTTGGTTGAGGGATTACCTGACTCATGGACTATGCATACCATTACACCTATTCATAAGTCCGGCGATATGATGGACCCAGGGAACTACAGGACTATTATGATAGGCCATATCCTGGCCAAGATCTATGGGGCAGTACTAGAGGCAGAGCTCAGTACACACGCTGAGGCAGCTGGGATCAAAGCACCCGGCCAGGCAGGCTTCCGCCGCACTTTTTCCACCATCGACCACATCTTCGTGCTTCGTGGCTTGATTGAGAGCGAGAAGGCGAGGAAGCAGAGACTATACTGTTGCTTTGTGGATTTCCGCAAAGCCTTCAACATGGTCCGAGAGAGAGACCACTACGGAGGCTCCAGGAGTTACAGCTACCGTCAGACATGCTATGGGCCATCCATGCTTTGTATGCATGAGTCATAGGCAGGGTACGTTGCCCTGGCGGCCTATCAGACAGCCTTGTTAGCACCATTGGTGTGAAACAAGGTTGCCCTCTCTCACCCACTCTCTTCGGTCTCTACATCGACGAGATCACGGAGTATATACAGCGAGAAGGAGGGCGAGGAGGAGACCTCGGAGGTACGCCAGTACACATCCTATTATATGCTGATGACATTGTCTTGCTTTCAGAGTCACAAGAGGGGTTGCAGTCACATTTACAGGCGCTTGATACCTTTTGCATGGAGAGAGGACTCACAGTGAACCTTGGAAAGACAAAGGTCATGATCTTCCATACCTCCAGGACAATATGCCATCGCGCCTCTTTCACTGCAGCTTGAGGACAGATAGAGGTAGTGGACTCCTACGTCTACCTAGGTGTCACCTTCTCGAGTAGCACAGGGGTATTCTCCATGGCACAGGCCGCGAGAGATAGATTGACGCGAGGCTATGCGGCACTTGCAGGATTGGAGAGACACTGCTTTCAGACACATTTTAAGGAGCCCCGGACTAAGGGGTGGCTCTTTGACACTCTAGTGACACCCGCATTGATGTACGCAGCAGCAATATGGGCACCAGGGATCACGGAGGCGATGTAGATGCGGATTGAGAGGCCCCAAGTCACCATGATCTCACGCTTGCTGCGCAGCAAGCCCTCCGTTCCACATGACATTATACGAGCTGAGCTTGGCACACCACCGATGCTAGTGGAGGCCCTCTTCCAGTTGGTGACCTTTATTCTGAGAGTTAGAGAGCTCCCCACCAGCCAACTCACCAGGCTTGCATTTGAGAGCTCTAGACATTTGGCAGAGACAGGGCATGAGAGAGTATGGTATGCACAGACTTACAGATGGTTAGCAGACCATGGCATGAGCATTACAGATCTCCCCCCTTTTCAGTATGACCTCTCTTCCCCCCACATTACCCTCTCTCGTTCGGAGAGGAATAGGATCATCCGTCAGGACCTACTACAGATACACGTCAGGGAGACATGGATAGCACCACAGGAGCCTCTTCCCACAAAGAGGCAACACTACAGAGAGCACTTCCTGATGGTGACAGTGGATGGTTTCATTCAGAGACCACGATACATGGATACATACATGGCACCAGCAGATAGAGTGGCCATTGGGAAGCTCAGAGTCTCATCACACAAGCTCGAGATTGAGGTTGGGCGAGCTACACATACCCCGAGGGACGAGAGATTATGCAAGATATGCCGAGAGGAGGTAGAGGACGAGGAGCACTGCACATGTAGATGCCAGGCATATGAGGACATCAGAGATCGCTACCCACAGCTCTTCAGGGGGCCCAGAGAGATCAGGGCTTTATTGGGGACAGAGGACCAACGCCCTCTACGTCGTTTCCTAGTAGAGCTCAAGCACCGCCGTGCATCACTTCTCCAGCAGCAGCAGATGGAGATACACATGGCCCCCCCTCAGACTTATACTACAGATTTTTTCAAACCCACAGCCACTCGAGGACCTAGCTCGATGCGGGGTGTCACATTACACAGAGCAGAGGAGCTTAAACGACAGCATCGACGACCGAGACCCCCACTCCGGAGAGCCCGTCAACATCAGAGAGAGATTCAGGCGATTCACGCACGCCGTGACATGGAGATACGGAGATGTCAGCAGTGCACCCCTGTCGATTTGGACGTTCAGAGCATTTTGAGGATCGCCATGATGCCTTACCCACCGATGCATTATATCCTACACCCACTCCAGGCATTTAGTGGGTTGTGTTACCATCGAGCCTCCTCTCCCTATGCATATTATATTTGTATCTCACCCATTGAGCATAGAGAGTGCATACCCATAGCACCCCACACCCTTGATGCCAGTTACTATCCACTCCTTTTATACCCGTTTGCTGTACTCACACTTTATTTTCCTTTTGGGATCACAGTGGATTGGATCATACTCATGTATATGTTTTGTCTCATAGGCCGATTTTGGCCTCTAATAGACGTTAAAAGTCTCTCTCTCTCTCTCTCTCTCTCTCTCTCTCTCTCTCTCTCTCTCTCTCTCTCTCTCTCTCTCTCTCTCTCTCTCTCTCTCTCTCTCTCTCTCTCTCTCTCTCTCTCTCTCTCTCTCTCTCTCTCTCTCTCTCTCTCTCTCTCTCTCTCTCTCTCTCCCCCCTCTCTGTCGCTCTCGCTCAACCCTACCCGTCATCGCGAAGTTCTGTAGAAACCCTAACACGCAGCCACTCTTCTCTTTGTCTCTCGGCCCTTCCCGTCGCGTAGATCTCCAAAAACCCTAACGCAACCTGCTGTCCCCTTGCCACCTGCTGCACCGCGACCTCCTATGAACCTCGCTCACCCACCCCCCCCCTCGAGCTTCGACCTCTTTCCGCTTTTGCATCACCCCCGTACACAAACCCTAAACCCGTGACCTGCCCCGAGTCCACCCGACGACTTTTAGCGTTTCAATGTTATGAACTGAAAACCCTAAACCCGAAAATAACATTGAATCTCGAGAAATGGAAATTTATAAGCTGTTGTCTCAAGCTTAATGTTATCATGAGAGATAACAATAGGCCCCGGTCCATAATAACTGCTGCCTACAGTTATTAGCCACTCCCACCCTTACTCCATCGCGCATCGGGCGCGCTCCCATCTTCATTGCAAGTCTTTTGGCTCATCACACTGAGAATTTTTTCATCTTCAAATGCAATGAGCGCTACGGCTAAGAAGGACGATTTGACGAAAATGGAGGACAAACTGACCATAGCTATCAGAAAACAAAAAGATGGTGGACTCCACTATCACGGCCATCATCAGCCCCCTCTCAAAGCTCGAGAAGGAAGTAGAAACATATCATAAGGAGAGGGAAGCATGGCAGAAAGAGAAAGAAGAGTGTGAGAGGGAGAGAAGCAAAGAAAAAGAAGAATGGGCTAAGGAAAGGGCAAACATGAAAGAGGAATTGGAGCTCCTCAAAGCTTCAATGGTCTCTCTCACACCGGAAGAGGGAGAGATAAATATGAACAAGACAGAAGCTCTAAAAGAAGAACTCACCAAAGCTTTGACCGCGAGCATGGAAAACAAATTAGCAGCTACCAAAGAAGGATGGATCGACATAGTCAAAAAGAACATAAAAAAAGAAGCCAAAGAGGAAGCACAAAAGGAAGAAGCACTCATCGTGCACACCACCATTGAAGAAGAAAAGATGAGACATGCCCGTCGTCTCAATGTACGCATCACGGGCATTGTGGAAAAAGAAGGCTCTACACCCGAGTCTAACGGGAAGACACTATGCAGGATGCTCGGCTACAAAGAGGACTCCCCTCCATTTATCAAGTCTTGGAGAACGGGACGAGACCCCACGAAGAAGAGAGCTCTCATTCTACACTTCCCTTCAGAAGATGTAAGATCTACTTTCCTACGCAAGAGGGTGATTCTGAGAGCACTTGATGGCCCCCCCATCTACCTTGATGATGATCTCACACCCATGCAAGTAGCACACCGCCGGGCATGCATGCCGAGAGTACACCAAGCTCGCAAAGAAGGAAAGAAGGCTTCATACAGAGATGGTCGTGTCATCATTGATGGCAAGGCCATCCCATAGGGATTCGCGACCTGTGAGACACTCGAGGAGATACACCTTGCAGTTTGGAACTGCAATGGAGATCTATGGACACACCCAGAGAGGCTGGAAGAGGTGCGCAAAGGCAAAAACATCATTATGCTCACAGAGACACATGAGAGCCCTGACCGGGGCCTACCTCGAGTCCACGGTTTCCAGTGGGAGTCAACATACAGAGAGTGTACACGTCAGCACACCACCGGAGGATGAGGAGGAGTAGCCATACTCTTCAGAGATGGACTTCAGAGCAGGATACAGATAGTCACACGTGACTCACAGGCCAGATATCTTTGGATTTGACTCCAGCTCTCACAGGAGCGGATCATCTTCATAGCTTTATGCTACTTTGCTCCTTCTAGCTCGCAATTCGCTATCATAGATCGAGAGGAGGACTCACCATACACTTGCTTGTCAGAAGAGATTACAAAGTACTCTGCATTAGGGGAAGTCTTCCTTATGGGAGACTTCAATGCAAGGACAGGCAATGATTAGTGTGAGATATTTGACCCAGAAGACCCACAGATACTACGTAACATAGAGGATGAGTCTAAAGCTCGAGCTTCAGCTGACTCTACACACACTCATTATGGCACTCACTCAGACTAGGCTCTCGACATAATCTCGTTATCTATAACGGGATGGCTCAGTGGCCTACCTCAGGAGGATTGACATGCATACCACACTCAGTCAGAGATGGCAGGGGAAGTTCAATAGATTACATCATGGGATCTAGAGAGGCCATTCACCTACTTACCTCATTCACCATCCCATCCATACCCATTGGGGCCGATCACGCATACCTCGCTCTCTCCCTCAAGGGAGACACCCCTACACGCACACCCACAGCACGCATCCCACACACCACCATCCACTTCACACACGAGCTAGCTCACATATATGCGGCCCAAGTCGAGAAGGGTCTTCTCTTGCTTCACCCTGACACTCCACTATCCCTACTCACCTCACAGATAGCATCACTTCTTCAGACATCTGCCATCAGCTCCTTCCCACACACCATCCATTCTGGTCGCACACCTCCTCCCGGGACTATGCCACAACATCGTTGGTATGATGAGGAATGCAGACATACTTACCGCCGACTACGAGCTCAGCGAGCATTGGGAGAGATCACAAAGAGACAGGCCACGCGACAGATGAAGACTCTCAAACGTCGGAAGAGGCGAACCTTTGAGGAGGCACAGGTGCTTGAGCTATACCATCTCTTATGAGTATGGACAGTGCCGCAGCATGGAGTACCCTACGAGGGCCACGTCCGACCACACCAATTGGGGACCTACACACATGGCATGATTATGCTCAGAGATTATATGAGGTGCCTGGGCAGCCTCCCATTCCCCAGCCACTTGAGCCTCTCCCTACTAGTTCTTCTCTTTTCACAGCAAAGATGGTTGAGAGGGCCATAGGACAACTGCGATATGGACGTTCGACAGACCATAAGGGATTGCAGAGCGAGCATCTCATATATGAAGCCTCCACTATAGCCCCGTTAATTGCACATGCCTTCAACCGGGCTATAGGGGAGGGCTGCCCAGAGGAGTGGACTAGGGACACCATTGTGCCTATCCACAAATCTGGCGACACCCTGGATCCAGGGAATTACAAGACCATCATGATTGGCCACACCATGGCCAAACTATACGGTGTCATACTTGAGGCAAAGCTCAGCTCATATGCACAGACTGAGGGGCTACGAGCACGAGGCCAAGCAGGTTTTCGCCCAAGCTTTCTCTACTATTGATCACATCTTCATTTTGCGCTGCCTCATTGACGGGGCAAGGGTGCGGAAGAAGAGACTATATTGCTGCTTTGTGGACTTCCGCAAAGCTTTCGATACAGTGCCACGAGAGAGGCTCTTCCAACGCCTTCAGAGCTTGGGAGTACCATCAGGGATGATTTGGGCCATCTATGCACTCTATGAGAAGATGACTGGGAGAGTAAAGTATCAAGGAGGTATGTCTGAGGCCATTGCTAGCACCATCGGTGTTAAGCAAGGCTGCCCGCTCTCTTCCACTCTATTTGGTCTCTACATCGATGAGATTCAAGACTACATTCTCCGAGCTGGAGGAGAGGGTGCAGACCTCGCAGGTACACCTGTCCACATTTTATTATATGCCGATGACATTGTCTTGATTTCAGAGTCACCCGATGGATTACAGCGCCACTTGGATGCCCTCGATGAGTTTTGTACACAGAAGGGCTTGACAGTAAACCTTGGCAAGACCAAGGTCATGATCTTCCACACCTCCCCCTTGGTGAGGAATGGAGCAGGATTCACAGCCGTCGGTGGACAGATTGAGGTGGTCACTTCCTATGTCTACCTCGGAGTCACATTCACGAGCTTACCTCGCCCCTTCAGCATGAGACAGGCAGCCACCGATAGACTCACACGAGGATATGCAGCTTTAGCCATGTTAGAGCGGAGATGTCACCAGGCACACTTCCAGGAGCCCCGCACGAAGGGGTGGCTATTTGACACACTAGTCCGACCAGCTATGATGTATGCTGCGATAGTTTGGGCCCCAGGCCTCACAGTCACCCAGTGGAGTGCAATCGAGAGGCCCCAGGTACGTATGATCTCGCGACTATTTCGCGGGAAACAATCGGTACCACATGACATCATAAGGGCAGAGCTAGCTGCACCACCCATGGTAGTAGATGCACTATTCCAGACTATCTGCTTTATTCAGAGGATGAGGGAGCTCCCTACAGACAGACTCACACGCAGAGCTTTTGAGGCATCTATACAGATATCAGAGTCAGGATATGAGAGAGCTTGGTACACTCAGGTTAGAGTATGGTTTGATAGTCATGGGCTTGATATGGACAAATTGCCGCCTTTTCAGTACGACCCATACTCACCTCACATCCACCTCTCTCGTCATGAGAGGAATGTTGTGCTGAGACAAGATCTTTGGCAGCGCTACATTAGTCAGACATGGCACACACCACACATGGGATCGAGACTATTACACTATCGAGACCAGTTCTTAGACATCCTAGCAGACGGTTTCATCCGACGGCCATGTTACATGGATACTTACATGCCTCATAGCTCGAGGGTAGCGATTGGCCAGTTGAGAGTCTCATCACATAAACTAGAGATTGAGACGGGCAAAGCCGCAGACATTCCCAGAGAGGAGCGGATATGCAGGGTTTGCAGAGTAGAGATGGAGGATGAGGAGCACTTTGTATGCAGATGTAGCGCATATGATGGCATCAAAGTTAGATACGGGACTCTATTTACAGGGCAGCCCACCCTCCGAGAGATCATGGACTCTAGAGACCAACGACAGCTCGGACGGGACGATTCCTACTAGAGATACAGAGTCACAGAGATTCCTTACTCCAGCCTACTGTAGCAGCCCATACAGGAGGGAGACAGAGTCAGCTCACTGAGTTCTTTATTCCACGACGTGCTTTGCCCTCCCCCCCTCAGCCCACACACCGAGAGGGGTGACTCTTCAGCAGGCTCAGACTGCTCGAGCTAGGAGACGACCCCGTGCTAGAGGATATCGGGCCCCGAGACATCACGGACATCAGATTGCACAGATCCAGGCTCGTCACCATCGCGCCATGGAGGAGAGACGATTCCAGATGATGGGTGACCCCGTTGCAGCTATCACGATGGCCCTGACTCCACCTCCACCTATGTATCACATCTTACACCCGCCCACTAGCACATGATGGAGCTAGTTAGTCATTTCAGATGCATTCCCATGCTTGTTGTACTACCCCTTTGCATATAGATTGTCATCATAGATATCACACTCCATACACCCCCCCACTTTCATAGGTATCTCCACACACATTTCACTGAGATATGTATCAGCTTTACATGTTTCTTTTTCAGCACTTTTATCTTCTCTAGTAGACAGAAGATACACCCATGAACATCGATTTGTCTCATAGGCCGAGTTCGGCCTCCTAATAGACGTAAAAACACTCTCTCTCTCTCTCTCTCTCTCTCTCTCTCTCTCTCTCTCTCTCTCTCTCTCTCTCTCTCTCTCTCTCTCTCTCTCTCTCTCTCTCTCTCTCTCTCTCTCTCTCTCTCTCTCTCTCTCTCTCTCTCTCTCTCTCTCTCTCTCTCTCTCTCTCTCTCTCTCTCTCTCTCTCTCTCTCTCTCTCTCTCTCCCCCCCTCCCTTCCCCTCTCTCTCTCTCTCTCTCTCTCTCTCTCTCTCTCTCTCTCTCTCTCTCTCTCTCTCTCTCTCTCTCTCTCTCTCTCTCTCTCTCTCTCTCTCTCTCTCTCTCTCTCTCTCTCTCTGTCTCACACATACATCAGCACAGGTACGCAGACATAGTTTGTTCACAGCAGCAGGTGGACCGATCGAGGTGGTCGGATCATATGTTTACTTGGGCGTGACATTTACAGCAGCATCAAGGGTCTTCTCTATGGCTCAGGCAGCCCGTGACCGCATCACACGTGGGTACGCAGCACTAGCTTTGATGGAGAGACAGTGCCACCAGGCATATTTTCAGGAGCCCCGCACAAAGGGGTGGCTCTTTGACACTTTGGTTATGCAAGCGCTCATGTATGGGGCAGCCATATGGGGACCAGGATTAGCTACATCAGTATGGACAGCATTAGAGAGGCCACAGATCCTCATGATTGCCAGACTTATCCGCAGCAAGCCTTCAGTACCACATGATATCATTAGAGCAGAGCTCGCTGCACCACCGATGCTAGTTGAGGCACTATTCCAGACAGTATGCCTATTACACAGACTTCGGAGCATGGATACAGAGCGCATTGCTTATCGTGCTTTCGAGGCATCACGTGATATGGCATTAGCAGGCGACACCTCCTCATGGTATGCACAGACACGAGACTGGCTTGCCCTCCATGGCTTTCACATAGACAGGCTACCACCACTACAGTACGACTCTCATGCACCCACCTACTCGCTCTCTCATCAAGAGAGGAATAGGATCATTTGTCAGGAGATATGGCATACATACATACAGAGGACATGGGTGAGCCCTAAGGGTACATTGCCACCGAAAATGCTCTACTACCGCGAGCATTTTCTACATATATCGGGCACGGGCTTCATCGAGATTCCGAGATTCATGGAGACCTACCTTCCCCACCACCTACGAGTCGTCATTGGGCAGCTCCGGGTTTCATCACATGAGCTCGAGATTGAGAGGGGTCGGTCCAGGGGAGTCCCCCGTGAGGAGAGGTGGTGCCAAGTATGCCAGACATAGGTAGAGAGTGAGGAGCATTTTGTTATCAGATGTCCAGCATACTTAGACCTACGAGCACAGTTCCAGATCGAGGAGTCATTCCAGCTGTGCATGACTATGGGAGACCAGAGACGCTTGGGACGCTTTCTCACAGCAGCATACGAGAGGCGAGAGCGGTCACTACAGCCCATACATCAGCCACGGGTGAGTACCCAGCAGACCATTACGCAGTTCTTTTAGCGAGTTGAGCTACATCAGAGAGGTCCATCTATAGGGCTCACGCTACACCAGGCAGCAGCACAGAGAGCACGGCGCCGACCACGCATGGGCGGATATCGTCGACCACGACTATATCAGGAGGATATCTCACGCATCAGGATTGCCTACGACCACATGATGGAGCATAGGCGTACCACCACCCCCTGGGTTGTCTTCCTTCAAGAGGCACTGACCACCACTGATGTACCACATACTACACCCACCTCCACCCATCACCAGTAGCTAGGGCGTTTTACTCACATTTTGGATCCCCCATGTATTAGGTGGCCACTATCTGCGGAGTCAGAGCCACGTCTCCCCAGCCTTTTCCAGCCCTATATAGCTTTGTGTAGCGATATATTTTTTATTTCATGTGTAGCGATATACTTTTTATTTCATTTTATCTTCTACACAGGGTTACTACACTTGTACATGGTTTTTGTCTCATAGGCCAAGTTTGGCCTCCAGAAGACGTTAATATGACTTTCTTTCTTTCTTTCTTTCTCTCTCTCTCTCTCTCTCTCTCTCTCTCTCTCTCTCTCTCTCTCTCTCTCTCTCTCTCTCTCTCTCTCTCTCTCTCTCCCTCCCTCCCTCCCTCCCTCCCTCCCTCCCTCCCTCCCTCCCTCCCTCCCTCCCTCCCTCCCTCCCTCCCTCCCTCCCTCCCCCCCCCCCCCCTTCCCTCCCTCCCCCCCCCCCCCCTTCCCTCCCCTTCCCTCCCTCCCCCCCCCTTCCCTCCCTCCCTCCCTCCCTCCCTCCCTCCCTCCCTCCCTCTCTCTCTCTCTCTCTCTCTCTCTCTCTCTCTCTCTCTCTCTCTCTCTCTCTCTCTCTCTCTCTCTCTCTCTCTCTCTCTCTCTCTCTCTCTCTCTCTCTCTCTCTCTCTCTCTCTCTCTCTCTCTCTCTCTCTCTCTCTCCCCCCCCCCCCCCTCCCTCCCCCCCCCCCCCCCCGGGTACCGAACGATCATGATTGGCCCTATATTCGTCAAGTTATATGGGGCGGTACTAGAGACAGAGCTGAGTACTCTCGCTGAGAGGAAGGGTGTCAAGCCCCAGGACACGCAGGTTTCAAACGAGATTACTCTACCATTAACCACATCTTCACCTTAAGATGCCTGATCGACCAGGCAAGAGTGAGGAGAGGAGATTATATTGCTGCTTTGTGGACTTCCGCAAAGCATTTGACATAGTTCCCAAGGAACGACTCTTCAGATGACTACTTGATATTGGAGCTCCAAAGGAGATGATATTGGGGATCTACGCCTTATACGAGAGAGTATCTACTAGAGTCAGATGTCCAGGAGGCTTATCTGATCCACTTGCTAGCACTATCAGGGTGAAGCAAGGGTGCCCTCTTTCACCTACCCTCTTTGGTCTCTACATTGATGAGATAGTGGACTTCATACATGATAAAGCAGCAGGGGGGGGTGATGGCATTGAGGTACGCGGGTCCACTGTCCATATTCTTTTATATGCTGATGATATTGTACTGGTTTCAGAGTCTACAGAAGGTTTCCAGCATCATCTACATGGCCTAGATGACTTTTGCAGACACAGAGGGTTATCTGTGAACCTTGGTAAAACCAAGGTCATGATCTTTCATACATCAGCACACGTGCGCAGACATAGTTTGTTCACAGCAGCATGTGGACCGATCGAGGTGGTCGGATCATATGTTTACTTAGGAGTGACATTTACAAATTACAGCAGCATCAGGGGTCTTCTCTATGTCTCAGGCAGCCCCTGACCGAATCACACGTGGGTATGCAGCACTAGCTTTGATGGAGAGACAATGCCACCAAGCATATTTTCCGGAGCCCCGCACAAAGGGGTGGCTCTTTGACACTTTGGTTATGCCAGCACTCATGTATGGGGCAGCCATATGGGGGCCGGGATTAGCTACATCAGTATGGACAGCATTGGAGAGGCCACAGATCCTCATGATTTCCAGACTTATCCGCAGCAAGCCTACAGTACCACATGATATCGTTAGAGAAGAGCTTGTTGCACCAGCGATGCTAGTTGAGGCACTATTCCAAACAGTATGCCTACTACACACACTTCGGAGCATGGATTCAGAGCACATTGCTTATCATGCTTTCCAAGAATCACGTGATATGGCATTAGCAGGCGACATCT